>OY856410.1:446543205-446918205 GCA_963693085.1 Alisma plantago-aquatica
TATGGGGTATTCATGGCATGACCATGTTGGATGGTACAGTCATGGCATCGATCTTTGTCTTCACTTCTTGAATATGCTCTCTCTATTATTTTTAGTTGGGCTAGCATGACCATTCCTTGGCACCGTGGCTGTGTTGTGATCTTCAACTACACTTTGAGCTTCAACTTTGGGTTTTAATGGTCGTCTTTTCTTCACTTGAATCTTGGCTAGGTTGGGGAAGCTCTTGGACCTTCCTTGGACCCCTTCAATGGTGGAGGAACCCTAGGATCATCCTCCTTCTCTCCTATCCATCCAAGCATGGTCTAAGTAATTGAAAAACACGCCAAGTGTTGAATCTAAGGATGGGATCTAGTGGGTGAATAGATCTATAAACACTTAAACCAAATTCATTAGACCTTCAAGATATATCACAAGCTAAGGTTGCTAATATGAAATTTGAGTGAAACTAAACATACATAGAAAGGATAAGAGAGATTGAATAAGAACAAGAACACAAGCTATGTAGAGTGGTTCCAATCTCCAAACTAGGAAAAAGTTAGTCCACTACCTAGAGAGGTAAACCTCTAGGATTTTACAACCATTGCATACTTAGATTCCATTATAAGACATACAACATATGACGATTCCATTATAAGACATACAACATATGACCTTCCTTTTCCAGGCCAAGGATATCCAACCTTCCCTTTGAGGACAAGGAAGCCAATAACCTACCAAAGGACTTACCTATCCATGACCAGGAGTCTTCAACCTCTATAAGGGCTTACCCACTTTTGCACCGAGTCTTCTTCCTTCACCAAGGACTTACCAACTCTTGCAACAAGTGTTCTGCCTTGAAGGAATTACCCACTCTTCATGGATCTTCCTCCTTTGACTTCACCTTCGCCAAGGAGAAGCTTTCACCAAGGGACTCCTTCCCTTCTTCTTCTTCTTCTTCACCTCTCTTATCCAAGAGAGAGAACCTTCATCTTCATGGTAGAAAGATAGATTGGGAGGTGTAGGAAGTGATAGCTTTACAAGATATACATGTAGAACTAGCTCTCTTACAAATATCCTACTCACTCTAATGGATGTAGCAAGTGATTAAGCTTAGAGAATGGAAGGAGGATCTTGAAGGCACTCAACTATAATATATGAACCTTCATAGTGCTTGGATAACCATGGGATGAAGCCCAAGAGGTCCTATTTATAGTTGGGGATGCCCACTAGCCAGTAGAAACACTTAAGGATGAATTCTAGTCATTTGGGGTGTTGCAACGGATCTATTGTTTATATTTGCAACACTCCAATGGATAGAAATACTTTTTTTGCGCAATCTATACAGTGTAGTCGGTCGAGTTTCAATAAAGGTAACTTGACCAATTGTACTATGCGACAAAGAAAATTTGAAGCATCGATCGAGTTTATCCTGGATGAAACTCAACTGATGGCTTAAATTTGTTTTGATTGTGCCAAATGTCAGTCAAGTTTGATATGGGACAAAGTTAGTTGAACTTGGCAATTTCTAATATTCATCAAGGGTGTCGGTTGAGTTTATCAAGGTTGAAACTTGATCGAACATGCACTCTATGATGAACTTTAGAAATTGTCATTAAAGTGCTTAAATATTCATTTTAACTGCTCGTGATTTTTCTAATCTTAATTACAAGTCATACAATCATTCCAAGTGATTTACAAAATTATTCTAATGGATTTGAATTTTTCTCCACAAAAGTGCACTTGCATTGATTTTGACTTATATTTCTCCAAGTTGGGATGCACAAGTTAGGGCATTTGGACTGTGTCTATACCTAATCCAAAATCACTCAAGTAAAAGCATTAGACACAAATAAGTGGAATGGTTAGTCATCATCAAAATAAGGGTTTAGTCAATTTAGACCTTGAGTCAACACAAAGAACATCCATAAGTGCATTTGATAGAAATATGCATATTGAGGGAAATAACATGTAATCTACCATGTATAAATGTGATTAAAGTGCGAAAAGACACAACAAAAATCCCTAAAACAGGGTTACATCATCAATCATTCAAGGAAAAAAGAAAAAAAGATGCAATCTCAAGTCAAATAGATGAGAGATTCGCTTAGTTTTGCATTCATTTTCCTCATTTTACTTTAGAAATGGCTTACATTTAGTTTTCTTGATTTATATTCGTTTATAAGATTTTGATCTAATTCCTAAATATCCATGGTAGGTTCGAGATTCATACTCTACTCACCAACATAGGAGTGATGGTCCCGCTAGACGACCTTACACAAAGGGTGAGATGCAACCTAAGGGTTACGTTTAGTTTTAGTTGCTTGTCACTTTGCATCACTTAAATAGTGCATTCCATGATAATACCACTAGTTCATAGTATATTTCATGATAAGACCACTAGTTCAAAACAATTATTGTATATGGATGACTTTTTCTTAGTGGATAGCAACCATTGCTCTTGGTCCAACTAGCATAGTTCTTCCTCTCCATCTATAATTTAGTGTTTTGTTTGAGGAAAGACATATATCTAAGATAGGGTGGAGGGTGGGTGGTGTGTATTCTACTTTCCGCCCACACTTATCTACTTTTTACTTATGAACTCATTATTTCATATCCATATTGCATTTAGCTTAAATATGTCAAAAATATTTCTTAAAGTAATGAAAGGCATTACCTAGCCATCTAAGATTTAAATTTTTATATTCATCCATGCATCCTTCAACATTTATCTCCTTATTTGACGTGAAACCTCACAATGACCAATTTTTAAATCAACCAATGGCTAGAAATCATCATATGTGGCCTAGGAACCCAAACATCATGTTTCTTTGGAATATATAGCAAGTTATTTGAGGAATAGAGAGGGATCAATCACATCATTCTTCTAACTAACTAGTGAAATAAATTCATGGATTTGTCACTTTTTCTCTTATCATGTCATTATTCGAGCACCACAGGACTAAGACAACAACCTAGTGCATTGAATTGCTAATCAATTTACATGCTAATCTAACCCATCTTGTACACTTCTTCTTCCATCTTCTAACCTTGATTCCACCAAAAAGAAAATAAAAAGACGTAAAAAGCACAAAAAGAAAACCCCTCCCTACTCAATCTACTTCTTCCATATGGCTCTCCATGTTATAAAGGTGTACCATAAAATATATATAAAAGATACAAATGTGCACCACAAGTAAAGATTGTCAATCATTCAAGGCTTAATAAATGCAAAATTGAGTCAAAAAATGGAGATATTCATTTAGTTTTGCATTTACTTCCCTCATTTTACTTTAGAACTAGCTTGCATTTAGTTTTTCTTAATTTTATTAATTTTTAGGATTTTATTCAATTATTTGATTTTCATGGAAGGTTCAAGATTCATATCCTACACACCAGAGTAGGGATGATGGTCCTACTAGTCGATGTTAAATAAAGGTGCTTTGTGGAAGGCAACCCAAGCATTACTTTTAGTTTTAGCTGCTTGTCACTTAGCATCAATTAGATAGTACATTTCATTATAATACCACTAGTTCTAAAAAAATCATTGTAGGTGGATGACTTATGTTGTATAGGTAGAAGCCACTACTCATGGAACAACCAAAATAGTTCTATCTAATTTACTATTTCCTTGAGGACGATCAAATATCTAAGTTTGGATTGGAGGGTGGGTACTATATATTCTACTTTTCTCCCAAACTTATATATTTTTTACTTATGACCTCATCATTGAATTTACATATTACACTTAGCTTAATTAGTTCAAAAAAATATCTAAAGTAAATAAAGACATTGTCGAGATGACTTGGATTCAAAATTTTGTATGCATCCATGCATGTTTCATCATTAAATTGTTGTATTTGAAGCAACACCTCACAATGGACAAATTTTGAAACCAACCAATTGTGATCATCGTATGTGGCTTAGGAACCCAAATATAATGTTTCTCTAGAAAACATGGTTGGGATTTGAGGAATTGAGAGAACACATCGCTCTTCTAACTGACTAGTAAAATAAGTTCATGGAATCGTCACCTTTTCCATTATCATGTCACTATTTGAGCATAGTGGGACCATGAGAATAACCCAATGTAGTGAATTGTAAACCAAGTTCATCTTGATCTGACACCTCTGCTACACTTCTTCCTCTTCCATTTTCTCACCTTCCATCCACCAAAAAGAAAATAAAAATCCATAAGAAGTGGCAAACGCTAAGCTCAGGGTGCCACATCCCTCCCTACTCTATCTTCTTCTTCCATACCCCTCTCTATGTAATAGGGGCATACAACGAAAAATAAAGAAAATGCACCAATGTGCAGAACAAGAAAAGCTTGTCCATCATTCAAGGAAAAAAAAGTGATTTGAAGCAGAACAATGGAGAGATTCACTTAGTTTTGCATTCATTTTACTCATTTAGTTTTAGGATTAACTTGCATTTAGTTTTTCTTAATTTGATATTAATTTGTTAGATTTTGATCTAACTCTTTTATTTCAATTGTGGGTTCTAGCTTCATATTCTACACACTAGCATAGGAGCATTATTTCGGCTTGTCAATGTTAAACAAAGTCACTTCTCAGAAGCAAGCATGAACATATTTAAGGTCTTGGCTACTTGTCACTTTGAATCAATACATAAGACAGTGCTTCCCATGACAATACTACTAGTTATAAAAATTTTGATTGTAGGTGGATGACTTTTGTTGAATGAATAACAATCACTACTCATGGTCCAACTAGAATGGATCCTCCCCTATGTCTCATATTCTCATATTCCATGTTTGCTCAATGATGAACAAATATTTGAGTTCTTTTTGGAGGTTGGGTGGTACATATTCTACTTTCCAAGCACACATATCTATTTTAGACTTATTGTCTCATCATGGCATTTCAATATTTCATGTGGCTTAATTTGTTCAAAAAAATTCTTTCTAGAGTAATCAAAGCCATTATCTATCTGGCTTATATTCATATTTTTGTATGCATCCATACATGTTTCATCATTTAACTCACCTTGCTTGAAGCAACACCTCACAGTGACCATTTCTAAAACCAACCAACAGTTAGAAATCACCCTATGTGGCCTAGGAACCCAAACATCAGGTTCCCCTAGAAAGCATGGCAAGTATTTAGGGAACTAAGGATCAAACACAATATTTTTTAGTGACTACTTAAACAAATTCAAGGAATCATTACTTTTTTCCTTTTCATGTCTCTATTTCAACATAATGGGACGACTAGGAAAATAACCAAGTGCACTAAATTGTAAATTGAATTGCATGCTTATCTGACCTCTCTTCTACACTTCTACTTCCATCTTCTTACCTTCCATCCAAAAAAATAAAATAAAAATCCATAAAAAGTGTCCACCTCACAATGAGGCCTCTTGTGAAGGATTCTATAGTGTTCAAGGCATTTATCCTCTAATGATATTCAATCTTTCTAGATAATATATTTATCACTACTAATCTTACACCACCTTTGTCAACTGAGCATTTGGTATCAATAGCCAAAATCATCTGACTAAAAACAACTATCAAAATTCTCTCTAATTCATAGTTTAACCTTTTAATATGAGATTAGGGAAACAACTTAGGGTTTTTTGTTCCTTCAAAACCGCATTTCAAATTATAATTTTACATAGTATTTCACACAACATTTGAACATATGAACATAATATCATGTAACATACTTGAGAAATCTATTTACTTTGTTGATAACAACTACACAACAGATCATTTTCAGCATAAAAGTCAGTCAAAAGATTCCTCTAACATTTATCATCTTTTCAAGTTTATTTATTGTAAATCAAGATTAGAAGGTGATTTTCAACTCACTTGCATGTGATTTTGCTTACTGAACTCAGATTCTAGCTTGAACAAGTTTGATTCGAGCTTCAGACCTCAAGATCTCATCCAAAACCATTCACCAACAAGTAAATTGACCCTAAAGAAGTCATATGGAGATAGAAGCAATGAATGAAGGTTAGAAATAACCTTCGATTTAGGAATTATACGCCTTTATGCTAGAAGAAATGAAGAGAAGAACAAAATATAAGGTCAAAACCTACTTACCAATCTGGATCACGCTAGAACCCTTGGTTTCTAATGATAATCCCTTCCTTCCTTAGTCGTTGTCCAATTTTGCCTATACGATCACTCTTATTTTGCCACTCAAAGGCTTCTGATTGATGGAGGATGAAAATATGAGACTAATGAATCTCATTCCATCGACTTCCATCACATATTTATAGAGATCGAAACTCTCTGTGATTCGATGACTTGGGCGGAGGTGCATACAAGCATTCAGTTGGATCTACCTATGTTTTGTGAAATCTTTGGTTGATTGGCCTTTGATAGGCATGGACCTCCAGTCTGGACAACCTTTGGTTGTCACCTTCGACCATCACACCTTCGATTGATGGTTCTAAGTGTGACCACCAGTTTCTAGAACCTTGACTTTGCTCTACCTTTGGTTGACGTTCATCAATCAAACCATCGATACACACTCACCAATCCATCCTTCGATTGACACTCATCAATCCATCCTTTGTTTGGTGGCACCTAGAAAAGACTTCGGTAGGTAAAACCTTTAGCTAGAAAATCGTCAGTTGATGCTCTGTAGAAACACCATGAGTAGGTGACTACCCAACCAACCATTGGAAGGCGATTCCTCTCGAACCATCGTAAGACATTCCCTACTAAACTATTGATCTAGTCGACCTTTGTTTAATGTCACCAACCAAACCTTTGGCTTATGCTTAACACTTCCGTCAATCTACAAAACCATCGACTTGAGCACTCAACGAAGCCTTTTTTTATAACATCAGTTGCCAACACTTTGAGCTAACCATTGTTTTGTCAACTAAGAGAAATCTTTGATCTAAGGACATGCAAAACCTTCAATCTCAATCCTTCAATTGTCAACCGATGAAAATCGTGTTGAAGACTAAAATAATTGTATCTTCTCCATTTAAAATACTAATTTTGTTCATTCTTGTTTCTATGGATTCATAATTTAATTATCTACAGTTCTTTGCCACAAATAAATATTAAAATTAAAAGGGTTTATAAGATAATCAAGATGATGACAAATACAATATACTAGGGTTATCTTTTACCAGTTCAGCATGATATATGTTGTAACATCTCTACATCTCTACCAATATCCAAATTTTGTTTCTTCCGTGCTCTGCCTCTCTACTACAACGTTGTTAGCAAAGCTTTCTCTATCTCTCACGTGAAAATACTTTCTCTCTCATCCACCATAAGAAAGAAATATAGTTTGATAAAGAAAACAAATTTGAAATCATTTATTAGGTGGTGGAATCTACTATATTTGAAGGATTGATAGTAGAATTACGGTACATATGTCCACATTCTAGTGATCATATTTTAGCCTCTTGATACCTGATATACTATCTCTCCAATATTAAGCTTAACTTGTACCAAGACTCTTTTATAACTTGATGTACTGCTGAATCATTTTGGGAATCATGCTCTCTCTATCTCTGTATTATATCATCATCAAACATAACAAAAAGTATGGTTTTATTATTTTTGGTCACCCTATGATGTTCATATCTTACTTCTACTCTCTCGAGTAGTATAATTACATCATCCACATTATATACATTCACTCATTTATACTAGTTAAATATTTTTATAGATTTCCATCCTCTTATTTTCCATGTTATGACACCCAGTTGTTGGTGCAACTAGTTCAAGAGGTCGGACATTCCCTAGCTAGCCCACCTAGGTTCGAATCTTGTAGGGGACATACTGGATGCAGAAAAGCTGCATGGTGGGCGATCTGACCAAGCAATGACTGCAACAACATAACATGTTACCGAGTATAGTGTGGGGGTGAGTGGCCACCACACGTCTAAGCCCAGAGTTTAACCTGTTAGGGTGGATCCATTATTAGGTGTGCCTAGGAGGGATTCCTTACCATCAATTTTCCCCATGCTCTCATCTTATCATGTTGAAACTAGGATAAGTTTTTTTTTTAAAATTTAGTTAGATCCACAAGTCATATGATGATGTAAAATTTTTCTTTATTGTTGAACTTGTGTAAATTGCTATATTATAAAATATAGTTAGGGTTTCACTCATTTTTATCTTGATACTTGTTTTCTATAACTCTTAAAAATGAAGTTGGTATTAATTTATTTACACCCTTACTTTCTAGGACGTTACATATAGTTTTTGGGAGATTGATATAGCAAGCTAGATTTCCTTTTGTGTTGTTGTTGGACACACATACTTTGTACACACCCACTGTCAGTTCCTTTGCTTTCCCAATGGGAGGCATGTTGAATAATTCATGAAGTCTCTTTAAAAGGTTCACTCACCAAACAGTGCATTCTTAAGGGAAATCCATATGCCATGCTTCCAAGTCTCAAAAACTGGTGGCAAATATCAATAAGTTATATACCACGTCTTATGTTTCAATTGGAATTGCTATTGTAGACTACTGGCTTCACAAATACTTCATTACATGCTAATCAATTGCACATGCCTCACAAATGGAGTTACCATTCCGTAGTTTATCTTGGTAGGAGGTATGAGGGCACCTTTTGCATATCATTGGTCTTTGCAGTGGTTGGAGTTATTGACATGTGTTATTCTTCTATCTTTTTGTGGCTTTGCATTGTTGGCCCTTTGCACGAGTGGGGCCTGTATTGGGTTTGATTGGACCCTTTTGGGGCTGTGACCTATGTATGAGATTTTATCTTGATTCTTCTAGGGAATCAGGTCAAACACTTAGTAGGTCCCTTTCAATCACATGGGCTCTCTTATGACCGTTATGGGTTTATGGCCCATGGATTGATTTTTAATTTCAGCCCTTTATGGGCTTTGATAGCCAATGTAGGTCTTTTTTCCATTTGTTCATAATTCGCTCAATGCTACACATAACCCCACTTGAACCTGGTTTTGTGCCATGTTCCCACTCTCAAATAACGAGAGCCAATGAGAATGCACCATTTCAGTGGTTTGCAACAGGTAATAAAGAGATGAGAGAGAAGAAGTGGAATGAAAGTACAAGAGAAAATTATTTCGCTTATAACTTTCAAACGACAATGAATTTTTCAATGAAAATAAAACCATTAAATTACTTACAAAAATACAATCCAACATGACTAATATTGATATCTTTCTATACAAATATGAATATGGATATTGTTATGTATATATGTATATATATCTGCAAAATGTGAGTATTATTCAAGAAAATACATATACAATACCTATTTTTGTATATATATTTTAAAAAAATATATACAATCTCATTAAAAATATTTTTATTCTAAAATCAATACAACATTGGGGGATAATACTCATTTTAGAGTAACACACTAACTCAAAAATGAGTACTGTATCATTGTTAGCATATTACTCATTTTTATATCATTATTTTTGAAATTGGTATTGTGCTTTATTTTATAGGTATTATAAATTTTCTAAAATATAAAGAATTAAAAATCAGTACTATCAAATATAGTTTAGTACTCTCTAATACTTGTCTTAAGATATAATGATATACAAATGAATACCATATCAAAATGAGTACTATACAAAGAACAAGAACATGTTATACTATTTGTTATTTATGAAACGAGTAGTAATATATAATACTCATTTTTATATTCCGTTAATTTGTCGAAAATATATCAACATTGATCTTATTGGATAATATTTTTTATAAAATTTATATGATTTTTATTTCGTAAAAAATATCATTTTAGTTTGAAAGTTATAAACAAAATACTTCCTGTTTTTTTTTCCGTCTTTTTTCTAGACTCTTTTCTCCGTCCTGCTTTCTCTCTCTTTCCTGCCACATAACACCTCAAACAGAGACAGTAGATTGCTACCTCCGTTGGCATTAGAAACGAGATTTGTGTATCGTTAGTCTTCTTATGGGCATTGACTAGAAGTTAGGTAGGATGTCTACGCACAATTAGGATGTATTCATTGGTCGCTCATGCTCCACCAGCCGTTGGCTTAGCTATGGATGCAGTCCCTTTGCCAAAGTGCGAAATATGTAGGAATTATTGTTTCTTTTCCTCGGCGATGGGCCCAGTTCGAGGTTTCCCGGCAACAGGAGACGTCAACTTACCGCGCCTCTCGTTCACGCAGAGGTAGCAGAGATCCTATGGCCTTATCCGCTGTTGCACACCCCGTCGCTTACCAGCCCCGCATCAGCTGTAGGTTTACTGCTTCTTCTAACGGGAAATCTTCCCCGTCTTTCCCGCCCAAAAGCTTTCAGTTTCCGTCTCGCGTGGGGCCTTTGTTCTGGCCATGGGAGAAGGTACCAACTCTATCCCTTCACGCATTCCCCTTATTTTTGGCTTTGCTATGCCATATCCTATGATCAATCGCCACTCGTTAGTGGGGATACTATCCGTGTCAACTATGTAAAGTTTTTGTAATTCGTGGTTAGTGGTCACTCAGTTAAGGCACCATTTCTGCTTGAGTGTTGTATTATCTTCCTTTCTTGTTCTCTGGCGTGATGCCTCAACCTTGTCAATTGCTGCATTATATATCTGAAGTAAATGGCTACCTAGTCAGACCATCACACTGAATGCTTCAATTTGACTATGTTATACCCTCTCTTGGTTTTGACATGAAGGTAAAGATAGGGGATGCATATGTTTCTCCTATGGGTTTCGGCACATGGGCCTGGGGAAACCAGCTTCTGTGGGGTTATAAAGAAGACATGGACAATGACTTGAGGGAAACCTTCAATTTGGCAGTTCGAAATGGCATTAATCTCTTTGATACTGCTGACTCATATGGGACTGGAAAATTAAACGGGCAAAGCGAAAGGCTGCTTGGGAAGTTCATCCGTGAATATGAAGGTTGATTTCCTTGTATACAAGTTTTTTGAAGTATGCTTGTGAATGTCTAATAGGAGTTTATTCTTTCCTGGTAGTGCTATTATGGCTGAATTGGCATACCATTCGTCATCTGTTAGTTTTTTTAATAGGTAGGAAATAGTCTAGTAGTCTACTATGTGTGAAACCCAGGAATTCTTCTTCTTGTATGTCTATGTGGTATTCACTTGAATCCGTTTCAAGTGTTTCTTTTTATTTTAAATCTTGTTTTAGATTTAAATTTTTTGCTTAACTGTGGCGGTAAAAATGCAAAAAGCCTGCACACGATGACCCCAACTGTGAGCTGCATGCGGTTTTGATCAGCATATAATAGCAACCTGTTAAAGGCAAACATCATTGATAACTTCGAAATAACAATTCTTCTACCGTAGACAGGTGTTGAAGATGGAATTTTCCATGTCTTAAAAAATAGCAGGGCTTACTCTTGCCACCTACTGAAGCACATACCTAAACCAGACCTGTAAAAATTAGTTTATGCTGTCACAAATTTCAGAAAAATCATCTTGCTTGACTGCTGCATGTGCTGAGCCCCCTTAAGAAAAAATTGACAGTTTCTTGTATGCCCAAAGCTTGCATCCCTGTCCTTGTGAATAAAGAAGGCACCAAGGAGAAAAATCAAACGGAGATTCAATTTTCACTTTGGAAATTGGCAGCGAGTTAATTTTGGTTGGGACAGGGTTCTGCTGAAAGTTATCCAGAAGTCGTTGGCAATTGGCATGAGTCAATTTATCCTAGAGTGAACTGTTATCGTAGATATGATAAACGGCCACATGGTGAGGGAAATGATTAGTGGGAAATTTAGGGTGTCTTAAGACAACATGAATAATTCTATGGAGATGTTCTTCTTAGTTTTTACAAATTATGACGGCCAGCTTCAGCTGAAGAGTTATTCTATAATGCATATGGATTTGAAGTCAGTAAGTTTGATCGAAAGTATTTTAACAGGCTATGACATTGCTTTCTGTTTGTTTGTAGTTTTGGTAGTGAACTGTTGTTTCTCTCCATCCAATGCAATGAGATGATCTTCGTTAAGAACCTTAATATCTGTTAGATAGAGATTAAAAAGGAAAATCACATTATAGGTCTGAGAAAAAATACCGAACTAATTAGAAACCATAACAGAAATTTTAAAAACAGTACCACCCCCAAAGCTGGAGCCGATTATCACATGCTTCTTGCATGCACTGGTGTGTGAGGAAGAGTTTTGGTAAATACCACTGCAATTTGGAATTCAAAGACAAATGTAAAAGCAGTTTTTGCTCGAATTATTTCGTGAGCACCTTCACAAACAAAGTGGCAATCAACCTCAATGTGTGCTGTTTGCTTAGGAAAAACAATATCCAGAGCAATGTAAATAGCAGCTCCGTCGTCACAATGCATATGTATGCAATTTTAAGTTTTATACTTTCATACCTAAAAAAATGAAATGTTTATTAAAAGATTAAAACACATCCAATTTATAGGGAGTGTGGCCACGACCATATATTCGATTTTTCAAAGAAGTGTCCCTTCTGCATTACGTGCCTGCACGTTCACTCCCTATACTTCAACTTCCTTGTTCCACTTTATACATTGTAAACCCACAACCACCGGAGTCCGATCAAAAGGGACTCTGTTTGGCGTTGTTATGGGAACTTGCTATTCCGTGAAAACTCGGAACCCACAAAGCTCTTCTTCTCTTACATAGTCTAAGATCCCAAGCAAAGAATGACTCCTTATTATTGTCCCTACTCCAGCTAGTTACGGGCTCTAGTTTCTTTCTCATCTTAGGCACGAGGTGGGAGATGTATTGCGAGAGTTAGTGAAAACCTAGCTTGAAGTAAACTCTCTCTCTACCCATAAAACATAAGACTTATCTGAGATATTACAATCATCTTCTAAACATATAGTCTAGAGGGTGAACATTACAAAAATACGGCCAACAACATTCTTACTCCATGTTTACAGCCATATTATGATTTGTAAGGAAAATATTATACTTCGGCATTTATTTTACAGATTGCAAAGATGTACTACAATGTTGCTATCTATACCAAAATTGATTCTATGCTAGCCATGCATGTGTTGGATATTTTGTTAACCAATTGTCTCTGTTTTTCCAATGTCATGAAGTCCACTTCTTTTCCAATTAACATCAAAGGAGATGTTTTGTCTCTTCTAGGATCAAATGAGATACAAAATGATGTTATTGTTGCTACCAAATTTGCTGCATATCCATGGCGTTTGACATCTGGGCAGTTTGTGAATGCTTGCAAGTAAGTTTTTTGTTTTACTTGACTTTTTCATATGTAACTTGCAAGCTCTTACTCATGTGATATCTTTTCATTTCTCTCTTAGCTTCCGTTTCTTGAAATGCTATGCACATATCTTCTCATGGTAAAATTGTTTGACATTTATGACTGTAATCATTTGTTGGTTTTTTATCACATGAGAACCTTGTCCTTGTTTAGGCCTCAAGTTACATTTTAATTTTGTTACGTTATTTGATATTTTCCCTCTTCTCGTACTACCTCTCTTGTGGAACAGATTCAGGCTGGGTAGGACACGATTTGAAGGCAAATGTGCTTTCATTTTTTCATTCTGAGTATAGTTTATTTTCAAGATTGTTAGCTCTTCCAAATTAATTTTAAAATGAAATCTTCCGTTGTAAATTTGGAGATGAATCTGTCTCTCACGCAAGTGGAACCTTGTAGCTATATGCTTTTACAGACAACCTGACAATAAAAATTAATAACTTAAATTGTTTATCGTTGACAATATAGTCACGATGAACAAATGAGCTTTGAGTATGCAAAGTACATGCGGAGAGGGTACCGCTTAGAATAGACACGATAGTATATGTGGTTTTTAATTCTTTTAATAAATTAATAACATTTAAGAATAACTTATCTATTAAACATATAAAACTACATGGTTTATAGAATATAATTATGCGTATATATATTTATACATATTATTTATGCGCACACACGTACAATATGTTATATGTCTGTGTGTGAACATATATGTGGATAAAAATGCATGTATTTGTATATGTATATGTGCGTGTGTGTATTGGAATGTACATACAAATACATGTATATGCAGAAATGTGTGTATAGATATTTTTGTATTTTATGTGTATATATATCAACTAAAATATATGCATCTAATGATCTAAATATGTAAACACATGTATAAAAATGTGTGTATATTTTAAATATTTTTTATGTGTATGTATAAATATGCGAACACATGTAAGTGTGAAAGTGTTGGGCCAAAGCAGTGCCCAACTATAGCAGGTTAGCCTTTATTATATAGGGAGAGAACATTTACATAATAGACCCAATAAAGAAAGGAAATAAGAAAAGACTACATGAATAGCTTCTATTTTCTAACACTCCCCTTCAAGCAGGAGCACACACATTGTTCATGCCCAACTTGGAACTCATATGGCTAAAAGCTGGAGGTATATGGGGCTTAGTGAAGATATCTACAACTTGTCTAGTGCAAACATGAGGAGCCTGAATCTTCTTGGAGAGCACTAGATCACTAACAAAGTGGTAGTCCGCCTCAATGTGCTTGGTCCGCTCATGGAATACAAGATTGCTAGCAATGCGAATGAATGCCTATGTATCACACATGAGAGATTAGAGTTTTAACAGACACTCCCATTTAAGGTGATATGGACATAACCCATTGTAGTTCACAACAAGCATGTGCCATTGCTCGTCATTCAGCCTCTGTGCTGGACCGTTCTACCACAATTTGTTTCATGCTTCCCCATGTCACTAAATGTGACCCAAGGAACACACAATATCCCAAGGTAGATCGTCTATCTTCAGCAGCACCTGCCCAATCAACATCAGTATATCCAGTAAGCTTCAAGGAAGTGGACGAGAGATCCTTATGAAATAAGTGAGACCTTTCCCTGGATATCCTTTAATTAAAACATAGGATTTGGGTGACCAACATCCAATGCGACAACTTGGGTGCACTCTTGAATTGGCTAACAACTCCAACAACATAGGAGATATTAGGAAGAGTAACCGTTAAATAGATCAATTTACCCACAATCCGTCTATACTTTACTGGATCCGAAAATCACTATCATCAGAAATAATCACCTTGGTATGATAATCCATAGGCGTGGAGACTGGTCTGCAATGTGTCATGTCTCTCTCTGCAAGAAGATCTAGAACATATTTTTGATGAGAAAGATTTGTGCCTTTCTTGGAACGTAGAACCTCTATTCCAAGGAAATAACAAAGATTGCCCAAATCTTTTGTCTGAAATTGTGTTTGTAGCCACTCCTTAAGCTGTGAAATGCCAAAAGGATCATCACCTGTGATGACAATATCGTCCATATATACAGCCAAAATAATAGTGCCATGAGAGAATTCGTACAAAAATAATGAGTGATTAGTAGAAAACCGACTGAACCCAAACTGTTTAAGTGCAACACTAAATTTTATCAAACCAGCAGGAGAAGAGGCCAACCATAATGAGTAGCAACAAAAATAAGGATTCATACTCAATTGAACTGAGCAATAGGAGAAAAAGTCTCGAAGAAGTCCACACCATGTGTCTGAGTGTACCTTTGGCCACCAATCTAGCCTTCAGGCGGTCAACATATTCATCCGATTTCTATTTAACAATTAACACCCAATGATAGCCTACAACAGGCTTCCCAGGAGGAAGACCCTCCAAGTCCCAACTGGAATTCTCGTAAAGAGCTTCCATCTCACTATCCATGGTTTATACCCATCTGTCATGTCATACTGTCTCTGCATAGGAGCAAGGAACAACTAAAGAATCTAACTGAAGAGCAAACGTGCACGCTGCTGGTGACAGATGGGATAAGCAATAAACACTAGAAATCAGATGTCGTATTGTGCAAGGCCGAACACCTTTACGAGCTGCAATGGAAAGGTGTAAGTTTGAATCATAAGCATCAAGAGAACTCTCAACATGAATAAGTACCTCAGGAGTGTCCATGATGATGAGTCAGTCTACTAGACCGATGTCGCTACATCTTTGTGATGGTTCTTGCCTAGTGTAAACCAGTGGAAAAGGTTGAATAAGTGGAGGTTGAGGTTGTGGTGGTGGTGGTAGTATAAAAGGAGTGGTATCTGGCACACTCATCACACAACATAGGGAGTGGTGGTTCTCGCTCTATCATTCTCAAAGATAAGTTCAGTCTCATGCTTGTGCTCCGCGTCACATTGAATAAGATCAAAAGGGCACTTAGAGCGTTTTATAATATGTTTAGGAAACGAAACATTATGATGCTTGCACGGTTGACAAGACTGATACTCGATAGACTTTATTACTGATAAGTTGGGAACAAGGTCATGAAGACTCTGCAAAGAAGGGTGCCCAAAGCAACTGAGGACGGTAGATGCAGTGGAAGGAACATGGCGGGCTGGGCGATCATCCTCGAAGAAGTAGAGATCACCTTTCCTAGATCCTCTACCAATTGTTTTCCAACTCTTGGGATCCCTAACACGAAGAAGGAAGAAGATCCTAATATCACCAAGCATTTCAAAGAATCAATCAAATTAGCAACATACACTAGATTAAAAACAAAATCTGGTCCATAATGTATAGACTATAGAGTTAAAGAAGATGACGCATGTATAAATCCACAAACCCTACTCGTCTGACCGGTCTATTAGCTAGAGTCATAGAAGAATGTGGGATGTACGAATTGGAGAAAAGAAACATGGATCGTATACCCATCATATGTGTTAAAGTGTCTAAATTAGTCTATTAGTTAAATAGGCTAATTAGTTTAGTGGGCCTTTATCTTCCGGCCCGTCTAGTTTAGATTACTTGGGTCCTAAGTAATAGGGCGTCTCTCCTCTCCTATATAAAGGAGAGGCCGTCAGTCTTTGTATTCATCTAATCACAATCTATTCTATTCAATCAATCCTTTACATTTTAACATGGTATCAGAGCGGGTTAGATCTTGAGAGAACCCTAGCCGCCGCTTCCCTCTCTCTCTCTCCAAGACCGCCGACTTCTCCCTTGCAGCCGCCGCCGCTCCTCTCTCCGAAGAGAGCAACCGCGGGCTCTCTCCGCCTGCGGGCGGCCGCAGCCGCCATCTCCATGGCTTGGCCGGCTGCCCGCTAGGCATATTCCGGCCTCCATGGTCATCTCCATTCATCTATTCTTTCATTCTTTCCATACAACACCTCCGCTGCCTATTATAGCAGCCGTCCTCCATCATCATCCGCAACAATCGCCGCCGTAGACATCCGCCGTGGTAATCTCCTTCCGCCATCTGAAAGCAGCAGCGCCTCGCCACCATCAGCAGCAGTAGCCGTCAGCAGCCATCTCCACAGAGTCGTCGACCATCAGAAATTGGTTCCCATCCGCAAGGAACAGCCAACTCCACCTTCCGGAGCAGCCGCCGCCGCCGCCGCGTCGATACTATCGACACGAGTATCGATAGTATCGACATCAGACCAGACGCAAACAGCCGCCGACCTCCCGTGACGCAACCCGCATCGCCGGCGTCGATACTATCGACAGGAGGTCGATGGTATCGACTTTATCACAGCGACAAGGAGAGAGTCGGTCGATACCATCGACAGTCCTGTCGATGGTATCGACAGTTGATCAGCAACAAACGGCAATCCGTCGAAGGCTCCATCTCATGACGTCTTCAGATCAGCCTTCATCGCCGCTTTGGAGAGGCTCCGCCTTGGCTCCGCATGCATCCTCTTGGCATGCAATATCTCCGGAGTCACGCAGGAGACCCTTTGTCATCTCCTATGTTGCGACAAAGTGCTTCATCAGCCGAGCGTCATCTCCAGCCATCATCCGCAAGCTGCTGCTCCTCCACTTCATCATCATCCCGGCGACCTTCATCTTCCATTTGCTGCTATCTGCATCATCATGCTACTGATGTCCCTACGCCATCACCTGCTGTTTTCATCATCATCATTTCATCATCATCATTTCATCATCATCACTTCATCATCATCACTCTCCACCGCTACCAAACAACCATGTTTACTACCCCCATATGCATTATCCCTGTCTCTATTCGGATCCTTAATCGGTTCTAACTTTTGCTAATCGGATCCTATTTTGACCCTAATCGGATTTTCGCAGGGGCTCCGCCCCCGCACCCCCGGATTTGTTGCCCTAACGGGCCAACAAACCCCCTTTTCGGGTCGGGACTAGATCCATTTATTTTTCCACCCGGATCTCATGTTGACCCATTTAGTATACTCTCTTTGGCTATCGGTTTCATTCTCCACATATTACCCATCTCCATTTCACATATTTTTCCCTTTTCAGCCTTTTTCTTTCCCACCCACCCATATTATGTGAGCATCTCTTTTCCACATTAAGGGGGGGTCATATATCCAGTTCTCCACACCAAACACTCACTCTTGTCGTATTTGGTGTGCGGGGGGGATAGAGAGGAAAGGGAGAGATGAGAAGAGCGAGCATGCGAGCATATGAGAGAATGTATGAGAGAGAGAGTATGAGATGAGATGATGATATATGTATTCAGATTATATATATTCCAGGCTATCTTCATGGAGCTTCACATCATTCAGCACACCAGTTCTCTACTTGAGCCAGCAGTGAAGATCCAGCGTCGACACCGTATCCGCGTTCGTACCGCGTTATGTACGTCAGGTGTTGATGGTGTATTCCTTCATCTGCATTCACATGAGACAGATGGGTGCTTCTTCAGAAGCTCAGAGTTTTATCTTCACCAAGCTGCTTCATCACGTCTTCTCCGAGCTGTATCTGCAGTATCGACATCGCCTGTAGCTGATCCTCTTGGGACTTTCCTTGATGGATGATCTCCTTTCCCGTCAAGCCCCCAAGTTTCATGGTTCCTGCATCGTATCAAGCAGCAGATCGTCCGTCCGCGTTCGTGCCGCGTTAAGCACGTATTCCAGTGGCGACTTGTTGTAGTATCAGGACCATTCTTCAGCCTACAGAGTATCTTCAGATGTCTTCATTTTAGATGCACTTCAAGGAAGACCTTCAAAGCTCGAGTATCTTCAGCCTGCAGAGTCATCATCACCATATGATTCAGGGGGAATATTATTTCAGGGGGAGTAACATATTTTGTATGGGAGTGATATTTATCTTCATTTTTTATTTATCATTTCTTTTTATCGAGTCTTGTAACTCTCCAAGCTTGGACATGTGTTTCACCCATGCTCCAGCTTGAGGGGGAGTGTTAAAGTGTCTAAATTAGTCTATTAGTTAAATAGGCTAATTAGTTTAGTGGGCCTTTATCTTCCGGCCCGTCTAGTTTAGATTACTTGGGTCCTAAGTAATAGGGCGTCTCTCCTCTCCTATATAAAGGAGAGGCCGTCAGTCTTTGTATTCATCTAATCACAATCTATTCTATTCAATCAATCCTTTACATTTTAACAATATGTTGAGAGGCCCCTGAATCCACCACCCATGTAGAAGATGGTTGGGAACAATAAGTGATGTCCCTTGGTTTCCTTCATCTGAGACAAGATTGGTAGAGGAACCAAGAGAAACTTGTTGGGTGGCATGAAGGAGATGGTCATAATCCTCCTCGGAGATAGTAATATCTAATTCGTCTGTCTAGAAGCTCCAGATGTAGATGCTCCCAAGGTAGTCGCCAATTAATGTGCAACACCAACAAGGGGCTGACCATGCTTAGAATAGCACTTGTCCTCTGTTTGTCCAAGTTTCCCATAGAAAGTACAATTGTCTCTAATCTGAGTGCCTCGTTCTTGCCCGACACCTTGTCCCGTGCCCTTAATAGCAACAACAAGAGGCATGATTTTCAGAGTTTTGTCCTCCTATAGTGATAGAGACTGACTCAAAAAAGGAATGTTGGATCTTCACAAAAGCCTCCTCAAGGCTTAGCAGTTTATCTCTAGCAAGAATACACTTCTGGAAAAAGCATAGACATGATTCAACCCTGATAGAAATCTAGCTGTTACTAGGTCGTCTTTGTCTTTCATTTGATCACTAGTTTTTAGTGGCTAGTAGAAGCTAAGCTATTGAGATAGACTGTATGACACCAAAATAGTCCTCCACAGAGCAACTATCTTGTCTTTCGGTAAAGGAGCGATCATAGACAATGTAGAGACAGATAACATTCTTCTTTAAGAAGTGTTTTCTTTGCAGCTTCCCAGATCTGTTTGGTTGTAGAATAGAACATGAACCTAGAAGCAATGTGGGGCTCAATGCTGTTCTACAACCATGATTTTACTAGACCATTGTGTTTTTGCTATGTGTAGTAGTCTTTGTCACTTTCATGAGGATGTTCAGACTCTATAATATCAATCTTCTCTCGAGATGTAAGAACAATATAGACGACATTCATCCAGAGAAGATAATTTTGAGTTGAGCTTCACAGAATTTATTTGTGATCCATCATACGATTGTAACAATTTTCACTGGCTTTTTGTCTCAATATTGAGATTGTATCAGAATGATTGTAGTCACACAAGTTGAGACAAACTGTCGAGAACATGCCATGTAGAAATTTGACACACTGTGTAAATTGTCGACACACCGTGTACATGTCTGACACGCCGTGTAAGATATCTAAGACGTAAAACAGACTTCCGCCGACACGCCATGCGAGCTAGACGACATGCCATGTTGGATGGTTCTACTGCAGATCTGGTCAGGAATTAGTATCATCAAAGGTAAAATAACCCCGGGAAGACGCACCAGTGGTGACGGGAATTTGCACTGTCGCTTGTTTCAATAGATGATGCGAATATGATGCATCAACAACCCCCAAAAGCTTGGGCACTCATCAACGTACACAGAATATGTGGAGAGGAAGAAAAATAGGGAGGGGGATGTTTCTCCTCTCTACGAAATAGAACAAGTGGTTCTCCTCGTCTCCTTCAAGTAGCCACTGTGCTGTAGCGGAAATGGTGGAGACAGAGAGGCCATCGACGCCCAATGAGGGGTTGACGCCTGACGGTGGGAGAGAGAGGCAGCGACGGCCGCGAGCACGGAGAGGAGAGGGAGAGAGATAGAGATAGATAGATAGATAGATAGATAGATAGAGAGAGAGAGAGGGAGGGAAGCGAAACTGGCGACTAGGTTTAAGTCCCTAGGGCTTGCTTTGATACCATGTTGAAGTGTTGGGCCAAAGTGATGCCCTACTGTAGAAGGTTAGCCTTAATTATATAGGAATATAACATGTACACAATAGACCCAATAAAGAAAGGAAATAAGAAATGAATACATAAATAGCTTCTATTTTCTGATGTTAGTGAATATGTCTAAAATCTATACATAGGTGAGAAAACACACACACGTGTATCTATATGGGTGTGGGTGTATGTGTACAAGTAGATTGAATACAATTGTATAACATACATTGATAAAATTTATACACTTTTTTCGTTTTCCACTCTTGATTATTGCTCCAACATCCCATGTGGGATTTTGACCCAAGATATTATGAGAGAAACTGCAGATGCAAAAAAAAAATGTTGACGTGCTCAAGTTAGCCATATCGCCCTACTTCTAAGATTTTGTTGACCTGTATTTAGCTGTAATCGAGAAGCAAAACCACATGATTCAAGAAGCTCGACAGGCCACAACAACACACCACCGTTGACACACCACCATCGTCCATCAACCATCGATCACCCAGCCATCAAGCTCCTCTTGTCCATCCCATCGAGCAATGACTATTAAGATACCAAACCATCAAGCTACTGCCTTCAAATCTGCCCATCGACCCCAAGAAGGTAGATAGTTCCAACCCAACAAACCATCGAACTACCAGGCCATCGGGCTGGGCTCACAAGATACCTATTAACCTCCATAGTCGATGGTCTTCAAAGCACCCATTGAGCTAGAGGCTCGACATATCACTAAGTCATCGAGCTCGGATGCACACACATGATATCAACCTTTAAAGGACTAGAATGCTTTCCTATAAATACTAAGCAGCCGCCACTAGACAAAAGATCTCCGATCCGACCCCCTTCAAATCCAAGTACACCTCTTCTTTCTCTTGCTACCATGGCTTGTTCAAGTTGTAATATATTTTCTTCTTAAACCATGAGTGGCTAAACTTGATAACTTGGGTTGGGAGTTGCCGCCTGGCCCTCCCAACCATGTTTTCTTATAGTTTTTTTTCTATACTCCTGTTTTAATGTGTCACTTGTTTCAGGAGCTACCTTCTTGTAATGTATGATCTGGATTAATTCGAGAGAATGAGTTCAGTGAGATCGATAGTATGGATTATTAACAAGACACGAGAACGAGGAGTTACTATAACATGGTTCAAACGGTTATTCTTGATCTTTTGGTTATCATCTCGAGAGAGGTAGATACCTTTAATAGAAATCTACCCGGATCTCGAAAGAAGGAAGGAGTATATAACTTTTATGACTGTTTACAAAGCATGGCAAGAACATATATAAATTGAAAGAGAAGGTTTTACATGGTTGAGGCTGGTCTGATTGGTGAAACCCAATCCAAAGTTCCCTTTTTACCGTTTTACAATTATCTTTGTTTTGTTTGATCTTTCATGACTTAAATTTACCGTTTTGATTTAGATTAATTCGTTCCTTAACTGGAATACCAAATTCACTCCTTTTGATTTGACTAAATTAAGCAAGACTTTTTTGTTCTTATTCTGTTGTTTTCCTTGTCCCTGTGTTCGACCCTTGATTACAATAATAGACTCCTTATTGAGTTGAGGACGCCTCTTGAAGTCAGGTATACATTTAAAGATCGATGTCTTTGACTAGGTGATTGTGTTTACACTTTTGACACGAAAAAGAGCGATCATGTGGTCTTCTTAGCTCAAAATGCTACTAATACCAACACCCATAGCATTGCATGAAACCTCAAATAAAATAAAAAAATCGGGTAGGCGAAGAACAAGGGTTACCATCAATTTTGTCTTGATAGCCTTAAAATCTCATGTGGCGGATGTCATCCTCTCCAACTTATCACGCTTCATCAACTCAGTGAGTGGAGCCGTAATGGTGCTGAAACCTCAGACAAAGCAACAATAAAACATGACCATCCTATGAAAGTGATCGAGCTCACAGATCGTAGTAAGCATGGGCCAATCAGTCATGGATTGAATTTGGTAGGGTCAACCTCAATACTGGTAGTGGATACAAAGTAGCCAAGGAAAATGACTTTATCTTGGAAGTTAAAAACATTTCTTTAGATTGTCATACAATTCTTTAGAGCGAATTATTTTGAAAACAAGTCGAAGATGAGCCAGGTCCCCATCCTTGTTCTTATTGAAAATCATAATATCATTAAAGTAGACCACCGAACATTTACCAATGAATGGTGCAACACATGGTTCACAACTCTCGTGAAGGAGTTGGGTGCGTTGGACAAGCCAAAGGGCATGATCGACCATTCATATAATTTGTCTAGAGTTTTAAGATTAGTCTTCCATTCATGAGACTCCTCGACACATATGTGATGGTAACAATTGCAGAGGTCGGTCTTGGAGATAAAACATGATCCCATCAATAGATCAAGCATGTCACCAAGGTGTGGATAGGAAATTGATATTTAATAGATCTTATTGATGGGTCAAAAATCTAAACTCATTCTCCAACTACCGTCCTTGGGGGCAAGGAGGAAGGCATCGACTTGGCGTTTCAGTTCAACATGCTCAATTAGCTTCACGTGGTAATGAGGTCGGTTAGGGAGCGATGACGTTGGGATCAAATCAATCTCGCGCTTAATATCATGCAAAGGTAGGAGTTCATTAAGGAGATCAATGAGTGTCATGTCTTTGAACTCGTCAAGACAAGAGAAGTTTTGGTGGTGGGGATTGGACATCAAACATATGAGTGGCTTCTTTGATGTGTAACATATACATGCATCCAGATTCTTGACTAGCCTCTTCCTGCTCTCTGTGGGTGACAAGATGGAGAGAGCGTTGGGTTTCCGAGTTTTGGGGGTTTCATGACTGACTCGTTTTGAGAGGAGGGATGAAACAAGTAGGGGTAAGTTATATGCGTTTGCCTTTGTGCTTGAAGGTGTATAACTTGAACGTCCTTAATTGCGGGCATCGAAGTCCAAGGTCAACACAACACAACATCCATAGGCAACACATCACACCAAATGATGTTTGAATAACCACACCCAAAGTGATCAACACAACACAACGTTGGGTGATGGGCATACTAATCTGGTTCATTGAATGTATCTTGCGTGGCTAAGGATGGGACTCTGAGTGCAATTCCATGTGCTTCAAATCCTGAAACAAGATGATCTTTTGAGAACTTCCTCCTTCAATGAGGAGCTTGCAGTTTTTACCAACGAGCTTAAAGAAGGTTTAGAAAGGAGTGGCATGTTTCCATTCGTCCCCATTAGAAGGGGTAGCCAAAACACGTAAAACCTGAAGATAGGGCAGATCGTAATTGTAAGCATAAGCAAAGTCATCATTTGAAGGTTCGAAGGCAAGTAGCACATCCTCATACTTGATGTCATCCTCAAGGGCGACGTTAGGAGAATCAGAGGACATGAGTAGAGCAAGTTGGGGGGCACTAGGCAGATAAATGAGTCGTGTTGTGGCAATGGAAGAATTCATGGATCAGGACGTCCTTGCCTTTACTGATAGAAGGGGCCGAAGAACTCTGGAGAGGGGTTGAGGTTGAGGATAGGCAGAATGAGGTGGGGTAGTAGAAGGGTTATTGGTGGAGTGACTTCCTTTTCCAAAACATGACAAGACTGCGAGAAGCAGGTCAGTGATAACTTTCTACCTTTTGGGCATTATGAAAAAAATCATCCAAAGAGTCGTACTGTTGTAAATCCATTTTGTCTAATATCATGCTGCAAATAGTGCAAAAATTGAGCGGCCAAATGCTGATCGAAATCATTGTAGACACATTGGTTCTTAGCATCAAATCGTTCCATGCACTCATGAACTGATGATGATCCTTGGCTAAGGGTCTACCAGTAAAAAGGAAGTTGTCTTTGATATTGTGAAGGTACATAGAGCTCATGTAGCTTAGTTTTCACCTCATCCTAAGAGAGGATTGGAGGCTGACCACTATGCTCCATGCCGCGCTGGACACCTTGCCAATATCACTTGGCAGACCTTTGAGTCATATCTTAGAAAAAATAATCGGTTGGGATTTGTTATTATACCAGTCAATATATTCTTCCAAACTGGATCCAACCAAGACAATCTTTGAGATCAAGTTTACAATTTCCATCAAAAGTTGGGGCCCCTATCTTAACTAGTAGGGTGATATCATCAGAAGGCGGTGGATAGTGTCCCAAGTGATAATGACCGTAAGGATTGTGGAGGAAAACATTTTTATGAGGGGGGATGATAAACATGATGGTTAGAGGGATGAGGATGGGTTCCACGAGGAGGACCCATGGGGGGTTGAGGCGGGAGCCATATGTGCTATTAGTCGGTGAGGTGGTGGGTAATGGGTTGCAAGAAAGAATTACAAAGCATAGGGAGTGGGCGTAGGGGGATATGGTGGTGGTGCATAGTTCATGGGTGGAGCAATGAGTTGGCTGTGTGATGGGTAGAGTGATAATATGGTGGTTGGTAGGGGTGGGGCTCCTCATAGCAGTGCGGGGAATAAGGGTCAGGTTTTGTAAATGTGATATGTTGGCGCCAAAGAGATGGTACTCGAGGACCTATTGAAGCGGTGGTGCATAGATTTGTAGAGGTGTAGGATTTAGGGGAGTTTGTCTTGCATTCCCAAGATTTGGAGGCATGCCATACCCATATAAAGCTCTGAGGATTGACTGGCATGGAGGGTATTTGTTTGACAAATGGCATGAAGCTCAGTCGTGAAAGAGTTAAGCGCTATACCAAGTATGTCAAGGGTATATTAAAGGTGCGAAGACTCAGGGGCAACTTTCTAATTGTGTTTCAAAGCTGGAATTTTGGGTCTATTGCCAGATATAGTTATTGCACAACGAGATAAGTGAAAAATGACATGTCTATGTAAAATTTTCTCCGTAAAAGTGCAATGCAATATTCCAAAGAAATCAAAGGGGACATAAAACATGAGAGTAATACATCACATGGAATAGGGAAAACCTCGACAAAATGGGACCCGACAATTTTTGGGGTACAGAAACACAACCTATGAACTTGTACAAGTGCCCATAAAAAGGGAAAAATGTAATTAATAAACAAGCTCAATAAAGCCTAAATTGTAACGACCCCGCCTCCCGGTAACCCCCAACTAAGGGAGACCAAAAGGTAGAGCCGTTATCCCAATTAACAGGATCAAAGGTTCAACAATTAATCAGTAATAATTATGAAATTCTACCCAACTAAACTGAAATCTGGTATAAAATAAAACTTTGCATAACTTTTTCAAAAACTTGGATATCTACTTCTATCCACATCTGGAGTCTATTCTAACTAATTCTCCTTTGTACTTTAATTCTTATTTAATTCCATATATGCCACTTTACTGTTTGTCCTTTTCAATCTTGTACCTAAAAAGCCGACAAACAAAACGTCGGTCAGCATATAGGAATATGCCGGTATGTGGGGACAACCAAAATTTCACAATTATGGCTAACAATCTAGATATCACAATCAAGTTAATTAACAAGCCAAATTACGCTTTCAATGTGACATTCTCCACCGCTTTTGCCCTAACCCTGGCATACCCACCTTAGGGTTTCTCTTTTGCCAATGACTGAAGGCCACCTTCTCAATCCCGAGCTTGGTGCCTGGGGTCACCTCTCATAGTGCCCATTAGTCATTCTATAAAGACCACCTTCTCAATCCCGAGCTTGGTGTCTGGGGTCACCACTCATGGTGCCCATTGGTCTTCCCTCCTGGGCTTGACCTTTGGCATCATCCATCAGGGTGGCATGTAGGTGCGAGAATACACACTTCTGTTATTATTGTGATAATCATAGTGGCTTTATGATTTGCAAGTATGAACATCCAAACTGATAAGTTGCATTCAATGCGAGGAATCATCCGGGAAACTCTTCAAAAACTAATGCGATTATCCATAATTAACCACATACCTGTCAGGCTGATTTGAGACAGAATTAATCCAATCAATGCAAGAAATCCAATAGGCAAGCAAGCACACAAAGAGATCTTGAAATATGCATACAATTTCCTATCATTGATCATGCCATCAAGATCTATTAAACCTAGCTCGCTTCCTAGGGTTTCTAGTCCACTTTTAGGGTTTCTATTGCAATTAGGGTTTCACTTCATTTATACTATTTTAAACCCTAATTTTATGCAATTACTCACAAACCCTAATTATCTCATCTATTTCTCATGAAAGATACTAAGGCTACCCTTTAAAAACATATAACCTTAATTTCGGATTAAAGGCACAATTAAACATCAATTAAGTCCATTATGCCTCTTTTTCGTTAAAACTACCATTTTTATCCTTTTAAGTCATGTCAAGATCATTAAGCCTGATCATCATCTTGGATTTCTTTCAAAATAACAACTTATCTTTCATGAACTCTATTTATTACTTGTTAGAATTGTCCCACACCGCTGAGCTCTGGAAAAGGTCATGGGCTTATAAGGTGTGTGGTCCCTTCACCCATTGCCAATTGGTTTTGGGTTGAATACTACACATTCTAATATGGTATCAGAGCGGACCCCACGAGACAAGTGTGAGGACCACACCCTATCTAAAAAAAAAGAACAAGTGCAAGCACATAAAAGTGGCTGCACTTGAGGGGGGATGTTAGAATTGTCCCACACCGCTGAGCTCTGGAAAAGGTCATGGGCTTATAAGGTGTGTGGTCCCTTCACCCATTGCCAATTGGTTTTGGGTTGAATACTACACATTCTAATATTACTAATTCCACCTTTATTCCTTAGAAAACCCTAATTTCCATATTAAGGGTATTTATCCACAATTAGGAACTTTTATACTCAAAATAGCTTAGAACCATCAAATCTCAACTTTATGCATGAATTTGACCAATTGAAACCATTAAGAAACATAATTACTAACATTAGGGTTTCAAGGCCCATTAAAGCTTATTTATGTACATGGAACCCTAAATTAATCAAATTACGCATAAGGTTCATCCTTTTAGATCGAATGCGTCTTTTTATAATCAACATGTTAATATCAACTGTAAACATCCCTATAACCCTTCCTAATTCATTAATCATCAAAGATTAGGGTTGTTCATCAATTAAACCATTAAAGATAGCATCTTTACATTCTTTATGAATTGCAAGCAGAATTAAGCTTCAAATATAATTTATTTGTGTTCCTCTCGTTCTGAGGATCAATTTTCATATTTTGACTTTATTCATCGGAGCTTCCTATCAAAAGTTATGATTTTTGCAAAGAAAACAATTTTCTTGAATTATCTGTTACTTTTAGAAAAACGTGGGCCGTTTGATTGATGATCCGCTGGACCCGGCTGGATCCAACGATCCCTGATCGCGTGCCTGACCGGCCTAAGTCGCGCGTCCAAAAAGTGGAGGCGGATTTGAGGTAGTCAAGCTTTTACATTTATAACCCGAAACCTTCTAGGCCCCCGCAACTTTGTTTACGGGGTCGAAGTAGATATACGGGGTCGAACACAGGGACAAGGGTGGTAGTGTTGAGAACGCTGAATCGACACGCTACACTCCGGTAAGGGTAAAGAGATGACGAGGTTCCTCAAGGAACAACAGGATAAGACCGATAAAACAAAGAAGTCTATCTCCAAATGGAGCTACAAGGAAGATTAAGGTTTTAAGCATTTTATCAGTTTTTAGGGGTTTTCATGCAACAGAAACAGAGAGATAAAACTAAAGCTAAAGCAAGGTACGAAGGAGAAAACTTCGGTAAAACAAGCGGCAGCAGGAACATCCTGTACCCCTCCTCTCAGAGCGGGTACCTCTAACCAAGCATCAACACTCCTCTCGAGGTTGCTGGACTTGAATTAGAGAGGAAAGGTTACTAAAGCAACTCCGATTCCGGGCACTCTCGCACTCCAGAATCGGACCAAACACTAGAGCCACAACACCTCTCTCGAGGTTGTCGCAACGGGAAAACACGATTCGGTAGCTAATCGAAACACGATCCAAACATACAAGCTAGAGTTCAGATGTTAAACATAGCAATCATCCAACAAAGGTACCAAACATAAAGCTGCAGATAATTAAACTCTTCTATTTCCATAAACATATAAGGTTCTGATTACATTGCATAAGTAAAAGAAATAAATGACTGAAATAATGAAGATAGATGTCGCCTTCTTGATATAGAAGGACGACGGACCACATCAGACCCTCCAGCCCGATACCGGGCAGGAGCCTAGCCCGATACAACTGTGTCGGGCGGCACACCCTCTCAGGCTACACGCCGTGACGGGCGGGTTGCATCGTGCGAGGACCCTTGCACGATACGCTCGTCTCGGGCGGCACCCTCTCAGGCGGCACGCCGTGACGGGCGATGCGTATCGGGGTTCGGTATCGTGCCGGGCTAGAGCGATGCTCCTAGTGTCGGTCTCCTATGTTGGGGATCCTTGTCGGCCGATATCGACCTGCAGTGGTACCCGGGACGACCCTAAGTGAACCATTCCCTCCCTCTCGGGATGGGGAAGTGCTCACCTAGAATCGCCCGACACAAGCACTGAGGCATGATACACTAGCTCTTCGCAGCTTTCCTGAGGTGACTTGCGCAGGGTTTCGACCTGTCTTTTCGGCTTCCTGTAGCTGCTATTTATAGGCCGCGGTTGGGGAAGTTATGGTGCTCAGGGCGCCACGTGTCTTTCTTTAGCTCTTATTATCGCGGGGTTGGTGGACGACCGTTATCAGTATCACCCGACACAAGGATGTCAGCTGTCGGTGGACGTGACGAGCGACGCTTCCTGGTGGGTGGCCTGTGTCGCGCGATAAGCTTGGCGAGCCTGGCTCCCTGTCGGGTAGATAGGCGTATGGTCCGTTAGTCCCTTCTTGCGCGACATCCTCATGTCGCGCGTTTGTGTATTGCGCTATCCTGCCGTGCAGTGTGCATATCGGCCGGCTGGAAGGCCGATGCAGGTGGAATCATGTTTGTGGGCCGGGACAGGCCTTATTGCTGTCAAATGGGTCAAAATTGGAGGAAAACTCTGCAAAAGATGGAAATATTGAATTAAGAGCGTAGTTTGGCCTGTTATTGTAAAAGTACATATAAAAGGAGAGGAAAACAGTTAAAAATGGCAGTTTTGATAACAATATAAGGGTAAAAAATATCACAAAATTTGGTGTTATCAACTCCCCCAAACTTAACATTTTGATTGTCCTCAATCAATATTTAAACTTTATTTTGTGATGCTCCTTGCGCGGTGTAGCTTTCAGGCCTAGAGGTAAGACAAGTATCGCGATGTCTTTCTGAGAATACGGCCTGGTCACGAACAACAGACTTTATTTTCTCCTGCCTTATTTAGGCAAAATTTTTCTCTACAACTGCGGCGAGACTTTGGTGCATGATTCCGAAGTTAGCTTTCACACCAAACAGCTTTAGGGACAGAAAGTTGTGTGTTGGGTAGGCTAAGGCTTTTTGGGTTTTTCTTGTTTCCCATTAGTCCATCCAGGTACGGGTCCGTTAACGGGGAAGTGGTCCCTGCAGTCCAAGCCAGTTGGCTTTAGAGCAGTGATTTCACATTCTACGTACCACTGCCCCGGATCTACCATGCCTAAAGATGAGTACTTTTGGAAAACAAGTGTGTATATATTTCTATTTTCTTTTCATTGGGCACAACTCTCATGCTTTTATTCACTTCTCATAAGGCTACTTTCTCTTTTTGAGATTTTTGTTGGGTAAGGGGGGAACAAGAGAGATTTTTGTTGTTTGGGCAGCTTTTTCCTTCTCCATACACGTCTCTTAGCTGTTGCAAGATTATATTTCGCAATATTTGGCGTGGAAAGTTGTAGTCTTTTGTTGTTTGAGGCTGCATTATCAGAAAGATATAACAAAACTTGCATCTCGTTGGGCACAAAGAACAAACTGGCAAGAAGTTGTATCAGGTTTTTACTAATATAGCGACTTTGTACATATGAAAGGGAACGGGATAAGCAAATTTTTTATATGAGCATGGATACATACACATGATATAATAGAAGAACGAAATAACACAAAAGGGTGGAGTTGAAGAAGAAAATTTTTATACCTCCCTCACTGGTACATGGGTACCCCCCCAAACTTACTCCACACTCTGTCCCAGAGTAGTGAAGAAGACAGTGTAAGGTAATGTTAACCCAGTGAGGGTTAGTTGGTGATCGCGCTTGTGCCATGGAGAAGCTGCCATACATTCCCCTTATTTGCTGTCGGAGCTGGTCAGGCCTCTCCTTATTTGATAGAAGTTCCCAAAATTATTTGGCATCCCCTTAAACCTGGTAGACTTTAAAATACTTCCGTTGTGAACATGAACAAAAGGACTGATAGTCAATCCCAGTTTCAGTCCTCTTGAGTCCATTTTCTTTCTCAGGTGGATGCAGCCAGAACAAGTGCAAAGCTCTCAAGAAGGAAGCGCAAGGCCCGTGTAGATTATGACAATGATACCCGGCCTATTGTAGACAGAGAGCTCTTGAAAACACTTGTGGATACTATATCGGAAGAGGATACCTCCCTTATGATGAAGGTGGCTTCACGACTGATGGGCCCAAAATAGCCACATTCAATCCAGGGGCCACTGGAGGAGGACTTCCACTGATTTTCTCTTTTGGAGATGGTCCTAAACCACCGCAGAAGACAGACTATGAAATGGACTTCTCTTGCTCTCTTTTCAGCGGGTGGTGGCCCAACTGTCTCGAGATTCTGGCGTTTCTGTCCGACTGTTGTTGCTTCAGCTGCGGCCGTAGTGTCGATTCTTCTGCTGTGTTTGTCAATTCGTCCGGAGGTTTGCTGTGTATTAGCCATACCTGTTATCAAGTTCATTGATCATTTAAATGTTAGGTAGGAAAAACTGATATCTCGATAAAACTTGTCTCGTCGCAAAGTCCTGGTATCGTCCATCAAAAGAAAATCCAAGGCGATACAAGATTGGACGATATGGAGAGAACTGCGCGTCACAACACGCTGCCCGGCACGGGTATGTCAGGCGATACGGTCTAATGAAACAACCGCCCGATAGGACCTCTCGACGGAAAAACGTGTCGCCCGATATGGCGTATCGGGCAAACGCGATCGGTAGACTTGTCGTCCTTCATACGTGTCGGGCGATACAAGGAAAATTAACTAAATCCGCCAACCCGACACGCTCCGTGCGATATAAAACCCGTGTCGGGCAAACAGGCTGTCGGGCTATACCTTTACTCTTTGAAGCTCTCGCCCGACACGAGGGCGAAGGCGAGCTGGCCGACATGCGAGCAAAAAGGGGATTACTGCATGATGCGGGTGGCTGGAAGAGTAAGTGCAGTAGCCCGACACGATAAACCCTCCATACTATATATAGCAATCTCAACCGGGGGTAAAACGGGTAGATCCGGGGCGCGCGTCGGCCGTTAAGACAAGCTATTCCCGAGACGGGCTGTCCATCCGTCTAATCAAAGGCAATTACTCATCTTGCACGATACCCAGGACACGGGTGTACGCCGCCCAGGGATGCCTGGCCCTTGCGGTGCCCGAGATACCCAGCGCGTTCAGCGTGCCGGTTGAGCTGCTGCCCGATACGGTCCGAAAAAGAAAGAGGAGATACATGTCCGATATGCGGCTTGAAAACTAAAAACAAGGCGAAGAAAAAGCGATTGACGGGCAAAACATCATCGGCTTAGGGTGAGTCCCCCACCTCAGATAGTATTACTCCTCAATGCTTCGTGAAATATATTGGGTCGGTACGCTCGGCGCGTGCACTGACTCGGGCCTTATTACAGTCCATAATGTTTGTTTTACAAAGAAGAAAAATGCATCCTATTCTAGGAAAGAAATAAAACTCGGGCTGCCTCCCGAGGAGCGCGGAAGTTTGCGTCGCCAGCTCGACCGGTGTAGGTTCTTCACTTTCAGCCTTCGACAGTACCTATGTCCTGCAAATTGATCTCCGCCCTCCTGACAAAAGCTTCATCTTCATAGTACCTCTTCACTCTGTGCCCGTTCACTTGAAAGACCTTGGTCGGATCGTCTTTGTCGTAAAGTTCCATCATTCCTGATGGGTAAATCTTCGATACAGTGAACGGTCCCGACCATCTTGTTTGTAACTTCTCAGGAAAAAGACGAATGGAGGATTTGAATAACAAAACTTTATCCCCTTCACTTATATCCTTTCTCCTTAGGTGGGCATCATGTCACACCTTCGTCCTTTGTTTGTAGATTTTTGCGTTCTCATAGGCGTGCGTCCTTAACTCTTCAAGCTCTTGTAGCTGCAAAAATCTCTTTTCTCCCGCTTTCTCAAGATCCATGTTTAAGAATTTGATTGCCCAAAGGGCCTTGTGTTCCAGTTCTAGAGGTAGATGGCAGGATTTTCCGTAGATCAGCTTGTAGGGGGTGGTTCCAATGGGCGTTTTGTAGGCAGTCCTGTAGGCCCAAAGTGCGTCGTCAAGCTTCATAGACCAGTCCTTCCTCGTTCGGCTGACAGTTTTTTCCAGGATCTGCTTAATTTGTATGTTTGAAACCTCTACCTGCCCTGAAGTCTGTGGGTGGTAGGGTGTAGCGATTTTGTGCTTGACTCCATACTTACGTAGGAGTGCTTCGAATTGTCTCTCTCCGAAATGCGACCCGCCGTCGCTTATTACGGTGCGTGGTACACCGAACCGAGGAAAAATTGTTTTCTCGAACAGCTTGATTACTGATTTGGCGTCGCACGTTTGGGTTGCCACGGCTTCTGCCCATTTCGATACATAGTCTACTGCCACTAGGATGTATTGATACCCCCTTGATGGAGGAAACGACCCTATGTAATCAATCCCCCACACGTCGAAGATTTCTACTTCAATCCAATTCGCCATCGACATTTCATTCCTTCACCCTATATTCCCTGTCGACTGGCACTCCTTGCAGACTTTTACAAAATGTGCAACATCTTTGAATAAAGAGGGCCAGTAGAAACCTGATTGCAGTACTTTTGCAGCAGTTCTTTCGCTACCCAGGTGTCCCCCGTAGGGGGAGGCGTGGCATTCCTTCAGAATGTTCGCGGTTTCTTCCTCGGGAATGCACCTCCTGTATAAATTGTCAGCGCATCTTCTGAAAAGGAGAGGAACATCCCAATAGTAATTTTTTACATCCGCGAACAACTTTTTCTGACTATAGGTGATGTCAGGAGGCAGTTCTCCACAAGCAAGATAGTTGCAGATATCTGCGAACCAGGGCAAGTCTTCTTCTTTAGTTTCAGCCAACATTGAAGCTTCATCGGCATAGTTGTCATTGATCGGCGGCCCCCCTGTCCTTCAGCTACGATCCTCGATAAGTGGTCGGCGACCACGTTTTCTGCTCCCTTCTTGTCGATAATCTCATTGTCGAACTCTTGCAGCAATAAGGCCCACCTCAACAGTCTGGGCTTTGTGTCTTTTTTTGCATTAGGTACCTTATGGCCCCATGATCTGTGTATACCTTGACCCTTGCTCCAATGAGGTATGACCTGAACTTATCGAATGCGAAGACGATTGCAAGCATCTCTTTTTCGGTAGTTTTATAATTTACCTGAGCTTCGTCCAACGTGCGACTAGCGTAGCAGATCACATGGTGCTTTTTATCTTTCTTCTGCCCCAGGACCGCTCCTACCGCATAGTCGCTAGCGTCGCACATAAGCTCGAACGGTAAATCCCAATCTGGCGCTTGGAGGATGGGTGGTGATACTAGGGCGTTCTTCAAAGCCTGAAAAGCATTTAGACAGTTATCAGAGAAAACAAATTCAACATCCTTTACCAGAAGATTGGACAATGGTTTTGAAATCTTCGAGAAGTCCTTTATGAATCTTCGGTAATAGCCGACGTGTCTGAGAAAGCTCCTCACTCCCGTCACTGACTTCGGTGGAGGAAGCTTAGATATTGCTTCAACTTTGCTAGTGTCCACCTCGATGCCACGCCTTGAGATCTTATGCCCCAGAACGATGCCTTCTCGTACCATAAAATGACACTTTTCCCAGTTTAAAACCAGACTGTTCTCCTCGCATCTTTGCAGAACCAAAGATAGGTTTTTCAGGCAGGTATCGAAGTCCTTTCCATAGACTGAAAAATCGTCCATGAAAACTTCAACGATATCTTCCAGAAAATCCGAAAACATTGATATCATGCATCGTTGGAACGTAGCGGGAGCGTTGCAGAGTCCGAAAGGCATCCTTCTGAAAGCATAAGTGCCGTAGAGGCAGGTGAACGTTGTCTTCTCTTGGTCGTCGGGCAGGATGGGTACTTGATAAAATCTTGAAAAGCCATCAAGGAAACAGAAAAAGTCATGATGCGCTAATCTTTCAAGAACTTGGTCAATAAAAGGTAGCGGAAAATGATCTTTTTTTGTAGCCTGGTTTAGCTTCCTGTAATCGATGCACATTCTCCATCCTGTGACGGTCCTAACCGCCACCTCATCGCCCTTTTCTCCTTTTACCACTATCATACCGCCCTTTTTGGGTACTACGTGGATCAGACTTACCCAGTTACTATCGCTGATTGGGTAAATGATCCCCGCATCCCTTAACTTGATTACCTCTTTCTTGACGACCTCTTTCAGCATCTGATTCAGCTTCCTCTGGGGTTGAGCCAGAGGCTTGGCAAATTCTTCCAGATTGATGCGATGCATGCATAGGGCGGGGCTAAGGCCTTTGATGTCTTCTACTGAGTATCCTATAGCCCGACGGTGGAGTTTTAACTCCTCAAGAAGTCGGTCCAGCTGGTTCTCTGAAAGATTGGCGTTGACGATGACATGGTTTCTTTCTTCCTGATCTAGGAATTCGTATCTCAGCCCCTCAGGTAACGATTTCAATTCAGACTTTGCTCTGGATGCCTTTTCTTGCGACTCCCCCTCAAGGGAGGCATACTTGACCGATTCCACCACCTCATCCTCTTCGCTCAAATCTTCGTCAGACAGGTTAAGAAGGTTGAGACACTCAACAATTTCTGGATTTTCGAAGTCGGAACCCTGACAGCTTATCGCCCTCGCAAGGGGGTCTACTATCCGGATATCCTCTTCTATATCCTCGTAGAACCGGTCGTAGCTGTCCGCAAAGCAAGAGGACTCAGACATGGAAGGTCCTCTCATCGCCTCCTTCACCTTGAAGTCCAGGTGGTCGTTTCTGACCCTTAGTGTGATTATCCCCTCAGAAACATCGATTAACGCCCTTCCTGTAGCTAGGAAAGGATGTCCAAAGATGATGGAGCAACGGGGGTCCTCCACGGTGTCAATGACGACTATGTCGCATGGAATGAAGAAATTACCAACCCTGATCGACACATCTTCAACAACGCCGACAGGTCTTTTGAATGTATGATCGGCTAGTTTGATCCTCATGTTGGTTCTAACCATTTCGGTTAAACCTAGTCTTTGCGCGAAGCTTAGTGGCATGAGGCTGATGCTAGCCCCTAAGTCGGCAAGACCCTTCCGCTCGACGTTGTTTCCGATGGCAAAAGGGATTGTAAAAGCCCCAGGATCTCTCTTTTTGTTGGTCAGATCCGGCTTTATGAAAGCAGAGGAAGCAGCCGCTAGGTGCACAGTCTCAATCCTTCCTCCTCTCCTCTTCTTCGTGATCAGATCCTTGAGAAACTTGGCATAGGTCGGCATCTCCTCCAAAGCGTCCAGAAAGGGAACTTCAAGATAAAGTTTCTTGATCGACTCCATGAACTTCTCGTGACGCTTCTTCAGGTTTGCCTTTACCAGTTTATACGGAAAAGGTAGCCTGGGAGCATAAGGGTTTCTCCCACCAGGTACCTCTTTGAAGGATTTCTGATCAGGCTCTCAGGCATCAGCTTGTTGATTTTCTTCTTCTGCGGGACTCGCACCCACAGTCCTTGCTTCAGGTGCCGGCCTGGCCTCCTCATTACGCTCCACCGTCTTCCCGGATCTCAGTACTGCCATTCTGGCAGATTCAGGACTGGAGAGCATCTTTCTTGAAGGGTTCTTCATCAAATCAGCCATCTGAGCCAGCTGTTGATCAACCTGGCGTTGGCGCGTCTGCAAATTTGCCATCTGGAACTGCATGGAGTTCAGAACTCCTGGATGGGGAAGCTGATAACACCAATTTTTGTGATATTTTAGACTGTTTTTCTGTTATCAAAACTGCCATTTTTAGCTATTTTCCTCTCTTTTGTATGCACTTTCGCAATAATTGGCCAAGCAATGCTCTTAATCCTATATTTCCATCTTTTGCAGAGTGTTTCCTCATTTTGGTGCAATAAGGCCGTCCCGGCCCACAGAATAAGTCCAAATCTGTTTCGGCCTTCCTGACGCCCGATACAACCTCTGCCCGACAGGGTGGAGCGACACAATGACGCACGACAAAAAGATGCCGCGCAAGGAGCAGATGGACGACACGCCTTCTACCCGACAGGGAGCCTAGCTCGCCCCGACAACCCAGCTTGTCGGGCGACACAGCCACCCACCGGCAGGCGCGCCGTCCATTACGTGACCGATAGCCAACACTCCTGAGCCGAGCGATACCAGTATCGGCCGTCCACCGACCCGCAAATAAGGAGGACACGTGGCGCTTCAAGCACCATAACTTCCTCCAACCGCTGCCTATAAATAGCAGCTACAGGAAGCCGAAAAGACAATTCAGATACTTCAGAATTCGGACAGTTGGGAGCTATGAGTGATCTTCGGAGGAAACTGCGAGAGCAGGAGTATCGTGCCCCAGTGCTCGTGCCGGGCGACACTAGGTGAGCCCTTCCTCATCCCGAGAGGGAGGGGATAGTTCACTTAGAACCGTCCCGGGCGACACTGCGGGCCGATATCGGCCAACGATGACGAGCGACACAAGTGCCCGACAGTAGGACGCGTCGCTCCATGCCCGACACGATATCGAACCCGATACGCTTCGCCCGTCATGCGTGCCGCCCGAGAGGGTGTGTCGCCCGACTTGAGCGTATCGGCCAGGTCCTTGAACGATACAGTCGACCGTCACGGTGTGCCGCTCGAGAGAGTGTGTCGCCCGACACTGCTGTATCGGGCTAGGTCCCTGTCCGGTATCGGGCGGGAGAGCCGCTGTAGTCTCTCGCCCTTCTACATCAAGAAGGCGGCATCTATCTTTAATTCTGTTATTTAATTCCTTTCTTACGCAATGTATTAAGACCCTTAATGTGTATGGAAATAGAAAAGCTTAATTACTTGCTGCTCTATGCTTGGCGCGATATATTGGATGACCGCTATGTTTGATATCTGAACTCTAACTTGCATGTTTGGATCGCATTTCGCTTAGCTACCGAATCGTGTTTTCCCGTCGCAACAGCTTCGAGAGTCGTGTTGTGGCTCTAGTGTTTGGTCCGATTCTGGAGTACGAGAGTGCCTGGAACGGAGTTGTTTCAGTAACATTCCACTCTAACTTAAGTCCGACAACCTCGAGAGGGGTGTTGACGCTTGGTTAGAAGTACCCGCTCTGAGAGGAGGGGTGCAGGGTGTTACTGCTGCCGCTTGTTTTGCTGTAGTCTTATCCTTCGCATCTTGCCCTAGCTCTAGTATTATCTTTCTGTTTCTGTTGCATGAAAACCCCTAAAAACTGCTAAATGACTAAAACCTTAAATCTCTCTTGTAGCTCCAGTTGGAGATAGTTTTCTTTGTTTTATTTGTGACATCTTGCTGTTTCCCTTTTGGGAATTTATCTCTTTATACCTACCGGAGTGTAGCGTGTCGATTCTGGGTTCCCAACACTACCCCCTTGTCCCTGTGTTCGACCCCGTATATCTACTTCGACCCCGTAAACAAAGTTGCGGGGGCCTAGAAGGATTCGGGTTTATAAATGTAAAAGCTCGACTACCTCAAATCCGCCTCCACTTTTGGACGCGCGATTTAGGCCGGTCAACTTTTTGGCGCCGTTGCCGACCAGCTCAACCACATCGTCTATCACAGCAGAAGGGGCGAATATGTGTGGGAGCTTCTGTCTGATGCAGGCGCAACCTCACTGGAATAAACATTACCTAACCTTATCTACTTCACAACTCTGGGACAAAGTGTGGAGCAAGTTTGGGGGGGTACCATGTACCAGTGAGGGAGGTACAAAATTTTGTCTAAATTTTCTAACTTAATCTTCTTCATTCTTTTGTCTCAAATTCTTTATTCTTTTGTTCTTTCTTGAATCATGTGTACATATATATGTTCATGCTAAAATTTTGAATTTTTTTTAGTAAAAACCTGATGCAACTGCTTGCAAAGTTAGTTTTCTTTGTGCTTAACGAGATACAAGTTCTGTTATATCTTTCTGATAATGCTCTGCTTCAAACAAACAGAAGATTACGTTTTTCCATGCCAAAAATTTTGAAAAATATAATAATCTCACAAACAGCTAAGAGACGAGTATGAAGAAGGAAAAAGCTGCCCAAACAACAGAAATCTCTTTGTTTCCCCTTTACCCAACGAAAATCCCAAAAAGAGAGAGAAGCCTTATGAGTGTGAATAAAAGCATGAGAGTTGTGCCCAATAAAAGAAAAGAAAAAATATATATACCCGCTTGTTTTCCAAAAGTACCCATCTTTAGGCATGGTAGATCCGGGGCAGTGGTACGTAGGATGTGAAATCACTGCTCTAAAGCCAACTGGCTTGGACTGCAGGGACCACTTGCCCGTTAACGGACCCTTACCTGGATGGACTGATGGAAAACAAGATGAAAAACCCAAAAAGCCTTAGCCTACCCTTTACACAACTTTCTGCCCCGAAAATAAAGCTGTTTGGTGTGTAAGCTAACTTCGGAATCATACACTAAAGTCTCGCTGAACCAGTCGTCGTCCTCGTGCGCAGATCCTGAAACACAACACCATCCGGGTCAAAGGTAATAGAGCAACGAAGACTTTTTACAGTTCTATTGACAGATAACAAATTTATAGGAAATTTTGAAACATAAAGAGTAGACCGCAGAGGCAGGCAACCAGGAGTGCAGATATCACCAATGCCAGTAACAGGTGTCTTAGACCCATCAGCTAGTGTAACAAGCGGTATAACAAAAGTATTATGTAAGTTAGAAAATAACGTAGGATTTCCAGAGATATGGGATGTCGCACCCGAATCAATCACCCATGAATTTTTACCAGACTGGGTCAGAAGTGCAGCGCTCCCGTCAGTAGAGGCTTCAGCAGAAGAAGCAAGACGAGCTTGAAGAAGTTTCTCAAACTTCGACCGGATCCAATCAGCAGAAGGAGCAACAAAGGTAGTGGTAGTCTCAGGTTGATCTGTAGTGACTTGGTTTGCACAGGCTGGCTTGCCATGCTTGATCCAACAACGATCTTCATTGTGATTCGTGCGCTTGCAGAAAGTACAGAAGCGTGGTTTAGTAGTCTCAGTACCAGAGCCACGCCCAGGTGTAGAGGAGCGCCCGCGACCACGGCCCCGTCCTCGACCGTGGCCACGAGAGGAGTCACCTGTGCGAACAGCAAGGGCCGCTCCATCAGAAGTGTCAGGCAAAGACTGAGATACAGAAGGTAGACGTTGAACACGTTTCAGAACATGTTGCAGTGTAGGCAGAGGATCACTCAAGAGAATCTGATCAACAACTCCGGCGAAGGAGGAGGGTAGACCAGCGAGGAACTGGACAAGCTGAAGTTCGTTCCGTTGACGCTGGATTTCAGTGATGTCGGCAGAAATCGGATGGTACACCTGAAATTCATCCCAGAGAGCACAACAATTGTTGTAGTAGTCCTCAATAGAATCAATAGTAGAAAACTCTTGCTTGGCCAGTTGCTTGAAGATCTCAAACACCTTCTTTGGATTTTGCTGGTGAGAGTATACGTGGGAGAGCTGGTCCCACATATCCTTTGCAGTCTTCAGATAAAGGAGAGATTGGCTGATCTTCGGTTCGGCGCTGTTGACCATCCAGGTCATAACACCATAGTCCTCCTTGGACCAGAGATCATAGGCCTGCTTGGTCTTGTCATCAACATCAATAGTGGGAGCGTCCGGTCCCTTGGTCGATAGATGAGAATAGCGCCCTTGTGTTTTAACATAGAGTTCAAAGGAAGCTGCCCAGAGGTGATAGTTGGAGCCATCCAACTTCACAGTAGTAACACAGAGTACGCGGAAGATCCGGAGTCGCCATCAGAAGGTGCAGTCAGGGGCAGAAGCATAGGCGCAAAGAGCAGTAGTAGTCAGCAGTCAGAGGAAGAAGTCCAACACATGGACTAGTAGTAGAAGGTAGGAGATCCACGCATGGATCTTAGGAAAACCCACGTAGGGGCAACAAATGAAAAGAAAAACCTACGCCAACATGGAGGATCAGTCACTCCACCATGAGGCGCATGCAAACAGAGAGGATGAAGCCCATTACTCCGTCAACGTGCCAGAACTGGAAAGTTAACGAGGCTGTCCAGAGATTTCGGAAAGAGAAACGGAACTAGACGGAGGGGCCTGTGGTGGATTAGGCCACAAGGATGAGAGAAGGGAAGAAGGAGGTTGGTGGAGAGATTAGATGGGAGGGCGGCGGTACTGTAGTTGCGGAAAAAAAAAAGAGAGGTGGGGGTGGCGGCGGCTAGGGTTGGTGGAGAAGATGACGGCTAGGGTTGGGATGAGAGAGGGATTATGTTTAAGGTGGATCGGCCCGCTCTGATACCATCTAGAAGTTGGCAACGAGATTGCTTATTATTGGATGATATAAAAAGAATACAATGGTCTCTCTTTTATAAGACAAGAGAGTGTACAATATTTAGAGATGAGCAATATGGGATAAAGAGAAGAAGAGAATAAAGAGAAATAAGCAAATACACTAAGTAAAGAAAAGCAGTAAAGTGTATATACTAATAGCAACCAAGATATCATCAACCTCTAGGGATCATGCATGAGGCAACCTCAACCATCCACTTGGGTTGCATCATCCTCAACTCCCCACTATTCCTCATATCTCGGAGTCTAAGCTTCCATCCTTCTTGCTTGGGTCCTGCTCTTTCTCTCTAGAGCTAACTCCACAACCAGCCTTACTACTAGAGGTCCTCTCTCCATGAAGGTGGATCAAGCTTACAAGCATACCCCTACATGGGTGAAGCCTATGTTCAAACTTATGTTGCTCAAGATTATCCATAGCTCTTTATGCTTATCTCATAAGCTATCCATCATACTCTCCTGGCCAGGGTTTCAACCTACTGCCCGTACTACTGACGTATTCTGGGTGCATGTTATGCCCTACTAGCATAAGCCCATAGGGTTTCTATAGGTTCTTCACTAACCTCAACATTGAAGGAGATATCCTTCACTCTAACATGCACGACCCTTTCCAGGGTTGAGTCGCCAAAGGTACTAGGTCATCCAACCTCACATGGCTCATATCGTCATGGATATCTAAACTAAAGCATGTCCACTCACACACATGGTCAACCATGACATCTAGCTCATTGTGTCATCTCTCTCTCTAACCTTCACTTAGGGTTAGGGTTAGCATCATCCTTAGAGGATGTGTCAGGTTTCTACTTATAATGGAGGTCTCTACCTCAAAGACTAACTCTCTCTACTCATCCTCCTGACAAGAAGGTCTAGCCTCAGGTCTCTCCTGAGGGCATGACAACTCATGTCATACGACCTAAGCATGCAACTATTCTTTAGTTTATGCTTAAACTATTAAGCTTATGTCCATGACATCTTATTTACATGCTTTTCATTAATTTGGTGGAGGATTCCTTAAACCTTATCAACTTTACCCATATCTCGAGAGGGTGAGGAAAGAAAGAAAACCCTAATCCTTATAATCCTTAACAAAGTTTGAGTTGAGAAGGGATGAACAAGATGAGAGAGTCCTAAAGGTATCTTATTTCGAGTCAAATCCTGAGACATTGGCCAGACAGTCACACAAATCTGAGAGTCCTCGTATTCCGACTAGCGGTGCGGAGGAAAATATTGCCAGCCCCCGGACGTGATCCTTTTCTAGACACCTGTCTTTCGGAAAATCCTCTAATAACTCCCTTGGGTTCTACAGAGTTTGTAAAATTTAATAATTACTAAAGATTAAATGAAGAACCGATACTCTGATACCAAATGTAACGACCTCGCCTCCCGGTAACCCCCAACTAAAGGAGACCAAAAGGTAGAGCCGTTATCCCAATTAACATGATCAAAGGTTTAACAATTAATCAGTAATAATTATGAAATTCTACCAAACTAAACTGAAATCTGGTATAAAATAAAACTTTGCATACATTTTTCAAAAACTTGGATATCTACTTCTATCCACATCTGCAGTTTATTCTAACTAATCCTCCTTTGTACTTTAATTCTTATTTAATTCCACATATGCCACTTTACTGTTTGTCCTTTTCCATCTTGTACCTAAAACGCCGACAAACAAAACGTCGGTCAGCATATAGGAATATGCCGGTGTGTGGGGACAACCAAAATTTTGTAATTATGGCTAACAATCTAGATATCACAATCAAGTTAATTAACAAGACAAATTACGCTTTCAATGTGACATTCTCCACCGCTTTTGCCCTAACCATGGCATACCCACCTTAGGGTTTCTCTTTTGCCAATGACTGAAGACCACCTTCTCAATCCCGAGCTTGGTGTCTGGGGCCACCTCTCATAGTGCCCATTAGTCATTCTATAAAGACCACCTTATCAATCCCGAGCTTGGTGTCTTGGGTCACCACTCATGGTGCCCATTGGTCTTCCCTCCTGGGCTTGACCTTTGGCATCATCCATCAGGGTGGCATGTAGGTGCGAGAATACACACTTCTATTATTATTGTGATAATCATAGTGACTTTATGATTTGCAAGTATGAACATCTAAACTGATAAGTTGCATTCAATGCGAGGAATCATCCGGGAAACTCCTCGAAAACTAATGCGATTGTCCATAATTAACCACATACCTGTCAGGATGATTTGAGACAGAATTAATCAAATCAATGCAAGAAATCCAATAGGCAAGCAAGCACAAAAAGAGATCCTGAAATATGCATACAATTTCCTATCATTGATCGTGCCATCAAGATCTATTAAACCTAGCTCGCTTCCTAGGGTTTCTAGTCCACTTTTAGAGTTTCTATTGCAATTAGGGTTTCACTTCATTTATACTATTTTAAACCCTAATTTTATGCAATTACTCACAAACCCTAATTATCTCATCTATTTCTCATGAAAGATATTAAGGCTACCTTTTAACAACATATGACCTTAATTTTGGATTAAAGGCACAATTGAACATCAATTAAGTCCATTATGCCTCTTTTTCATTAAAACTATTATTTTTATCCTTTTAAGTCATGTCAAGATCATTTAGCCTGACCATCATCTTGGATTTCTTTCAAAATAACAACTTATCTTTCATGAACTCTATTTATTACTAATTCCACCTTTATTCCTTAGAAAACCCTAATTTCCATATTAAGGGTATTTATCCACAATTAGGAACTTTTATACTCAAAATAGTTTAGAACCATCAAATCTCAGCTTTATGCATGAATTTGACCAATTGAAACCATTAAGAAACATAATTACTAACATTAGGGTTTCAAGGCCCATTCAAGCTTATTTATGTACATGAAACCCTAAATTAATCAAATTACGCATAAGGTTCATCGTTTTAGATCTAATGCGTCTTTTTATAATCAACAGGTTAATATCAACTGTAAACATCCCTATAACCCTTCCTAATTCATCAATCATCAAAGATTAGGGTTGTTCATCAATTAAACCATTAAAGATAGCATCTTTACATTCTTTATGAATTGCAAGCAGAATTAAGCTTCAAATATAATTTATTTGTGTTCCTCTCGTTCTGAGGATCAATTTTCATATTTGGACTTTATTCATTGGAGCTTCCCATCAAAAGTTATGATTTTTGCAAAGAAAACTATTTTCTTGAATTATCTGTTTTAGAAAAACGTGGGCCGTTTGATTGATGATCCGCTGGACCCAGCTGGATCCAACGATCCTTGATCGCGCGCCCCACCCGCGATTGAAAAGAAGGAAAAAGACAACAATGCCCTTACCTGGTAAACGCAACCGCGAGGGCAAAAGGGGTCTTTTACCCCTTGTCTTCTTCAACCTAAGGCTGGCTTGCGCGTTCGCGCGTCTGCGATCAAGAGGATGGTTCCAGAAGCTCCGTGCGAACCTCGCGATCCTGCCCGTGCCTTCAATTGGTGGCGGGCTCCGTTCCTTCACTGCCAACCAGCCGCCGGTTTTTCGGCGAGGTCGACAGGTTGCAGAAGGGAAGGTCGGGGTTGCTTGACGAATTGGATTCACCAACAGGTTCAACATCGCTCTCCGAAGGTGCTAGGGTAGATAGTTGATGAACCACTGCCCTCACGAACACTCCCCTATATATAAGGTCGACGGAGAAGTTCTGTTGGATTGGGGACTCTCCCAATCGGCGACCAAAGCACCCAAAAATAGGGTCTAGATTCTTCGGATCAATCTCCCGAAGATGATGGACTCATCAGTTCATCAATTTAAAGCACTGAGTGCAAGAAACTCAGATTCCTCTTCCTCTCCCTTTCCTTCTGTGAATTGGGGTAGGCGATGAGCAACTGCCCTTGGATTCGTGATCCCCTGGACCACGCGGGGCATCCAACGGCTGACATCACTCCCCTAATTCTATTTTCTTAAAATCGAATTAAAAGGGGTATTTAACAAGGAAACTTGGGAAAAATATATCTCTCTCCTCGTTTATTATTTTTCACTCAAATTTTAGAGGAAACTCCATCTTGGCATTATCTACTCGAATACCAAATTTGAAACCCAAATTCCAAAGGAAAAGGGTGTTTCCTTCATATGCAAGTAAATGTTTAATAATAGTCATTTATGCACAATTTCTTTCTAATAATACTTTATTTTCTTAATTGTGATTCCTTTTTCTATTAGAAACTATGTGAACACGAAATCTTTTCCAAGATGGATCCATTATCCATATTTTCACATATTTCTTGTAATATTATCATTATCTCACATTTCTTCTAAATAAAGCAATATTTAATTAATCCTTTCTCTTTCTTGTTGCATTATCTTTGCAATTTGGATTCCTTGGAACCCAAGGAACCCAAGAGGCACGAAACCCCCCTTTGAGAATATTCCTTTGCCTTCTAGAGGCTTCTACCTCCTCCTTTTCTTTATTTCTTAATTATTCATTTACTAATTGAATTTCCTTTTCCTTGTTATTGGGCCCAATAGCCAATAAGGCCCACAAAACAACCAACAAGGCTATTGTAAACGAAAACCTTTTATTCAAAACAAATTATATTATTATTTGTTCAAATATCTTTAATAGGAGAAATTACATTTCTCTCCAAAAGAACCCAAAAATTGGGGTTGTAACATAAATAATGGTGGAACAACGTCTGGTCTCGTGTGTAGAGGTGGAGCCTGTCCTGCATCAATGAGTCTGTAGTCATTTTGCATGGCAATGCCATTCTAAAACATTGAAATAGAGCAGGTGTTGGCAGTTGCAGAACCCGCCAAATGTGGGGTGTTTTGTCAATACCACATTTGCATTGGTAAAATGCAGTAAAGCACCAGTTACCAGTAATCTGTATCCTATTTAACACTAAGTACTGGGATTTGAAGTTTTGGGCGCTAGTTTGCTATCATACTAATAATAAAGACCTTGTGACATGATAAATACACTATGTTGGAGAAAAGGTCTATGCATACGTAAATTTTGGAAAACAAAAGGCTCGCCCTTTAAAAAGGCAAGTTGGCTGAGAGAAAAGTAAAGAATAAAAGAATTATGCATAGCATAGACAACTATATCAAACTCTAATAATCTCATGTACAGTTTTATGACTTTATCCATGTATTCTTTTTAGATGTTTCATATTTTTGTATACACTTGCCAATTTATCACATTTTTTCAAAAACTTCGGTCAGTCTCCACTTTTTTTTGGAATATCTGATTTTTGTTCACATTCATTGGCAGGTCATCACTAGAGAGAATGCAAATCAGACAGATTGGTATTGGTCAACTTCACTGGTCTACTGCAAATTATGCTCCTCTACAAGAGTTAGCTCTTTGGGATGGACTGGTGGCAATGTATGAGAAGGTTACTGCACTTATTTCAAGTTTACCGATTCAAATTATTTTTTGTAACTTAAATTATTTTTACATACTAGCCTTCAATTGGAAAGCACTTTCTATATCAATTTTGGTATTTTTTCAGCTTTGAACAAGTGAAAATATCATATAATACAAGGACAAACAAGTGGGGGAGGCCCCCCCTAGGTATCTCGCAACCTAAAGGCCTTATTATTATAAATCCACATTGTCAAAGCATGTATCTATGCATAAAGGCATCTCAAGGGTGTGCACCCCTTGTCTTGCAGCGTGACTTATTTGTCGCTGTTTTCTTTTGAATATTTTCGTGGATTTCTGGTTCCATTAATGAGTATTTATATTTGTTTCTAGGGTCCTATTAATTTTTTCTCCATGTTACCATTATTATTAGTGATTGATAGCCTCACTGTCCTAATTTAATTTGTATTAGTTTGTGCTCTAAATTCAAAATCTATGTCGAGAAATGTGTCATACTTAGCGGGGCTTTATTTTTAACGCAAAATGTTGTTGTACGTATATTAGAGCTCCTCATGCATATTATAGGAACCCAAAATACCTATATTAGCTGTAATATATATTTATATAATTATATATACCTTGTTAGGATGAAAATGACTTGAAATAAGTAGTACATACACCTATGCAATGCAAGGATGATGCCCTCTTTATTAGGACATTAATTGCAATACAAGAGGCAATCTTACCTATGTTAAGTCCTCCTGCATATTATTGGAAGTTGGAACCTAAATATCAATCATGAACAAAATGTATTTTGGTCATGTTATATGTAAGATCTAGGGTTTATTTGGGATTACACAAAAAAGATATGTATGTGTATATTCTTAGAGTATATATTAGCCTATTTAGTTAATAGGTTAATTGGTTAGTGGGCCTTTAGTATCTCGACCCGTTTAGATTACTTGTGTCCCAAGTCTCACGGTTTCTCCCTTACTCCTATATATAGGACAGGGTTGTACGTCTTTTATTTATCGAATCAATAAAAAAATCATTCATTCGTTATTTCTCTCTCTCTCTCTCTCTCTCTCACACACACACACACACACACACACACACACACACACACACATATATATATATATATATATATATATGAGCCCATCTTTAATACCCGCGTGGGTAGCTACCCACCCCCCATTTCGGTTACTTTTTTTCAAGTTGGTTACTTTTGACATGTACAGGGTTACTTTACCTTGCAAACTGTTGAGTTTCATGCATAGATAGTTACGTTTGTAACAACAGATTTCAAAACACGTTTACATATATATCTGCTGTGTATTTTGTACGGGATTACTTTTTTAGTCGTATAGTTACTTTTTGATCAACATAGTTACTTTTTTTATAGTAGAATTACTTTTCTGGTCAGAACAATTACTTTTTTGGCTGCCGGGTAGCGAAATCCAGGCTACCTGCGCAGGTATTAAATAAATGGCCTATATATATATATATATATATATATATATATATATATATATAGTCAGGCTAATGTACACTCGAGTGTACCGTCGACACCGTACACCTCAGTCATTTTTGAAGATGCAATATTTTTTTTTAAAATCTAAACCGTTGATCTTCTTAATTATCATAAGAACATACTATATAATAAATTTTAGCTTATTCGGACACTTATAGGTCATGCATCTAAAGGAGGCAAGAATCATGTATTTCAAATTAGTTTTGTGCGTCAATTTTTTTGTCCTTGGATGAGTGACTTACACTCATCCAAATGATTTCAAATTTTGTATGTGACCTATTATTATTGTAACAATGAAGATCAATGGATTAGATTTTGGAAAAACATGGTCTAGATAGGCAAACACCATTGGGGTGTACAACGTGATCTATACACTCGAGTGTATTCTAGCTTGACTCTCTCTCTCTCTCTCTATATATATATATATATATATATATAGAGTCAGGCTAGAATACACTTGAGTGTATTCAGAGCAGAATACACTCAAGTAATTTTTCATGATGAAATATTTTTTTCAAAAATCTAATCCGTTCTTCTTAAACATCTTGTGAATAGCTCATACGCAAAATTTGAGCACATTTGGACATTTATAGGTCATGTTATAAAGACCGCAAAAATTATGCATTTCAAATTAGTTTCACGCGTCGATTTTGTTGCCCTTGGATGAGTGACTTACACTCATCCAAATGGGCTCAAAATTTTTATGTAGCCTAGTTATAGTATGACTGTGAAGATCAATGGTTTACATTTTGCAAAAAATAGTCTTGATATGTAAACACACTTGAGTGTATTCGTACGATCTGTACACTTGAGTGTATTCTAGCCTGACTATATATATATATATATATATAGTAGCGATCCAATGAGAAACATCCTACGGTGAGAGCATGAGAGGCATTTGAATAACTACAAATTAGTAACTATTTTTTAAAATCCAACCGTATAGATGGAAAAAATATCATTTCACTTACCTTGTCGCAAAAAATCATTGCAATCAGATATTGTTTACATGTCCATATGTACAATATACACTTTTTACATCCAACTAGATCTGTCAAACGGGTGGGTGGGTTGGGTTTGGGTTGGGTCGTTGCGGGTTTAGGTCTTGTGGATACGGGTCAAAAAGATGTAGTTTAAACGGGTGGAACAAAGACAAACCCAAACCCGACCCAGCGGATTGCGGGTTTCCCGCGGGTACCCACTTAAAATTTTTAAAATATATATTACTAGTGTTTGTTTATATAAGATATGGCACAAAACAATCACGTTGCATACATTGTCACGTAAGATTTATTTATATATCCAAAAACGTGTTACAAGAAGAGTATCAAAATGCAATGCAACCATGAACATGGCTGCAACACGTCTATTAAGGAAGAGCCCGACTGGCTGAATTAAGTTTCTGAATCACATAAATGTTGGAACAACAGTGTACTATAGACTTTAGATGTTCATACATTAGTCTTAAATAATGACCACCTACAACAAACAACAAAAAAAGAATACAACAATATCCAATATGAATTGTGGCATCTAAATGAGACGAAGGATAGATCTGGGGAACTAAAACAAAGACTGAAATTTAAGTTAGTTCTAGTCAAACTGAAATTTAAGTTTAGCAATCGTTGCTAGACTTAGGTTCCCGCTTGGTTTGCTTTTGTCTCACGATCCGATTTTGGAGTCTCCGTTACTATTCTTTGTTAACTTGAATTATAATATGCAATTGTAATATGAGTATATGACTGATTTAATATTTGCCCATTACTACTAAGCCGCATGGATGTAATCTCACAGCTGCGTCTGTAAATCTTTTGTAGGTAGCTAAATATTCTATCTATTAATAAAATCAGTGTAATTAAGTGGGTCACCCGCGGATTGTCCATGAAACCCGCTAAGTAAACGAGTGGGTACGGGTTTGGGCTTTTTCCGGCTAGTGGCAAATTTTGTGACCCAAACCCAACTTACACGGGTCGACCCATGAGTGCCCGCGGATTTTGACCCAGTTTGACAGGTCTACATCCAACGGTCAGCCTGAAATTCAATATAGTGTGTCGAAAAATATTTGGTTGTTGTGAATGATCTAAAAATTGGATGGTGATAAAATTTTATAGGAAGGTAGATATTAAGGTATACTTGTAATCTGTACGGTTGGATTATGAAAAATTGATCTATGTGGAGAGTTATTCAAATGCCTCTCATGCTCTCACCAGATATGTTTCTCACTGGATCGTTGCCCTATATATATATATATATATATATATATATATATATATACCATGAAGCACACACGCAAACCCGTGCCTGTGCACACACACACACACACGTGCTCGGCACGCTCGCGCACACACACAGCCAGCTGCAGCGGGTCAGGCCCTATGCCCGGGACGACGGATACAACACAACAGCCTTACTGCAACCTTCACAGACCACAGTCCCTCTCGCTTCCCTGCCCCCTTCCGTTCTCTCTTTTTCCATTTCTCAAACAGTGTAGCTCCTCAGCGACATGATATGCATTTTTCATGAATGATTGATTTGTCGGTCTGTTTGTTACTTCTGTGTCCCTTTTAGTTTTCCTTCTTTTTTCTTCCCATGATTTTTTTTGCTATCACAAACTGTGTGATCATCCCATCGTCTTGATTTATAGATTGTTTGGTTTCCTATTCTGAGTTGATTTATATGAATTAGATTAATTGGTTGAATGACAGTGAATGACAGACTCCCAAGTGCCGCTCTGTATCAGTATTGTCATTTGAATCTATGTTTTCTGCTCCATGCATTATTAGAAAGAAAATTTCTGTGAAATTTTTCTCAGTGTTGGTACCGTTAAAGTGACCATACAAAGTGAAGGAATCAGTGGTGAGATTGTGAGAACAAATCCAGATTAGGCACTTCGGGTACTAATACTTTCGTTGGAACTTATATGCTTTGCAAGTACACATGTTTAACCAAATTGAATCAGCCATTGTGTTGAGTTTAGAATTTTGCTTGAATTAGAATAGGGAATAGACTGATATCTTTTGTTGCTACAAGCTGATGTGAGGATAAATTCATATAAAGCAGATTTTCAAAAAATCTACGGTGTAAAGCTAAATAATAAATGGTAATTGTTCAATAGGAGCACAATGTCTATAACATATTGAAACGGGTATTTACTGCAAGATTTAAGGAAACGGTGGCCAAAACCTGTATGAGCTGGTCCCAACTGTTGTATATTGGGGAACAAAAGAAATATTCTTGATCTTTGTGCAGGCTCTTTAACAGTAATTTGTGTTTTGCTCTGATCTCACAGGGCTTAGTTCGTGGTGTTGGTGTTAGCAATTACGGACCGAAACAGCTTCTTAAGATTCATGACTACCTGACCTCTAGAGGTGTCCCACTCAGTTCTGCTCAGGTATAGGCAAATATGATTTGATAATTGTCTGTTGTCAACTTGTCATTGAAAGTTGTTTTAGTTAGTACTATATTCATTTACCTGGTTATGCTTAGATCATTCTATATGCAGGTGCAATTTTCTTTGCTCAGCATCGATTCAAATCAAATAGAGTTGAAGAATTTATGTGACTCTCTTGATATCCGTTTAATATCATACAGTCCTCTTGGACTTGGAATGCTCACTGGGAAATACACTCTTTCTAAGCTTCCTGCTGGTCCACGGTAATTGGATATTTTTGTCTTCAGATGGAAAAGCAAAGACATCAAGATCAGTAGTCCCAACTTTTCTGAGCAACTCACTCAATTCATCCATGTAGGGCTTTGCTTTTTAGGCAGATTCTTCCTGGCTTGAATCCTTTGTTGACTTCCCTTAAGAATATTGCACGAAGGAGAAGGAAGACCATGGCCCAGGTGTGTCTTGAGTAATTTCTATGCATCAATAAGGTTGTTGCTTTGAACTGTTTGATTTTTTTGTGTTCGATAAGTTCAGTTTATGTTAGACTAAGCTACATTTTTGATGTAGGAACTCATTTGAAAAGCCTGAGTATATGACACTAAAGATAACAGTTGATAGACCTACAACATTTTGAATCAGGAACAGATAAAAGAGAGGAATTTAATTGAAAGTCTGACACTGGTGCAATTAGCAGACTCCTTTAGGAGGAGTCTCTCTCTACGAACCAACTAATTTCAATCGTTGAAAAAGTACCCTGATGAAACTGTACCCCAAATGAATGTTACATCTTATAAGCAGCCTCCCTTGCACAAGTGTTACATAGTTATTAGAGGTTTTATTCATAGATATAAACATGAGAATTTTACAAAAGTTAGTATTCAGTTTCATCGCTGTCTTCTAATGCTAAAATAAAAACATGCTGAAACGAATTTAATTCTATTCATGAGACATGGAAATACTGAAAATGACAGTCTGGATTTCCATGTTGATCCATCCGAGCCTTTGGCATCATGCTATTTGATAGGAAATGTATAACTCTTTCAGGTTGCAATAAATTGGTGCATTTGCAAAGGTACAATTCCCATCCCAGGTGTTAAGACAGTGGCACAGGCACAGGAGAACTTGGGGGCGCTTGGTTGGCGCCTCAGCTCAGGTGAGATCCTTGAGCTGGAAAATGCTGCAAAGGAATCTCCAAAGAAAATGGTGCAGAACATCTTCCAGACCAGATAAACATATTGCCGGCTCAAGAGAACTCAGGGGAGCTTGGTTGGCATATCAGATCATGTAAGATCCTTAAGAGTCGAGATGGCAAATGCAGCAAAGGAATCTGCAAAGAAAACGACGCAGAACATCTTCAAAACCAGCTAAACATATTGCAGCTCAGTCATCTTTCTTGATTCGATCCAGCCCCCCCAAAACACACTTTTCCATTGTCAACTTTGTGTATAAGTTCTCCTTTTGAAGTTCCTCTATTTCTGTAAAACATAATATCAAACTCGCAGTGAAAATGATATCTTAGACTAGCAACATTTCATTGAGACGGGTAAATAAACAAGGGTCATATGTATATCAGACAAATATAAGTGGTTGCTGAGGTTGTCTGCTTGACTACTTTATACTGCTTCTAATTGAAAGTGGCTCGGACAACAGAATTTGTCGATTCAAAACGTGAACATAACTAATTGAATTACATTAGGATGGGTGAAATATAATCAGACTAGTGTTCGGTCCTGTAAAAGGCGCTGTAACAAGAGATGCATGTTTATGCAAATTTACGAACTAGGGCTTCTCGTTGACTAAATATGAGAATGTGAGAATACTAGAAATGAGAGTAGCAAATTGAAATTATCGGAAAGAAAATAAAATAATTAGAAAAAAAAGAAAAAATGTTAGTTTTGGTTCTCTTCCCTCTTGAATGAAAATGCTGCAATTCGTACTCCAGTAGAGGCATCTTACGCTGACTTCTTTCATTGAAAGATTGCTGCTTTCTTGAGGTACGGTGGTACTGTTCCGCGAGATCAAAACCAATTTTATACATATGAACCAGGTACAGAGGTAGAGTTGGGTTCCTACCTGTTGTGCGAGTATAATCTAACCCTCACAACCTAATGCAACAAAGCAGTCTGTGAAAGAATAATGTATTTGAGTGATAATGTGGTGTTATTTTTCTGTGGCTTGCCTACAATCTAATCAAGAACATATCTCGAGGTGGCTCCAAGCTTCACGTGGGTATTGGGATATATCCTCTATGTTGATCATTATATACTACTATAGTCTTTTGACGCCAACATAAGCATCGGCTCTCCGTGCATAGTATTTGAAAATTGGTTAGTCATGGAATTTTTGCATAAATATCTCAAAAGATGGCAGAACTACTCTTCAAGATGTACATAAGCATAATGGAACACTTATTTGTTGTCAACATAGTTGTAGTACATTTTTATGCTACGTCTGGATTGTGTTATATTATTAGTTTATCATATATATGGGCACAAGTACGCTTGGCACTTAAGGATTTCAATCCAACATGTAAGTGTTCCCCTCTCCTGTACATAAGAGCATGTTTTTTATCTAATAGAATCAACCTCCATCTTATTTTCAACATGTTATCAGAGCAGCGATCTAACCCTCACCCTAGAGGAGAAAAAAAAAGGAATTGCTTCTGCCTGTGGGCAACTGCCAACCCTTCTTGGCTAGGTTGCCTGCTGAGCATCTCTCATGCTCCATCTCTTCCCTAGGATTGTTTTCTACATTGCCTCTCTGCTTTTCTGCCATTGCCAACTGGACTAGAAACACCAACCTCTGTAGGAGCAGCCACAACTTCCGCCAACTGGAGCATCAAGGACCACCACACTACACCATTAGCCTTCCAAACAACCATTGATTTTAACATGGGCTGGCGGCCTCCTAGCTACATGTCACCACCAAAAAGAGGGCATTGACTATTGGTTGTGTTCTCTGAGAGGCATGATGTGATGATTGTAATATGGATACAGTGTGTATGATTTCATTATTATTAAAGACACTTTTATTATATTATTAAGATTTAATATTGAGATAATCAATAAATGTAATAATGTCCTAAGAAAGTTTTGACTTGATGGCATATGGTTGAACATGAGATCATACCTATACTTATGAGTATTCGTTCTTGTTATGTCTCTGGTTAGTTATTATAATGGATATTATAGCACAACAATAATACATAAGACTAGTTTATATGTTGAGTGGTGTCTATGTCTCTTTATTCATGATATTGGATATCAACCCAGGTACTTGAGTACTTGTTAGAGAACATGTTGTATTGGAGTGACACACTTTGAAAATGACACATGGAAGCCATGTCATGACAAATCAGAACCATACCTCAATGTGACAGTCTTGACTGTGATCAGACTTGAAGTCACCACAATAATGACACATTGTACTATGTACTTTAACATTGGCCCAATGTGATTTAAAAAAAGGGTTACATATAGGTATTGATTGGAAGCAACATGACCATTTTGGATTATATTGTGATATAGATGGAATTTATCCTTCCATTGGAGTGATATCATGGCTACATGATAAGTGAGACTATGAAATGCTTGACGGTGCTAATGTGAGTCAATATATGAGCTCACACAATCTCAATAATCTTCTATAGTTCAAGAAACATAGATTTAATGTTAAGAAGATGACAACTCTATGCCTCCTTTTCAATATGGATATCTCTAACAAAGGGATTATATGGTCATGGTAATATTCGTCATTTTACAAGTTCAAGTCATTCCCAACTTATTCAAATTACTTAGGTAGCAATAATGTGTTTTTAGACACTAACATTTGTTTGTGAGATTTTAAACATAACTACCAATGTAACATGGGACCTACGAGGTTATACATATAAGTATGCATAAGGAAATTCAAGTTCACAATCAAATATATGATTAGAATGGTTTTGAATCATATATAGGTTTATTTCCAACCCAATCAGGGCTACTAAAAGGTTCAGTCAGCCAAGTGTAGGATTTGTTTAGTAAATGATTGATTGTCAATCAATCAACTGATTATCACTTTGAGAAAGTGACGAGTTAGGAGAGCGGACCAAGTCAAGCAAACAAAAGGAAAATAATTTCCTTGATTCAATTTCAAATCAAATTGGGATGAGTGGAGTGACTCGATAAGCCAGTCGGGCGACTAGACAGTTCATTCAGGAAACTGAGATTACAATCTGAGTTTATCCTTGTTTGACTTCATTTTGAGTTGAGAATAGGAATGAGATTGGATTTTGGAAATTCGAAGCCCATGTCTCTTCTATTTATAGGGGTAGATGTCCATGGGAATGAGACACACTTGAAAGTTATTGTGAGACAATATGTCTAAGAGTTCTTCCTCTTGGAGAGATAATAAACCTAAGGGCAACAACCTACAATAGGAGTAGAAGGAGACGCGAATGATGCTAACATGTAGAAAACTCATAGTTCTTCTTCCTCTTGGCAACCAAGGTAGTGCACCAAGATTTCCCATATCCGCACAGATGACATAGTGGACATGGCCCTTAGGCGGAGGCTTGAGAATAAGTAGCTTCTTCAATAAGAAGATAATGTGTTGGTGTGATGACTAGGCAGAAACGACAACAACCACTTTGGATCTGGAATTGAAGGTGCAAGTTCTACACCTACGTAAGATGTGTCTTGTTGTTGGATGACTAATGTGTGCTAAGATATATTAGATATTCTTTCTATCTTTTAACATATAGACATTTTTATGGCTACGAAGAATCCTTTGACTTTTTTTCATGAGAAATATTTCTAGTTTTGTTGTGCCCCTTCTACCACAACCCTACAGTGGGATGACATCGTATGATTTTGATGTTGATTTGGGTTTAAAACTGAAAACAATTCACTGGCTGAACATTTTGCAATATGTATCCACGTCAATCACCAACTATCATATATGATCTGATATATCTAAGCCTTTTGAAATTGCTTTGTTTGATGGATGTGAATATGGAAACTAGGTGATGTCACCCAAGTTTAGACGTTCATACTAACTAATTAACTATAGTTTTGTGCCTATAATAGCCTTGATTTGTCCGATAATTCTAGATACATAGATTTTCATATTTTACCCTTCTATAAAGATATAGTTGCTTAACTAGATAAATTTGGGACTTGTAGGCACCACATATGAAGAGACATTAACTCCCCCAATTCCCAAGATGAAAATTGGAGCGATTTAGACTAATTAAATAGTCCGACCTTACAAAATTGGCCCTGGTTCAGCCAAGCCTTGTTGGGTTCGGCCCTAGACACAACAAGTAGAAACCATCTCCATCAAGCTAATCCTACTAGGTCGATGACAAGAAACCGGCCCGTGTTCAAAGAAACTGACCCCAATTCATGTTAGAACTTTGTCATCTTCCTTCGGATGATGAATCATGAATACTAAGAGGTGAACCATTAACCAAATTGCTCTTTTATGCTTCAAAATCTTAGATTAGCCTTTCAAAAATAACCTTTTCCTATGTTGGATTCTGTTAATGCATGGGACCATCTTAATGAACATCTAATGACTACCTTTGACCTAAAATAGGTTCTTTTTATCCATTCATGATCAAGAATAAGAATTTGGCCAAGATTGTCATCATCTAATATATTAATATCAAATTCAATAGGAAAAGGGATGCTTTGTGTCCTATTTGATTGACATATTTATGCCCCCTTACATTAAGTATCTTTATGACCTAACAAGGACTCACCTTTGTACAATAATGTGCCCTAAATGTGATGGCTAAGTACTCATGTAACTTGGATCCTTTTTCTTGTGTTAAAGTGGATCCTTAATATTAAAATCTCCATATTCACTTCATAATTAGTCCTTCAATGCCTTACTTCCTTAAAATGGCATGTAGCACACTCATGTACTCTCTTGACTAAATGTAGTACCTACTATGATGCAAATGCATATATTGATTGTTTGGGATCTAACCTTGCTAAGATCATGCTCTAATGTTACATATGTATTTTATGACTTCAAATCATTAGATTCATCATACTTTCAACACTAAATACCAACCTGATCTATCATATGCTCCCAATGCTTTGATGACTTGGAATGTTTGACCCTATTACATGTATTGATCTAATATGCCTAGTTATGATCTTATATGGTTGAAAATTGATGGAAATATAAAGGTCATGCTTCCCTTACTCCTAAATCAGACCTTATCCTTATATACTATAGCTCATAATATGGATACATTACCTAGACTTAAGGTGTTAGTATGACTTTTGGTCTATGATTGATTACTTGAATGCTTGTTTGGAACTAAGATTAAAATACTTGAAACCTAGGTCTAAGGGAACATCCATATGTATAATATGATGTTTAGATTATCAAACCCTTTGGATCTAAGACACCATGCAATATATTTTCCTTGCGAGGTACCCTTGGTTTGGATAATCTCTAGGATCTTACTCAAGAATTCTTAATCTTATACTCTAGTCATAAGGGACACTTCTCTCTTGAACCTACTATGTTATTTAAGGTGACCTGACATCAAATCAAGCCATCACCAGTAACTAATTGTGGAATAACCATAAGCAATGGAATAACAAAATCACTAAAAATTAAAACCATTTTGCAAGGAAATCCTCTTCTAGGAAACTCTTATTTGAAAGAACCAAAACTTTATACATATCATAATTCACATTGTACATACACTGTATCATCTCATCTTGTGGATAATATACAATAGTTGCTTTGCCAAAATCTATACATAAGCAACGTAAAAACTTGAGGCATATAAGCCAAAATCTTAGATTGTTCATAAAACCATTACATTTGGACTCCAAGGACCTGAGAGTACAAAGACGACACATAGGACTTCTATCTATAAGACACGACAGGCAGTACACTCAACCTGAGATGTTACTGCTGCCCCAACTATTTTCCTTCCTCTGTAGAGTGGTCTCTACCGCCTTGTGCACGCCCACCTAAAAATTATGGATCTCACAGGGTGAGACCATTGTCCCAGTGAGAGATATAACTCTCTGCCAATAATATTATTATCACAAGTAAGCAGTATAAAACTGAGCTGAGGTTCTTTTATATTAACAAGTAGGATTAATCACCATTATAAACAGAACAAAGTAATCTCTTCTCTTAAAATAATGCATCTATCTATGGTAGAGCAATAAACCATCTATTCACTTTACAAGGAATATAAAGAAACATGAATAACATCTGTCCAACTAAGATGTATAAAAGGAGTGTACATCAACAAATATCTTCCGTATTCAATTCTTAAGCAAATACGCTACACGACTGATTACATATTACAATCACACTTATGCCCTGAGGAAATGAAGTATACCGTTCATGCTCCAACTGACTACTACTAAGTTCGATCAGTACCATACAAGGTCAATGGCAGAACTGACTGTCAAGACCTCACCTGTCTCGGTCAATACGAGACAACTTAGCAGGACATCTCATGTCAGCTGCTGGCATGCCATATTTTGTCAACTGCAAATAGCATGTCGGGGTATAGCGGCATCTTCGCTATAGAGTTACAGCTGTAACATGTACTCTCTTCGGGAGAAGACCACGTAGCTTTCCCAAGTTATAAGGAAAAGGAAGATTATACATCAATTCCTCACCTGGTCAGGAGATTGTCATCAATCCCAACAACACATAATAATAATGAAGAAGGATTTACACATCAATTCCTCATTTGGTTGAGAGATTCACATCATCCCAGGATAAATATATATTCTTCATTCTTCACCCCTGCATATTCAAAAATATGCTCTCTGAGTTAAACTCGTTTCACCATCAACAATTTCTAACACTGAATGGATCTATGGTCAGGGAAACTACATGATGAGATTTCTCTTAATTAATTAGTACATTACATTATCTTTTAGCATCAACCAAGTTTCAAGCATGAGTTATAACAGATGCTATAAAGAAGGGTGTAGTACTTTCAAGATCTTTGGAACACTTTAAATGTATAACACTCGGAATCTCAGTCCCTTATCACTTTACTGGGAATTCTCATCCCTTCACATCATCATCATCATGATTATTGGATCTGGGTATTCAAACCCTTAGATCATCACTGAACATTGTTACCTCTGTAACATGTAACTATTACCTCTAGGTCCTCAGACCAAGGTATTCATTGCACTTGTTGTACAAGTATTTCACATAGCTCACATGGTTCATTAAATATCTTGTCACCTCTCACTAGGCAACGATTACCTTTTAAGATATCAGACTGTATAATAATTATAATTGTTGTATAAATATTTAATATGACTCACAAGGCTCATACAAATTTGTATCATATAAAACATCATAGCTCATACCTGGCTATGCTCATCATCTCATGATTCTTGAATAGTTTGCACTACATGATAAAAACTCTAGCAAATATGACATCACTCATGCAATTCAAATAGAAATACATCCTTTCCATTATTAGGGTTAGGATTGCCTATTTTAACCAAATAGGGTTTCAAATTCATTTCATCACTATGTGATATAAGAGAAATACATCCTTCCCATGATTAGGGTTAGGGTTTCTCAATCTAACTGATTAGGGTTTTGAGTGCATACCATCACCCTTCATTATGGTTAGGGTGTTTCCCCTTATTAACAAATTAAGGATTCAAGATCATATTATCAAGAATCAAACCCTAATTCATACTCTACTCATTTTAGGAGTATTAATTGCATGCTTATTAACATGTTTATCACACATGTAAAAGTCTCTCTCTTATCCTCATTAGGATGTTAATTGTATCATACTTTGGCTCAATCCTTCTCTCAAGGTACATTGGCCTACTTTAACACACTACATTAACCCTTTATGTCTTAATGTATTACTTTACATAACACAATTCATGTGTTACTCCATCAATTACATTGAATTGAGATGCTTCCAACATATTGGGTATAAAGATGTGTATGCTACCATATTGTGCTTAAGATACCACCTTAACATCATACTGGGTATCCATATCGGGAATGTGGTGTAACCACATCACCATATCGTGTTTAGGGTGTATCCCCTAAAACCGTATCATGTACTCATATCAGATTGACTATCACTTAGGTTTTATCATATCAAATTAGAGATACTTGTCCTCATATAGTGTATGAGATAAAATCTTAACCTCATATTAGGTATAAGGGTATACTTACTTCCATACCATACACAAGGTGTGCACCATATCGGGAATAGGGTATATGCCTCATCATGGTATCGTTCAAGTAGTATATTCACAATACCATATTGGGTTACCACCATGAATTGGTATATCAGGTTATCATGTTGGTTAACATATCAGGTTGGCATATTGGGTAGACCATTATGCTCATATTATTTCAAACTTTCAAAGGATCAATCCTATCATATTTTTGGACGAATATATATATATATATATATATATATATATATATATCAAGTTGAGCTCTTTCACAATAATCCTTCACACAAAAAAGATAGGGTGTATTGGGTTTCATTCCATCATCTAGGGTTTCAACACCATATCAGTTAAAGTATATACTTGACAACTTATCGTCCATGAAGCATGGACTTGACTTTATATCTTGCACAAGGTATGTGTAGGTATCACTCATATTATTCATGGGGAATCACTCATCTCCATATCTAGCTACCCATCATCTTGGGTTTGACATATCGAGTTTCATATCATCAACTAGGGTTTCAACCCATATCGGGTTAGGGTATAATCCTAACACCATATAGTGTAGGAGGTGAATACTTGACCCCATATCGTGCTCATGGTGTGTAATTTTTTTACTCATATCACCCATGAGGTACACACTCCTCACCATATCATGTTTATAGTGTGTGCATATCAACATGTCAAATTACTTATCTCCTAGGGTTTGATATATCAGATTGGAGTATATGCTTGACTCCAGTCATGCATAGGTTGACCTTATATCATGCACATAGTGTTTTCTTTACAACATATCGTGCACAACGTGTGAACTTCATCATCATAACATGTAAGAGGTACGTACTCATCACCATATCATGCTAATGGTGTGTTCTCCTCACCATATCTGGTTAGAGGGGCTTCAACCCAATATCAGATTGGGACCATGATGTTGTCATCATCATCAACCTCTAGATTCTTGTTATTACTGTTCTATATTATGGACAACAGTCCTAAGATACTTTTGGAACTCAAAGGATCATCAATTTATCAAAGGAATTTGAAATTGAAAGTAGATCAACAAGTGCAACAATATTGAAGGTGAATAATAACATAGTTGGGTTCAAGTTATATAACCCACCTCATGAACAACTTCAAAGATCCAAGCTCCAAAGCTTCACGTTCCTAAGGTTGAAGATGATCTTATCCAATGTCCAAGGCTCGTTCAAAACTTCTCCATATACAAGGAATCACCATAGTTAAGAACTTGGTGAAGAAGAAAAGAGAGGAATAACTATAACCTGAAAATCATGCTTCAACCAAGGTTGAAGATGACTATGGCCTTACCTTAAGCTTGGTGCTCGAGATCCCCTTTATCCTTGAGATACTATGCACGATATATAATAGGGTATGCATGATATCCCAAAGAAATAAAGTTGTGGGTTCGTAAACTTCCATTACTAGGTAGAAGGAGAGGTATATATTCTTGGGGTTCATGAGAGAGAGTGTATAAGAGGTGTCTTCACCATATGCTACTAGGTGACACGTGGCCATGCATGGTTGACACATGTCCATGCATGAACACATGTATATATTAACATGCAAAAGTCTAGAGGATAATCTAGAGATGATATGTTGGACATCCCTTATCTTGTTGGATAAGATATCTCATCTTTATCTCACAAGCTATGCAAACCGATACACTTTTTGCAAGGAGCATCTAACTCGTCATGGATCACATACTTGAGGTGCTTAGGCCATCATGGCCTTTGTTAAGAGTTCACAAACTGATATGGGATCCCCTCCATGGCTCCTTGGCCGATAGGCATTCCCGTATCAAGTCTTCAACTCGATACAACTTATATAAGGGCTTCACATTCAATCCTTTCTTGGTCTTTTCATCACCAAGAGTACCATCACTCAAAGATGATTAAAAAATGGTTTCTCCTTCTTTATATCTCCTCCAAATGATACATAGAAGGATTAGGTACACTCTAGATGTGTTAATTTTCATATCAACCTTACATTTTGGGTAAATTACAATTTGTACCAAAATTGGTGCGCAATGCACTAGCATTATTCAAACAAGTTCAAACTTGCAATTTTATCTTTCAACAAGCCACCACTTAGCATCATTCTCTCTCTTATGATATTAAAACACTTAGGGTACATTCAACATGTGACATATTGCAATGTAACCCCTCATCTTGGGTAAACTACACTTTACACTCAGACTATCATATAATGCAAAAATAGTCTGCAATTAAGCTCACACTTTAAAATAAACTTCACAAAGAGTCTTAATTACTTTTCAAAAGATTTAAAACAAGTTTGTAAATAACTTACTTAACCAAAACTTCTAGGGTTAAGCCATAACCCAGGTCAGGGATGTTACAATTATAAACCCCTAACAAGGATTTCATCCCCAAAATCCCGGATGAAGGAAGACAATTGTTATTCATGCATCATATCATCAGGTCTCCACATAACATCTTGATGTCTGGGAGATATCATAGAACTTTGACCAGTACAAAATCCTTTCATGTAGGGTCAATATAGAAGCTGTCATACAAGACACACATTCAACTGTCCTTTTCATTAATGACTGCAGTGTCAATTCTGTGTCAGGTAACACTTTCTAAGTCAGAGAAGTACTATTTATACTTTGAATAATTCAGGTGTCAAACCTTATTGACTTATCACCTTCTCAACTTACCTCTTTTATGTAATAAGATTCTTGACTTTGGGAGTCTTCCCTACTCCTCAGTTTAGAATTTCTCCTGCAAGGATAGACTAGAGTTACGTTCTGTCACCCACTTGGGACTACAAGTCTTATCATACATCTACTGTACCACTCTAGTTTGCTGACACAATACTAAACTTTCTTATGACTTGTACCAACTACTTATCAAAGAAGAACTTATCTCAGAAATATCTCTAGATGTTATGTATAAGTTGCCTCAATAGATTTAGATTGGGATATTCTAAGGAATTATTTGTAGCTTGATAAGCTTTTTCCAAAATGATTCTACAATTGTTCCTTTAATTGATTCATCCTTATCGATGTTATGTTTATGCAGAGCATAAACCCCTAACATATGATATCCATACTATAGTTATCTCAAAGTTGGCCCTTCTAGGTAACCAAATCATGATTCATCTTATCAGGAGTCATGTTCTCATTTTATCATACCATTGAAAGTTCTTAGATACTAGGATTCTTTACCTTGGTATCCGTTACATGTGCCCAAAAACACATCACATCCTCATCATTTCCATCTCTCTATTGTCATTACCAAAGACAAACATATAAAAGGATCTTTCTTTCATCTTGGGACATTACTTATTACATATATTTTTATCTTGGAACCAAGGTCCAAGACGAACTAATACTTTTCTAAGTACCCATCTATAAATTACTTCTAATCCATGCACATCAAGTGTCATAAGACTTTCTTAATTGTCATGTCCCTACAAGGAAAGAACATAAGGAAACATATTCCTTTATATTGCACCATCATTATCCAGGGTGGTTTATCAAAGAAAAGAGGCTATCACCTTCTTTGATTATTGCATGAACTTTCAACTATTCATGAGTCATTTACTCTTATTTCATCCTAGGTTCCTTGCCATTAGCATAGGAATTATAAGGATGATTACATGTCATCACTCCTTTCTTTGTTATTGTCTAACATGTTCATGAACATTTTATGATTTTATCACATTTCTCATTTTCACATTATGGAAGAGATCATTATCCTTCACATATTCTTCATTTGAATAGGGATCATCTTCCTTGTCCCCTTTCACTGATCATGAGAATTGTACTTTGTACTTTCTCATACTCACAGGTTGATTCAAGATAATCTCAAATTCCATTTTATTGCACTTAGGATGTGATGGAAACATCTGTGTCATATTTTCATTTTCATTATGCCCTTTATACTGTCTCAAAGTTATTACTTGATTAGAGTAATCAGAAAGATAGCAATCTAAGATTTCCATACTTACCTTGTCTTCAATAGTTGAATACCTGGCCAGGGTATACAAGTACTGAGATTAGGTAGTATGGACCTTATTTATATCATATACCTTACTTCTCATATCATCAAAATCATAGGACTTAGCATCCCTGGATGTCTCCAGGCATCTCTCTTACACCTCATCCTCTTTTATATAAATAAAAGAATTTATAAAACATTTAAAAGATTATTGGGCAGAATATAAATTCTCATCTTCCTTATGTCCTCATAGGACTAATCAAAGGAAGCTCAATAACAACTAATTTCTTAATACTAACAGATAAAATTAGGAAAAGACATATCAAAATGACACAACTACTTTCTATCGTCTGGTGTAGATGAAACTACTTGGGATGCCTATCCACGTCCTCATGTACCACTGCTAAACTATTGCCTTTGAGAGTCTTGTTGACTCTACCTCAGTGGTTGGGTCATTCCCTCCTTTCTTTTCAGACAGGAGGATCTAAAATGCCCAACACGTCTACATTTATGACATATCTTATATGCATTTCCTGGTCTTGTCGGCCTTATTACCGATGTAGAAGCTAAATCAAGAGTTCTAACTGGTGGAACATTAGGTCCTTGGCCCTCTCCTAGTAGCCACTGCCCTGGTGCATTAGATGTTGGTTGCATTGGTGGCATAAAAAAATTCCCCTTTTTAGAGCTACTAGGCCTCTGTTCCCGAGTTTGGATAGATCTTTTCTTAATTTCTACCTTATTATCCTTTATTGGACAGTCCTTTAAAAAATGTCCTGGTTGCCTACACATGTAGCAAACTCTGATTCCGTGTCGTAACCTAATTCTTTCAACATTTTCAACTGCTCCAACATAACTATGTTGATCATAAATCCTGCTAGAGCCCAAAATTTCATCATTGCGGACTGGTATTCTAGGTTGTGTTGCTAGTATACGGGCCACTATATGCATCACTGTTGTCCTAACCTGCCCAACAAGAGCATAAAAAGTAGGATTTTCTATCATGGCTGGATCAACCTAGGGATTCTCAGGCAGTCGTTCTTCTCTCACCTAATCCCTTGCACCTTCTCCTGGTGCAACAACATTGCTCTCAACAATGTGTTCCTCATATTCTCCAGACATCTTTAAGCTTTACTCTATCTTCTGCATAAGCAGAAGTCACTATGAGATATACTGGAGGATACTAGAACAGACTAAACACCTTAGTCCTATGTCTCTGTAGACTCAGCGAACCTTAGGCTCTGATACCAAAACTTTGTGGCGACCCAACATCAAATCAAGCCATCACTAGTAACTAATTGCGGAATAACCATAAGCAGCGAATTAACAAAATCACTAAAAATTAAAACCATATTGCACGGAAATCCTCTTCTAGGAAACTTTTATTTGAAAGAACCAAAGCTTTATACATATCATGATTCACATTATACATACACTGTATCATCTCATCTCGAGGATAACATATAATAGTTGCTTTGCCAAAACCTATACATAAGCAACGTAATACCTTGAGGCATATAAGCCAAAATCTCAGATTGTTCATAAAACCATTACGTACTAACTCCAAGGACCTGAGAGTACAAAGACGACACATAGGACTTCTATCTACAAGACACGACAGGCAGTACACTCAACATGAACTGTTACTGCTACCCCAGATATTGTCCTTCCTCTACAGAGTGGTCTCTACCACCTCGTACACATCCACCTAAAAATTCTGGATCCCACGGGGTGAGACAATTATCCTAGAGAGAGATATAACTCTCCGCCAATAATATTATTATCACAAGCAAGCAATGTAAAACTGAGCAGAGGTTCTTTCATATTAACAAGCAGGATTAATCACCATTATAAGCAGAACAGAGTAATCTCTTCTCTTAAAATAATGCATCTATCTATGGTAGATCAATAAATCATCTATTCACTTTACAAGGAATATAAAGAAACATGAATAACATCTATCCAAATAAGATGTATAAAGGAGTGTACATCAACCAATATCTTATGTATTTGATTCTTAAACAAATACACTACATAGCTGATTACATATTCCTTTTATAAACTTTTATTGAGGTATTTGTGCATAGATCCATATAATGTCAAATATAGGAAACAAATGTACACCAAACCTTTATAATTTCCACTAATACAACATCAAGGATAGAAATGAAAGAAAAATCTTAGAAAAAGACTAAACTAAGATTGTACATTGATTTCAGTTCATTATAGGGCCTAAGTATAATATGCTCATTACGGTTTGCTATGTGCTTTCTTGTTGTTTCCCCTTCTATTTATAGGAGAGGCATGTACTCCTTTTTGGATATAGAAATATGGTTGTAATCAAAACATATTTATAGACATGAAAACTCAAATTGTTATTCCAATTCATGTATCAAGCACATTGTACCTCTCACTAGATAGATCTTAGTCATTATGTATATATTAGTTTGCAAGGAAAACAAATGTGACATATTTCATGGACTTGCTTACATGTTAGCAAACATTTAGGTTATTATGTTGATATGAATGAATTATGATATGTCATGTTGATTATAGAACCCAAATATGTTTAATGTGTTATATTTGTTTTTAGGCCTATATATTATGTGTTACAATTGAGTTATTCATGTTATATGCATTAATTATATACATTAAGGTATAATTTCACCCTTGTTTGGTCAAATCTATAAAACTAAGCATTCTAATCTCCTAATTATGGGATTGGGGTTTCTAAAGTTAAGATTCTAGATTTTGGTATGTTACATAGAAGTTGTTATTCATGTGTGCCATTAGATCTACAAATAAAAAAATTGCATGAGTCAACTATTTAATTTGAAGATTAATTTTATTTGACAATATGAATTCGGCCTTTAGTTAATAACTTTCACACTATTTTAATAAAATTAAAGGCCCTTGCTATTAATTTGTAAGATTATAATGAGAAATCTTCTAGTGAACCAAGATCCATAATATATTTAACTTATAATTCAAATTTGGCAGACTGTTCACAAATTAACTATTTAGGCAGGTAAAAATTACCAATTACATCAAATGCAACTCTTGAATTGATGGCTTCACATCTCTTTGTCATATATCATCTTATGAAGTATATGTTGGGTTTTAGGGGAGGCAGAGATGGCAGCGGAAATAAAAATTTTCACCCCAAACCCATAACCCAAAGAGATCTCATCAACATCTATACGGTAGGAAGGATGGTTTGTAGAGGCGTACCTTGTCCCGAGGCTTGCTCGACGAATTAACCTCGCAGTGAGCACAGTCTTCACCTCTGGTCTTGGAAGGCATCTATGTAGTTATTGGTCACACCTGAACTGACGGATTGAAGGCTGTCCTCCGAGCGGAAGAAATCTCCCACCTCTGTAGTAGTCCACACAGACCACCGGGAACTCCAGTCGTCCTGTCCTACAAGACACTGGAAGGAGTCATCCCCTTCTTTCGGTGTACTAGTCACTGATGTGCTCTCCCACCACCAGTTGTCATCCTATAGTTGTCTTTCCCTCACTGTGCCTCCCTAGTTGGGTAGCACTTGCTTGGGCTCTTTCGGTTACCACAACCAGAGAGGACAACTTTGCAGAGCAACTGATGTTCTTATTTGTTCTATCTGAGAAGGCCCCAGTACCTCTCTCTATATAGGAGGGGTCAGGGTCAAGGTTCTCAGCCCCGGGCAATGCGGGATTAAAGTGGCAGTAGAAGGGTCTGGAATTTCCACTAATTGATACACTACGGCAGGTGAACCAGTCGTTTTACAAATGAACCGATATTTTGGGGACTGAACCGATCAGTTCATCTCATGAACCGGTCTTTGGGGAGCTGAACTGATCAATTCATTCATGAACAAGTCATTTCACTTCCCAGGGTAGTTCCCAATTAATTCTCCTCTTTTCATTTCCAATTAATCCAAAGATCAATACTTGTCACTATCGAATTGTATAAGTGAAATGAAAATATTTTCTCACCAACCTAACTTTCCCAAACTGGCTCGTTTGGTCTAGCTGAACCGATTGGTTCAACACTTGAACCGGTCATCTCACTTGACCCTGAGCCAATTGGTTCAACAATTTGAACCGGTCAGTTGGCAGTCCATGTTGTGCAGAAATCAGTCAATGCAGTTCTCAATCAATCTAACACCTAAATCAGTTAGTCCAACACTTGAACTTGGTGATTTTGAGTCAAGTCAATCAATTGATTGTTTAATTGAACTGCTAAACACATTTAGTAAACAATCTAAACATCATTCATGGATAAACTCCTCTTCCAGGTTAAATCATATGTGTGTGACCCTGCAGGCCCATTTCACGTTGGCAGTGAAAGTCCATAACACTTATGACTTCACAAGCAAAGAGCGGTGCCTAGTCACACATCAGTGCTACCCAAGTGAAAAGGAAAGTTGGAGAACAACTTTCAATCCTACAATCTATGAATGGTGTTACATTGAATGTATAATTCATTTTTCACTGATATCCCGAATGAACTCAAGGCATGGAACAATCATCCTTTCAACGTTCATTCACTTCCTTGATCTCAGAGCAGACTAGATCAGATATATGTGACATCAATATCACATATTGATTCACACATGCATGTGCATGCCTTTCTCAGTCCTACTCATCAAGTGGCCATGGACATAAAACTCCCTCAGGAGGGACAAATACCATATCTATCACTCACCCCTCAAAAGCCCCATGTGTCAAAGTCACCCAATCATCACCTTTATAACAATGATGTCAAAGTGTACCCAATGACATGTGTTGAGTGTAGTGATTTTAGGTCATAAATCACACTCACCACCATCACTGTGAGAGCTGACTGTGACTACCAAGTCATGGTTCCATGTGTCACTCTCACGGTGGGTCTGTCTGATACACTTGTTCTCTAACAAGTACCTATGTGCTTGGTTTGATATCACTATATCATGACTAATGAGATTATGTCATCAACCAACACAAAATCTAGTCTTGTGTGTCATTGTTGTCTATCAACCTTCCAAAATAACATCTGACTAGGGACAAAACAAGAATCTATACTCTTAACATCTGTATGATCTCATCATTCAGGTCCTTAACCTAAAAGCATACATCATTGAGTAAAACAATTCTTTAGACATTCAACATGTTCTGTCATTATCTCATAAATGACTGAACCAGAGTGAATTGGAAGCTTGCCTTTGATGTTTATCAAATCAATCTTAATGTATCCCACCAATCATCCTATGATTGGTTCTCAGGACATACATACCAACAGTATATTCCATCTTCATGCCTCTAGATGCTTAATCCTATTAAGATCACCTATTCCAATCCAACCCAAAGGCTAATAAAATAAGCTACACCCCCTACTTTGGTAGACCCATATACTTACTATCACACTTCTCTCACATAGATGGTGCAACACACTTTGTCAAGCCCAGACGTAGTCGGTCGAAGTTTTCATTTGTATTACACAATGAAAGTCATGTTAAACACTAACATTATATCAAAGGCTTTGATACAATAATCATATCTATATGATCACGATTATATATATATATATATATATATATATTATTGTATGTATCATATTATAAAGCAACCACCACACAAGATAAAATAGGATATGTCAAAAAGTATAACCTATCGAGCCAATAAGATTTCTAGAAAAACAACCAAGAGATTTTCATATAATGTGACCCAAAATATGCCTTGTTAGGGTTTTCCAACCAGCCAACTGGAAAGCCAGCTGCTCGATTGAATTCCCTATTTGTCCAGTTCTTCATTGTTTATGGATTCATCACTTTATTTTCTTAACAACCCCTCCAAGGACCTTCCTTGTGGTGAGGACTTCTGATAATATCTTCCTCTCCACTACTATCAATTCCTATTCTAATTGTAAGAATAAAACTATATATAGAGAATGCAGGGAGAGAGGAGTGGCATGTAAGCCATAAACAAGTTACATTGTTTTGAATATTAATCATAAACCACATATTACATGGTTCAGATCACAAGCATTCATCATAGTGACCTAGTGAAAACCTTGGGGACCGAACACGATCCCTTAAGGGTCAAACTTTAAATCTATAACCTAAAACCCTTGAATGCCTGGAACATTATACAAGGTTAAAGTAGTGAGACGGGGTCAAACACAAGGACATGGGAACGTTTAGCCACCTAATATTTGGCTTTTATTTAGCTAAGAAAAATAGATGGAAGATATATGCATAAAATTAAATCTAGTCAAGACAAAAATAAAGCAAATAAAGAAAACATGTTATTTCAAGTCCTATAGATTGAGAGAATTACTTCTAGGCTACACAACTATGTTTTAGGGAGTATGTTCACCTTGGTCTTAGGCATAAACAACCATCAAACACCCAAGCTAGAAACTAGCATCCCAATCCAACATTTAATATCATAGCTACTCTTGCGGGGTTCATCCCACTTTCTCTCAAGAAGAGTGACTAAAACCCCATCAACAACCCAATACATCTCTCAAGGATCATGGACGAACACCCTTGATTGATCCATATTACATTTAAGGTCCAAAATAGTCAAAAGAATTAGGAATGGAAAAAGGCCCGCCAAGAATACAAACACAACAAACCCAACCAAAGTTGGACAAAAAGGGGTTGGTTTCTCTATGTCGAGTTAGACTTATCTGGCCTTAGATCCCAGATAGAGTGTCATGGAATTGTCTGTTACCCTAATCCACAGTCCTAATGACTACATAGCCAAAGGTGAGTGGACTTGGGTGTCCATCCGTAGAATGACACAAATATTTCACACATGCAATATATATGTAAAAGTAGTAACAACAAGATATATCAAGATACTAAAAGGGGATAGAGAAGCATGTACCCAATTCTATATAAGATAACCCATCGTGATTCATTTGAGTCCAGAGTGCAGTAGATCTTTGGCAACTACAAAATCAATAATCAAAATGTATCGATATGAGTACATTGAGTATGCAATGAAAGTCATGTAAATAGTTTAAACATATAGTAAATATTTTCTTGGCTAGGAACAAGATAATAATCAATAAAATAGAACAATAAGAGAACAATAAACAACATTCTTCTATATAAAACATGTTTTAGATTTCTTTATCCATTATATCATCATAGGCCTTTGACCACTTCTCAAGGAAGGGTCCATGAGGGGCATTCATGCTCCCTGTTTCTACATGAGGAACCTCAAGACCAAAGTCAATGAGCTAACCATGTTTCGTTCATGCCTTGTGTCCTTATGCTAAGAATTTAGGAAGCTATACAAGGTTATATAATGTATTTCTATATGTTATGTTCAAGGTTTATCAACATGAAAGTAGTACTCATAGGGAACAATAGCTCAAACAAGTAATTATCTAGCCAACCATCATACAAGCATACATACAAACAAGCCAATAATGTAACATCCCTGACCTGGATTATGGATTAACCCTAGAAGTTTTGCTTAAGTTATTTACAAACTTGTTTTAAATCTTTTGAAAAGTAACTAAGACTCTTTGTGAAGTTTATTTTCAAATGTGAGCTTAATTGCAGACTATTTGTGCATTATATGATAGTCTGAGTGTAAAGTGCAATTTACCCAAGATGAGGGGTTACATTGCAATATGTCACATGTTGAATGTACCCTAAGTGTTTTAATACCATAATAGAAAGAATGATGCTAAGTGGTGTCTTGTGGAAAGCCTAAATTCACAGTTTGAACTTGTTTGAATAATGATAGTGCCTTGTGCACCAATTTTGGTACAAATTGTAATTTATCCAAAATGTAAGGTCAATATGCGAATTAACACCTATAGAGTGTCCCTACTCCTTCTATGTATCATTTGGAGGAGATATAAAGAAGGAGACACCATGTTTGAATCATCTTTGAGTGATGGTACTCTTGGTGATGAAAAGACCAAGAAAGGATTGAATGTGAAGCCCTTATATGAGTTATATTGAGTTCAAGACTTGATATGGGAGTGCCTATCGGCCAAGGAGCCATGAAGGGGATCCCATATTGGTTTGAGAACTCTTGAAAAAGGCCATGAGGGCCTAAGAACCTCAATAAGGTGATCCATGATGAGTTAAATGCTCCTTGCAAAAGTGTATCAATTTGCATAGCTTGTCAGATAAAGATGAGATATCTTATCCAACAAGATAAGGGATGGCCGAAATATCATCTCTAGATTTTCCTCTAGACTTTTGCATGTTAAGATATACATGTGTGCATGCATGGAAATGTGTCAACCATGCATGTCCACGTGTCACCTAGTAGCATATGGCAAAGACACCTCTTATACACTCTCTCTCATGAACCCCAAGTGTATATACCTCTCCTTCTACCTACTCATGGAAGTTTATGAACCCACAACTTTATTTATTTGGGATGTCATGCATAACCTCTTAGATATCATGCATAGTAGATCAAGGATCAAGGGGAGCTCGAGCACCAAGCTTAAGGTAAGGCCATGGTCATCTTCAACCTTAGTTGAAGCATGATTTTCAGGTTATAGTTATTCCTCTCTTTTCTTCTTCACCAAGTTCTTAACTATGGTGATTCCTTGTATATGGAGGAGTTGTAAATGAGACTTGGACCTTGGATAAGCTCATCTTCAACCTTAGGAATGTGAAGATTTTGAGCTTGGATCTTTGAAGTTGTTCATGAGGCGGGTTATATAACTTGAACCCAACTATGTTATTATTCACTTTCAATATTGTTGAACTTGTTGATCCACTTTCAATTTAGAATTCCTTTGATAAATTGATGATCCTTTGAGTTCCAAAAGTATCTTAGTACTGTTGTTCATAATCTAGAACGGTAAGAACAAGAACTTAGAGGTTGATGATGATGACATCATCATGGTCCCGACCCGATATTGGGTTGAAGCCTCTCTAACTCGATATGGTGAGGTGAACACTCCATTAGCATGATATGGTGATGAGTAGGTACCGCTTGCACATTATGATGATGAAATGCACACTTTGTGCATTATATGTTGTTAAGAAAACACTATGTGCACAATATTAGGTCAAGTATACACCCTATGAATGACATGGAGTCAAGCATATACTCCAGTCCGATATATCAAACCCTAGGAGATAAGTAATCCGACATGTTGATATGCACACATTATAAACATGATATGGTGAGGAGTGTGTACCTCATGGGCGATATGAATAAAACATATACATACCATGAGCATGATATGGGGTCAAGTATTCACCTCCTACATGATATGGGGTTAGGATTATACTCTAACCCGATATGGGTTGAAACCCTAGTTGATAATATGAAACCTGATAAGTCAAACCCAAGATGATGGGTAACTCGATATGGAGATGAGTGATACCACATGAATGATATGAGTGATACCTACACATACCTTGTGCATGATATAAAGTCAAGTCCATACTTCATGGACGATAAGTTTTCAAGTATATACTTTAACCGATATGGTGTTGAAACCCTAGATGATGGAATGAAACTCGATACACCCTATCTTTTTTGTGTGAAGGATTGTTGTGAAAGAGCTCAACCTGATATATAGCTTGTCATCCAAAAATATGATAGGACTGATCCTTTGAAGGTATGAAAGAACATGAGAATAATGGTCTACCCAATATGCCAACCCGATATGTTAACCAACATGATAACCCAATATACCAATTCAAGGCGGTAACCTGATATGGTATTGTGAATATACTACTTGAACGATACCATCATGAGGCATTTACCCTATGCCCGATATGGTGCACACCTTGTGCACGGTATGGCAGTAAGTATACCCTTATACCCAATATGAGGTTAGGCTTTTAGCTCATACATGATATGAGGACAAGTATCTCTAACCTGAGATGATAAAACCCTTAGATCTTGAATCCTTAATTTGATAATAAGGGGAAACACCCTAACCCTAATGAAGGGAGATGGTATGCACTCAAAACCCTAATCAGTTAGATTGAGAAATCCTAACCCTAATCATGGGAAGGATGTATTTCTCTTATATCACATAGTGATGATGTGAATTTGAAACCCTATTCAGTTAAAATAGGCAATCCTAACCATAATAATGGGAAGGATGTATTTCTCTTGGAATTGCATAAGTGATGTCATATACTACTAGAGTTTTTATCATGAAGTGAAAACTATTCAAGAATCATGAGATGATGAGCATAGCCAGGTATGAGCTATGATGTTTTATATGATATAGATTTTTATGAGCCTTATGATCCATGTTAAATATCTGTACAACAAGTATAATGATTATACAGTCTGATATCTTAAAAGGTAATTGTTTCCTAGTGAGAGGTGACAAGATATTTAATGAACCATGTGAGCTATGTGAAATACTTGTACAACAAGTGGGATGAATACCTTGGTCTGAGGACCTAGAGGTAATAGTTACCTGTTACAAAGGTAACAATGTTTAGTGATGATCTAAGGGTTTGAATACCCAGATCCAGTAATGATGATGATGATGATGTGAAGGGATGATAATTCCTAATAAAATGATAAGGGACTGAGATCCCGAGTGTTATACATTCAAAGTGTTTCAAAGATCTTAAAAGTACTACACCCTTCTTTATAGCATCTGTTTTAATTTGTGTTTGAAACTTGGTTGATGCTAAAAGATATTGTAGTGTACCTAATTAATCTAGAGAAATCTCATCATGTAGTTGCCCTGACCATAGATCCATTCAATGTCAGAAATTTCTTATGGTGAAACGAGTTTAACTCGGAGAGCATATTTTTAAATATACAGGAGTGAAGGACGAAGTATATCCATACGTCCTAATGAAGAACTGATGTAGTGCCTTCCTTTTTGTTTTTATCCTGGGATGATGTGAATGTCTCGACCAAATGAGGAATTGATTTGCAAATCCTTCTTCATTATTATTATGTGTTGTTGGGATTGATGATAATCTCCTGACCAGGTGAGGAATTTATGTATAATCTTCCTTTTCCTTATAACCCGGGAAAGCTATGTGGTCTTCTCCCGAAGAGAGTACATGTTGCGGCTGTAACTCTATAGAAAAGATGTCTCTATACCCCTGACATACTATTTGCAGTTGATACAAGATGTCCTGCCAGCAGCTGACACGAGATGTCCTGCTAAGTTGTCTCGTACTGACCGAGACGGGTGAGGTCTTGACAGTCGGCTCTGTCATTGACCTTGTATGGTACCGATCAAACTTAGTAGTAGTCGGTTGGAGCATGAACGATATAATTCATCTCCTCAGGGCATAAGTAAATATCCACTTAATAGGGATAATGATAAAATATAATAGAACTAGAAGTTTCTATGGCCTTTTGTATACAAAAAGAAAAGAAAATCCTAAAACTAAGAAAATGTGACATTAAATGAGTTAATTTTTTCAATTAAGAGTAAATTGCCTAAAATTCATAAAAAGGGATTTCAAAGGACAATTTTAAGTCCAAATTCGTTTTCTTTGAGTACAAGTTTACTTGAGTGATAAGTTTACAACTTTTGGGAAAATAGTAATTATAATTGCATTGATGGAATGGGAAAATAAGATATATATCATAAATATAAAATAAAACCATTAGTGACTCCAATAGTAACAACTAATGCCAAATTCATGATCTACACTTTTAAAAATATTCCCTTGGATGAGTTTTCACTCAATTTGGAGAATATTTGGTCAAAAGGTGATTTCAGGAGAGAGAAAGTGTGTCAAACCTTAAAAATATTAAATAAATGTATAAACAACTTCAACATGAAACATTAATGGCAAATTTATCTAAGACACTCAATGTGACTTGTGGGTGAAGTTTCATCAAATTTGGAGAATCTTATAACCATTAATGGTGGAAGAAAGAGAAAATAGCATTTGGTTTATTTAACAAAAAATCTCAAAAGGCAAATCTAATTTCACATTCAGATTCCTCATATCACAAGTAGACCAAATGTCAATTTTCAATTAATTTGGAGTATGTTTGCACCCTCAAACGAGGAGAGAGACAAAGAGAAATTATTATACACACACTTTCTTCCAATTTGATTAGGAATTCGATTTAATGTTGTCACGTGGTTGATTTATATTTTCCTTGAGCCGAATGATGGTGATCGTTGGATCCACAATCCAACAGCTCACGACTCATCTTCTAGATCAGGCCGATTTGGCAACAGGTGCCAATATATGTGGATTTTTTTTGCAATTCGTTACTCGATTCTCAACCAAATCACACATAACTTTCTCCAATAGTTTCTAAATAAGAATCCACATAGTTTGATCCATTATTTGTGTGATTTTGTCGAGTATTTTTGAAAACCCCAAATCTTACTCTCCAAGCAAGTTCGATTGCAAACCTCCTCGCTATATCCCTCACCCTCATCTATAAATAACCATACCCCAAGCTTCCCTAGCCCCCTTACAACCATTCTCTCCATCCAATTGCTTGTGAAGTTGCATTTTGGCTTGCCAGTGATTGGGACTTGCTCCAATCTTTGCGTAGGCTCTTCCTCTCTTTACCGTGTTCCTTTGACTAATTCCTCACTTCTGTAAGTTTGTCTTGCTTCCCTCTTCACTTCTATGTATATAGTTTTGCAAAAAATCATCGATTGTAGATTCTCCCAAATTTAGTGCTAGCTGTTCATTGGCTATCACATCTGGCTGTGGATGGGACAATCCCCCTGGAATTTTGATGCTTTTGTCCTCACTTCTTTGCTTCTTTCCTCTTTGGTTTCTCACATGGGCATTTTTGTATTTTTGTTCTATTTTGCCCACATTGACGCCAGGCACAATCAGCATGAACCGCTGACTTGACACCTCACGATTGGGCCAAGTCATGCAACCTACCTCTCTCCCTCTCTCTCTCTTTGGCTCTCTCATTTTATTCTGATGAGGTGTCAATTTCTGATTGGTACATATTGGAAAAATCGTATTTTAGAGTCCTTTGTCCAAAAATTAAAAATAAATATGTTTTCAAATCGAAAAAAATGTGTTCTTTTAATAAAAATATTTTATAGGTTTGGTTTTGAGTTTTGTCAAAAAGGTGTTTTCTTAAAATGATTTTAATACATAAAAATCACCACAAATATATTTTAATCATCATAACTCCAAAATTGACAAAATTTATGTTTTCTTAATCAGGAGAACCTAATAAGATAAATGGTGATGGTTTTAGAGTCTAAATAGAGGTTTTGTTTAAAAGGAACAAAAGTTTGGGTTTTTTACATTAATGCACATGAAACCCTAATACATGATTATACATTGAAAATAGGAAAAGTGGACCTTGGACTCAACTGAAGTGGTGAAAGTGAGTAATACAATTCCATAAGAGAGGTATGCACATCCTTACACCTTAAGTTGGGAATATTGCAAACCTAACCTAATTTCCCTAATGAGGAACTTATTGAACCCTAATCTCTCTTTTGATATGTATTTTGCTGTATTTGCCTCAAAATGAGTATGATAATCTATTTCTTGGGTCTTGTACCCCATTGCCATGTTTAAATTATTTGATTCTTATACTTGCCATAGTTCTTTTAGTATGTTGATTTTATTTGACTATTTAACTAGTGTGGTGGTACTTTTGTACCCATAGATAGGGCATGTGTTAATTCGCCCAGGGGAATGTGTTGCTCTCCCCAATATAAAATATGTGATAGGTGATTGGAATGTGTTACTCTCCCTCACCTATTTTGTTGAGATCCGGTAGGTGCCTCAACCCTACTTAGTTAATGTAGTCAATATTAATCATGCATGCAAAACTTTTACTATTTTCTTGTTATGGCAAACATCTATTTAATTTTCCTCATACTTTTGAACATCTTCATCTTATGATGAAATCCTAGCCTTTATTTCCATGTTATTTCTTATCTTTTGTCCTTGATCATTATTTTTGACACATACCTTGCTTCTTTCTTTTGCTGGGTGTTTTCCTAAACACCTAGGGTTTGATCAAGTTGTTGAACAAGGCCAAGGAGATCAAGTTCACGAGTAGACACCAATTTTCTATCAAGGATGTCTATGTTTCTAATTGCTAGATCCCAATCGTTTTCTTTTTAGGTTTCCCTTTCAAGAAAAATCATGTAGTGAACTGAGTTAAAAAAGCAATGTAATAACTTAGTTTCCTTTCCGCTGCTATGGACATTTTACATGTATCTAAATGATGCTTATTTACTTGTATTATTATACATTTATCCCACAATGTCTATTATTCTTAGAAAAAGGTGGATGTTTTATATTTCCTGTAAATTTTAGTAAGGAGGTGATCTCTCCTCTTTAAAACATGGTATCAGAGCCTGTTGGGCAACTATTACGGCATAAGCTGAAAGTAATGGTGTCTAGAAAAGATCAGGATATGGGGACTGGCAAGATTTTCATATGTGCCACTATCTTAGTTTATGAGGACTCCCAGATCCGTATGATACCTTCCTGGCTTGAGCTAATAGTGACTGTCTAAAATAGTATGCACAGAGGCAATAGTAGCCTTAGATATCTTTGTCGTCTAATCCTGGATATCTTATGTTATACCCTTATCTTTTAGGAAGAGAGATTTTTTTGGGAACATGAACAACTCCTCTTTGGGAGCCTCCTCCGGTAACACTGACAATTGGGAAACCCCGATGGCTCCCTTAAACACCAGAACAACCCCTACTACCCCTGTAGGAACACCTCTTCTGACTCTTGAACAAGAGCTGACCATGTTGCACCGGCTGCTCTCAACCACACTGGTTGGAGAACTCTCCAATGCTGTAGCTGTTGTAGCTAAGTCGAAGGAGTTCACCTTGACAAACTTCATCAAGATGCAACCACCATACTTTAAGGGCAAGAGTGAGCCAAGCATAGTTGATAAGGCTGATGACTAGGTGTTGGCCTTAGAGCGTACCTTCGAGGGCATGGCATGTACTCCCCTCTAGAAGGTTTGCTTTGCAACATATGTGCTGGATGGGCCAACACAAGTTTGGTGGAAGGGTATGGATCATACCCACGATACTTCAAGCATGACCTGGGAGAAGTTCCTCAAACTATTCCTTGAGAAGTACATCTGCCCTGCCTATCTGAAGAGGAAGGAAGAATATTTTTATAGTCTGTGATAGGGAAGCATGAGCGCCTACGAATATGTGCAACATTTCCTCCTCTTAGAGCGCTATGCTATGGATCTTGGAGCTAAGAGAAGATAAACTCTTTTCCTAGAGGGTTTAGCTACAATGTTGGGCATAAACTTGTTCCTCAACTACCTCTGATGTTTCAAAAAATGGTGGACAAGGCATTGGTGATAGAGTCTTACTCTGAGTTTCAGTATTCTGGGCACAACAACAACAACAAAAAAAGGAAGAACATAGGTGGAAACCAAGGGCACAACAAGTGCAACCGTTGCTCCCGTTCTCACCCACTAGGAAGCTGCCCTATTGGTAATGGTAAACCCTATAGAGATGATCTACCTGCACCAATTTTCCAGGAGTGCAGCGAAGCTAGACACATCTGACCTAACTATCCCAAGCTTTAGCGTGAATAGGCCCTAGCTCAGCAACCTGCTCAACAGTTGCAATAATGACAAAATTTGCTTCCAAGGAATAACAACAACAAGAACTGGAAAGGCCGTCAACCACCTGTGGAAAAGGAGGAATGGTAAGGTGTTTTCTATAAATTCCAAAGAAGATGGAGAAGATAATGAAGCCATAAAAATTACTTTATATCTTAATATGCATCCTATTAAAGCACTCTTCAATTCTAGTTCATCAAATACTTTCATATCAACTCATCTTGCTGCTATGTCAAAGATAAAATCAGAACATATGGATCATGTTCTACATGTAATAACCCCTAGTGGTAGGATTGACTCTTCTTATCTCAAACTCCCAACCTTAGACCTTTGTATCTCTGGGAGGATGTTTCCCTCAGATTTCATCTTACTTGACATGACCACTTTTGATGTTATCCTGGGGATGGATTGGTTGAAGAAGTATAAGGCAATTTTGTTATGTGAAGAATCAAAGCTTAGTATGTTACATCCTCATGAGGGAAGGGTATGTATCAAGGATATGAAGTGAGAGGATAAATAGTTTATCATCCCCACTATCAAATCTGAAAAGCTTATCTCGCAAGGATGTAGAGAATTTTTTGCCTCTATCATCCTCGATGCCACACCTCTTGCTCTCGATCATATTGAAGTGGTGAAGGACTTCCCTAATGTCTTTCTAGAAGAGTTTCCTAGGTTGCACCCAACTTGCAAGGTAGAGTTCTCCATCAAGCTCTCACCAAGAACTTCACCTATCTTAAATATGTCTTATCGCTTGGCCCCTGCTAAACTCGCTGAGCTTAAGAAGAAACTTCATGAGCTTCTCGACATGGGTTTTGTGTGCCCTAGTGTTTCACCTTGGGGAGACTCTATCTTGTTTGTAGAAGCAGGATGGTTTGTTGCATATGTGCATGGATTTTTGTATGCTTAATCAAGTGACAATAAAGAACCATTATCCTTTTCCTCACATCAATGACCTATTCGACCAACTGAAGTCAGCCACTATGTTCTCAAATATGGAACTGCAAAGTGGCTACCACCAGATGCGTGTGAAAGATGAAGATGTCCCAAATACAACTTTTAGAATACATTATGGGCATTATGACTTTCTCTTCATGTCTTTCCACTTGACTAATTACTCTGCTGCTTTCATGGACTTGATGAATCGAGTGTTTTATCCTAACCTCGACCAGTTTGTTGTGGTGTTCGTCGACGGTGTCTTGGTCTATTCTGAGTTTGAAGAAGAATATTGTGAACATTTGTGAATCAAGTTGAACACACTAAGAGAAAATCAACTCTATGCTAAATTCTCAAAGTGTGAGTTTTGGATCAAGGAAGTGATGTTATCTAGGTCATGTGATTTCTGTCGGACACATTGCTATTGATCCTGCAAAGGTAGAAGCTGTGACCAAGTGGAAAGCTTCGAAGATTCTATTTGAGATCCGTAGTTTCCTCGGAGTAGCAGGTTAATATCGGAGGTTTATCAAGAGTTTGTCTGAGTTGGATCTACCTATGAAAAAGTTTACAAGAAAGGAAGTCAAGTTTGTGTGTACACCAGAATGTGAGGGCAATTTTCAGAAGCTGAAGTGATATTTGACATTTGCTCCTGTTCTTGCGTTACCTGTTGAAGGAAAACCGTATATCATTTTTAGTTATGCTTCTAAGAAAGGATTAGAGTTTGTCTTGATGCAACAAGATCGGGTGATCACCTATTTTTTGAAACCTAATGATGAGAACTGACTTACACATGATTTAGAGCTAGCCGCTATTGTGCATGCTTTAAAAATCTGGCGACACTATCTGTATGGAGTAAAGTTTGAAGACTTCTCAGATCATAAAATATTGAGGTATCTTTTGACAAAGAAGTATCTGAATCTGAGGTATAAAATGTGGATGGAGTATCTCAAGGACTACGACTTTACCATAACTTATCATCCCAGTAAAGTGAATGTAGTTGCTAATGCTTTGAGTCGGAAGTAGGATGCAATTTGTTCTGCTATGATTCTGGAGTATGTTTCCTATTGGCAACCACAACTTGATGATGAATAATATGCCAAGAATTTGTGTATTCACATAGCTAGTTTGTCCATTAAACCATATTAAATCTCATAAGTTGTTGATGCATAGCTAGAAAGTTCTGAGCAAGATGAGATGAATGCCTTCGCTGAGAAGTCACAACTCGATTTTTTAGTTGGAGTGGATGGTGCTGTTCTTTTCCGACAAATGTTGTGGAGACCTGAAGTTGGGAACCTACAATAGAAGGTTTTTATCTTAGCCCATGCGTCTAAGTACACTGTACACCCTAGTACTACCAAGATGTACAAGGACATGTAATGAAATTTTTGGTGGAAAAACATGAAGAAGGATATCACTCTATTTGTTGTGAAGTGTTTGACTTTCTAGAAAGTCAAGATAGAGCATCAATGACCTGGTGGTCTTCTACACCCACTTGATATTTCAGAATGGAAATGGGAGAAGATTACTATGGACTTCGTCACTGGTTTCCCTAAGACCAGGAAAGGTTATGATGTAGTGTGGGTAGTGATTTTTTGACTTACAAAGTCTTCCCACTTTTTGCCATTCAAGTCCACTTACAATGTTAATGAGATGGATCAATTGTATGTGGATTGTATCATTCGTCTGCATGGAGATCCTAAAGTAATAATATTAGATCATAACCAAAAGTTTACCTCTCATTTTGGAGTTAGATGGAAGAAGAGATGGGAACTGACTTACATTTCAGTACAACTTATCATCCACAAACCGATGGTCAATCTGAAATAACAGTGAAAATTTTAGAAGATTTGCTTCATGCCTGTGTTATAGATTGAGGAGGTGCATGGTATAAGTATCTTCCATTAGCCGAGTTTGCTTGCAACAATAGCTACCAAGATAGTATTGGTATGCCACCTTATGAAGCTTTATATGTTGGACCTTGTCTTTCTCTGTTGCACTGAGATGATGTGAGAGAACATACTCTGGTGAAAACTGATGATATGAAGATGATGATATAGAAGGTTTAGTTGATTAAGAAGTGTATGAAATCCAAACAATATCGATAGAAGATGTATGCAGACAAAGAAGAGGTCAGATGTAAGTTTCCTAGTAGGTGACTATACCTTCTTGAAGATCAAGCCTATACATTTTATTGCACGATCTAAAGTTAAAGGCAAGCTTAGTCCCCGCTATCTTGGACCATTTTAGATCTTGGATAAGGTTGGAGATTGTTCATACCATTTAGTTCTTCCTCCTACCTATGACAAGATCCATAACGTCACTACAACAAACATTAACATCAACGACCTTTCAGAAATGCCACTAAAAAAGCCAGTAAATAGGTTTAGCGGCATTTGTTGACATTTAAAAAAATGCCTCTAGCACCAATGCCACTAGGAATATAGTGGCTTAAGTTGTAAAAGCCACTAAAGTTTTGTCTGTAGTGGCTTCAAATAAATGCCACATAAAGGTCACTAAACCATCATTTGGCATTTATAGAAAAGCCACTATCCATCATTTGGCTTTTATACAAATGCCACTATTTTGTATAATGTTGTTGTATAAAATGGTTTTGATTGAATGTAGTGGCTTATGAAAAAAGCCACTAATGACATACTAGTTCTGCATTACTAATTTTTTATGGATTTTAGTCAGTCAATTTGTAGTTCATGATCAAGTTTTCTAATTGAATGCCAATTGAAGCCAAACACATTCCAGAAGTATTGAACTTTTTTATTTATAATCAAATGACAATTACATGGGGAGGACATTTTACCTTGCCCCTTGTATTGAATACAATAACATCACATATGACTATATATGGTACATATTGTAGACATGAACACTAACTGGATAACAACTCATTTTGCACTTGGACCCCCCAAAGGAATACAAACTCATTTTTTTACAAAAACATACAACTCCATTCTAGCATTCCAAGTAGTTGTGAGATTCTACAGGAGTAGACCAGCTACACTGCAATGCAGGTTCATCCTTCTTGCCATCTACAATGATAGCATTACAGCCATATGGTCATTAGATTCCTCAACAAGTTCTTCCTTCTTCTCTTCCACCTTGGCAGCAGAAGCAACAGGTGTAGCTGCATAGCCTGGAGCAGCACCAGGGGAAGTAGCAACTGCAAACTTGCTAGGATCCTGTAATGAAGTGAGAAAAATGTTGAGCACTTGCATGCAAATGTAAGACAAAAACACTTACAACACTAGCATGCTGTTAAGATAGTATCATGGAAGATAGCACCATTGCCAAATTTATCAATAAGGTCATCTTCAGTAAGGTGAAGGACCTCAGGGCTGAATACAGATCCACTGTCATAAACTAACAACACAACTAGTCCATATGAGAAGGGCCTGATGCCGAGCTTGGCAAGAAGGGCAGCCTCAGAAGAACCCACCTTCTCACCTTTCCTAATAAGTTCGACAATGGTGATAATTTGAACTGTACCATTCACATTATGTCAGATGAATAGAGTTTTCCATGCAGCAAAGCTGTAGACATTCAACTAAGCACACAACTAAGCACATGATAGAAAGGGTGCAAAGCTGACAATCTTGACAATTATGTAAAAAGCAAAAGATGGTTATCAAAATCAATGTCGTCCAAGGTTCTCATAAAACTATAATCTATACATAATAAGTTGAAAGATTTTTAGTAAGGTACGAAAGCATATAATGATTAATAAGAGAAGAACCTGGTGAAGGCCTTCATGTTGTTATAGATAGATCTCCCTTCGCCAACTGCAATAACTATTGTACTGAAGTTATCATCATCAAGAACCATGTCTGAAGCCTCCTTGGTAACCTGGACTGACACATAAAAAGAGAAGAAACAATCATTATTGATAATAATTACTAAAAGACAAGAAGATAGATATACAAATTAACATATAGCGAATATACTTACCTCAGTTCCAGCAATTCCCATGGTAATACCAATGTCTGCCATTTTCAGAGCAGATGCATCATTGACACCATCACCAATCATGGAAACCACCACATGTAATAAACAACTAACACCAAAACATGCAAGTCGACTATGTAGATCAGCAGGAGGCTTTAAGTCTTCAAATCTATACTAACATGGCCACCAGGAATAGATTCACTATCCCCTGATAAGCAAGAAGAGTTTCCAAAACATATTCACTATCCCCTTCAACTGAAAAAAAGCAAAGTGAAGTAGTGAAATATACCTTATCCAGGAATCCTTAAAATAACCCAAAGAAAAACTAGAAACCAATGTTGGCTCGGCTGCAATACATCAAGAACATGTAAGCATGCACCATTTTGTTGGATTGCATGTAAGACCAGTTCAAGGGTGAGGAATCCCATCTTTGAGTCCTAACAACAACTCTATTCTTGGAGATTAAAGGCCAATCACAAGAGCTGAGATGAAGCCTTTCACAAGAGATGAGATGACAACCTTAGCTCTCGAGAGTGGCCTTTAATCTCCAAAAACATGCCTTTTTGAGTCCTAACAACAACTCTATACTTGGATATTTAAGGTCATTCTCTGTACATGATCTTAGCAGAGGATCCTTACCATAGTTATTGGCTTTTAGGTCCTGCATCACAACCACATGTTAAAGAAAGGGTATTATTGTAGATGTTGTTTTAACAATTAAGGGAACATGGAGGAACCGATATTACTAAGAGCACCCATTATTTCTTGAGGCTTCTTCCTTGACTTCTTAACCAAAATAGAGTATGGAAATGTTGAAAATGACTTGTTGTACCTATGTAGAGAAATTAGGACGCATAGAAGCATGCGACTAAACTATCTCAGTTACATTTCAGACATCTTAATAGCCTAAATATTGAGCAATCATAGAAGCTCAACCACAAACCATATTGAGGCGAATCACCACAACAAAATATGTTGTGTAAATCTCACACACAAGATTACAAAAACACTGCTCATAGCTAAAAACCACTGTGGCTAGGCTACAATACTACCTTAGATACTACTTTTAGATACTACTTTGGCTAGGCTGCAATACATCAAGAACATGTAAGGATGTACCATTTTGTTGGATTGCCTATAAGACCAGTTCCAGGGTGAGGATTCCCATTTTTGAGTCCTAACAACAGCTCTGTTCTTGGAGATTAAAGGCCATTCACAAGAGCTGAGCAGAGGCCTTTCACAAGAGATGAGCTGACAACCTTAGCTCTCGAGAATGGCCTCTGATCTCCAAAAACAGGCCTTTTACGTAGTGACATGTTGTTTGTTGTGGAAGGCACAAAATGCACAATTCTTCAGAGAAATATTGACTTAGTAAGCTATCATGCAACATGTGATCAAGTCATGAAATAAAAATTTATAGAGAACTATTGACTTAGGAAGCAAAAAAAGACATTCACATTCAGCAGGTCAAAACAAAATATGTTGTGTAAATGTCACACATAAGAAGGTAAGACACTGCTCATAGCTAAAAGCAAAATAGGATTGTCATTTGGCAACATTGTCTACGACAATGGACATGAAACAACAATATCTGGATCATTATGTACTAATAAAAAAGTCGACCAAAGAAACACAACTATAGCTTTCATCTCTCTACACAGTATCCAAGAATGAAATTATCTATCTTTACACTTCATGACCTACAACAAATGGAAACGACTTTAGATACTAGTTTTGTTTTCAATTATGTCATATTATAAGCAATACTATATGCTCACTTTGGCAGTAAATGTGTGTAAAGACCCAAAAGTCTCTACTAAAAACATGATAAACAAAATCATCAAAAGTATGGCAGCGGAAGAATTAAATCTTGACATTATTCAAAAAGTATAAAGAGTACATAATAAAATTTCCCAAATGGGAGTACAACTTTATACAAGCAACTACAAGGATCTAGGTAGAGGAAGACTTAACTAATACAACATTGTCTCCAAACAAACTATTTCAAACATAAAAGCAACTATGATCATATACTATATGTTCTTCATCTTCTATCCTTAGCCTTATCTTTGGGTTCACCAAGCTTCCATGCGCACTCTGATCCTATCCTGGATGGTTGGGGTCATCCAGCAAGAGAAAGATAAAAGGTATGTGTTAATAAAAAGGAATAGGAAAAATAATAATAAAAAGCTTTGCAACATAAAAGATTCTCCACAAGAAGAGATTTCCAAAGAAATGAGACAAATATATGAATATGAGAGAGAGAAACTGCCACATTTAAATATCAACAATTATCACATTTGCATGAATATAAATTATGACACAACGTCCTATCAATGTAGGGTGAGGCACCTACCGGACCTCACCAATGGCAGGGGGACTAAAACCCCAGTGCCTAAAAAGTGGCAGGGGGAATAAAACCCCAGTGCCTAATATATAAAATTGGCAGGGGGACTAAAACCCCAGTGCCCGGCAGGAGGACTAAAACCTCAGTGCCCTCTGGGTGGTTTGTACTCATGTACACTACATTGTCAATTGGCCAGTAACTATATCATGCATAAATATTCACTTGGCAGCATAGTGAAAAGTATATAACAAGATTCAACAAGCATTGGGAATAAAACCCAAATAAATAATCTCAATCATCATTGCCATCATAGGCAACATCATTATACAAGAATTCCAACAAGTAAAGGAGTCAACAAGGAACAACATTATTCAATGTTTCCAAATATCTCAAAAGGATGATCCACATAGTCAAATAACAAGATTAAGGAATTACACTCAAATGAGCCACAAGATCAATCACAAGATTAAAACAATTCCAATTAAAGGAGGCAACATATGTAGAAGAATGATTCCAATGATTAAGCCATAATGGCATAATCTAAGTAAAGAGCCAATAAATGTAATTAGAGGGATAACAAGGCTAGCACAAATATAATTGGTAGGGTTGGATGAAAGCCCAACTGAAAGATTAGGATTGTTTGCACATTATATATTCCACACATCCATCATAGATGTCACATACATAAAATAAGCTTCACATACTAACATAGGGTGCACACACAAAATAGGGCTCACATACATAGGAATCACATACCTTAGATAGCAATCCATCCATATAATATCCTAGTTATAAACATAACACATGTATTAATATATATAAACGCATAAAGCATAGAAAAACCCTAATTTTACAAAACTATGATTTAGAGCTCAAAACCAAGTCCAAACGATTACTCATAATCTCCTGATTAAGAAAACATATCTTATTATATAAAACAGAGTTAAAATGAATTAATTATGTATTTTAAAACATTTACATACTAAAAATGCCATTCAAAGTAAACTTCGGAAAACCATTGAGAATCAGGTCTCAAAAACCACAAAATCAAATTCTACATCAAAAATCCTTTCCATCGACTATTTATTCATATTTTTCTGATAAAGGATCGATTTACTATGAATTAAGTAAATCCGACCAATCAGAAATTAGGAAAACTATAGCGTGACAGATATTTAAATAAAAATGGAAATCGATGTAAATAGAAAGTGAAAAGGCTAAACTACCCCTAATCGTCAAACCAAAGCAATTGAGCAGCGAGGGTAGATCAGTCATTTAGACCTGCGATCGGTCGTTTGCGACAGAAAGAAGAATCAAGGGAAAAGACAATACTACCCCTGGCTAGTTACTTGGTAGATCAACACCGTGCGGGGGTGTTCAGGTCATTCCGTCTCCGTGTTTGTTGCTGCTGCGAGCCATGGCTCGAGCGCACAACCTGGAGGTCGGGGATCGATAGCTTCCGAATGCTCCTCTGCTAGCCGACCCAAGCTGAGACCGGGAACACATTCCCCGACGTCTCGTGGTCACAGAGAACTCAAAAACGCACAGAGGCGTGCACAGGCGCAAACAAAGGAGGCCCGAGATGGCCGGAAACAGGGGAAATACCGCGGGGATCAAAGCCGTAGCTAGGAGCCGAAAAACTCGAGACCAATGACCGGGAATCGAAGGCGAGCTCAGGGCGGATCGAACGACGGCGGAATTGAGGTCGGAGGAGCACCAGAACCCGAAAAGGCATGGCGTCGGCGGAGCTTGTCGGAGCTCTATAGGACCTGACGCTCGGAGGCATTGCGAGGCGAGGTGAAGATACGAAAAGGAAGAACAGGGGTCTAGGGTTCTTACGACGCGAGGAATTGAACCGAGATGGCCGGAGGAGGGAGCAGCAAGCCAAAGTCGCCGGAGATGTAAACCGAACAGGTCGGAGAGCTCCAGGGAGAAAGGGAAGAAATTGGGGGTAGAGGAGGAAAGCTCGAAGCCCGGGGGTTGTTTCTACCACCTTATATAGGCGTTGGGGAGGTCGAGGCTGGCTACTGTACTTCCACGGTGGAGAGGAGGAGGTAGCCCCTATTGGGCGTTTCGCCAATAGGCCACAGAGGGTAACGAGCTAGGGCTCAAACAAACCGGTGGCGAGAGACGGAGCCAACGGAAGAGGAATCAAGTGAAACCGTTGAGTGTAGAGGGAGAAAGAGATCGGGAGTGTAGGGGCGCCGTTTTGCTGTGAAACGGTCGGCCAGCTGGAGGAAGAAGATAAAGCGCGAACCGTTGGATCGGACCTAGATTAATTAGGGCCGTTGGATGCGAGTCCACTATGGACCTGGGGCGCGTGACAACAGACTTAGGCGTTACCAAATGATATAAATGAAATCAAAGCAATAACTATAGTTATACTATATTAAAAGCTTATAAAATGCATTAGAGGGGTCAAATCAATTCCAAATAACGCCAAATTTTAACCAAAGGCTGATAATAACATATAGAACGATGCTATATAATCAGAATCTCGTTTAATGCATAACATGGCCATTAATAAATACATGGCTCATAAAAGAGTATAATAATATATTAAAATCAAGGAATTATATGAAAAGGCTATTAATAAGAAACATGTGAGCAAATTCGACATATAAAACATATTAGGGTATAAATACTCATTACTCCACAAAATAACATATTAATGTGAACTAAAATCATATTTTGAGGAGAGAGAAACAATAAAGGTTAATACACTCATATATGAATTCAAATACACATTATTAATAATATATTTATCCAAAAAGCTCCAAATAAATATAATCTGCTATATTATCCCATTAATGACCAAATTACAACATTAACCCTAACTTATCCCTAATGTGGGTTATTTGTGCAAACACCCCTCAATTATCATAAAAGAGGGTAAATAGTGATTTCAACCTCAGATTGTGCTCAAATTGCACAAGGTGTACAAGAATGATCCAAAAGGATGTGAAATTTATGAAAAAGGTCCAAATGGACTAAAAGGCAAAGAAAAGCTCAAGAATGGGTAAATTGCAGGGAAGACCCTGAGATTCAGTATGTTACAGCACATCACCCCTTAAAGAGGATTTCGTCCCCGAAATCACAACAAGAGGAAAGAGAGGGTGACTGTGTAACATCCCAACCATAAACAACTAGGTTATAACCCTTAATCTAGGGTACCACATAAAATCTACATAAGTCAGGTGTTACTAAGGTTTTCACAAAACCTATAGCCTTTTATCAAACTCAAACTAACATCTTGTTACATAAACTCTATCATGAAAAGGCAGCATATCTATAATACTAACACTTGTGCCATATTTTATTACAAAACAATTATATCTCAACTATATATCATGGGTATCTCCCTCATTAAGGGTTTTAAGCACAATTAGGGTTTACTAAGCCATTTATACTAAACCATTCCTAACAACAATTAATGTATTAGGTCAAAACCTAAATAACTCAACATTATTACCCAACAACTACATCATGGGGGATTATGCCATCTAATATCATCCAACCAATTATTACCCTAATAACAGGTCTAAGGGTATATGGCTTATCTCCAAGGAACATATTGGCACAACATCTAACGTACCCGTATCCATGTCATCACTAATCATTTTCTCTCACAACTCTAATTACTATGAATTAACCTCACATTATGTGAATCTAATTACTCATTATCATATTACTGATTCGATTCATAAACCAATAAGATGATCAATGAGATGTATTTTAGTCAACAAGGTGCTATGCCTAACATGTGTTGATAATTAGGTCACAACTATGATTAAGTGATTTACATGCATTAAGGTATAGCATGTGATGACACCTAATGTCACTAATGTGTCAAGAAAGGCATGCAGGGTATATATGTACATGTTGTCAAGGCTAGATGATTACATCCTAGGGTTTAGGTCAACATGACCATTACATATTAAAGCATCCTAAGGGTGCATTTTACCATACACATTTTACCATTAGGGTGACTTAATCAAAACTAGGCATATACACATATGAACAATTAATGATTATGTGCATCAAGAGTATATTAAGGTTCAAGCATAAGGATTATGTGACTTATCCATTATTTACAATCAAACAAGATGAATTACAAACATATTAGGTTTATTAAACTCTAAACACATAAGCTCTCTATTCCCATGTCTAAGGAGTTAGAGTTTCTTGATTTCAAGGCATTGAGGGATTCCAACCCCCTAAAGAGGATTTCGTCCTCGAAATCAAAAACCCCAAAACCTATCAAGGTACTAACACTACCTTTCCACTCAAAGGGTTGACTAAGTCAAACTACTCTAAGGGTATAAGATCCAACATGAAAGTCTTACTATCCACTATCCTCCAAACTAAAGGTATAACATAAGGTACACTAAACCCTAAACATAGAAATCTAAGGCTCATATAAGATACTTAGGGATTACAAGATGATTTTTGTTTGAGAAAAGAAATCAAATCATCATATAAAGGATTCTAAGGTTATTCAACAATAAGGCAATATGTCTAAGGGTAGACTATTTCGAGCTGTCCGTTTCAGATCAGGCCAGGCCAGGTCATATGAGCTCAGGAGTCCTCGTGACCAAGCTAGTGGGGCGGAGGAAAATATTGCCAGCCCCTAAGCTCTGACCCTTTCTAGACACCATCACTTCAACTTCTTGCTCTAATAGCTACTCAATTAGACAATTCACCAAAAAGTTGACAAATTTTATTTCTAATAAGAAATTATTATGATCCTAAATCAAACATTCTTTAAAGGTCAACTCTAAGGTGAAAAACTAACTAAAGGGAAACTATATCCTCTAGGGAGACAATTTTGAACTAGTCAAGAATCCGACTACCTTGATGCTCTGATACCATGCTGTAAAGACCCAAAAGTCTCTACTAAAAACATGATAAACAAAATCATCAAAAGTATGGCAGCGGAAGAATTAAATCTTGACATTATTCAAAAAGTATAAAGAGTACATAATAAAATTTCCCAAATGGGAGTACAACTTTATACAAGCAACTACAAGGATCTAGGTAGAGGAAGACTTAACTAATACAACATTGTCTCCAAACAAACTATTTCAAACATAAAAGCAACTATGATCATATACTATATGTTCTTCATCTTCTATCCTTAGCCTTATCTTTGGGTTCACCAAGCTTCCATGCGCACTCTGATCCTATCCTGGATGGTTGGGGTCATCCAGCAAGAGAAAGATAAAAGGTATGTGTTAATAAAAAGGAATAGGAAAAATAATAATAAAAAGCTTTGCAACATAAAAGATTCTCCACAAGAAGAGATTTCCAAAGAAATGAGACAAATATATGAATATGAGAGAGAGAAACTGCCACATTTAAATATCAACAATTATCACATTTGCATGAATATAAATTATGACACAACGTCCTATCAATGTAGGGTGAGGCACCTACCGGACCTCACCAATGGCAGGGGGACTAAAACCCCAGTGCCTAAAAAGTGGCAGGGGGAATAAAACCCCAGTGCCTAATATATAAAATTGGCAGGGGGACTAAAACCCCAGTGCCCGGCAGGAGGACTAAAACCTCAGTGCCCTGTGGGTGGTTTGTACTCATGTACACTACATTGTCAATTGGCCAGTAACTATATCATGCATAAATATTCACTTGGCAGCATAGTGAAAAGTATATAACAAGATTCAACAAGCATTGGGAATAAAACCCAAATAAATAATCTCAATCATCATTGCCATCATAGGCAACATCATTATACAAGAATTCCAACAAGTAAAGGAGTCAACAAGGAACAACATTATTCAATGTTTCCAAATATCTCAAAAGGATGATCCACATAGTCAAATAACAAGATTAAGGAATTACACTCAAATGAGCCACAAGATCAATCACAAGATTAAAACAATTCCAATTAAAGGAGGCAACATATGTAGAAGAATGATTCCAATGATTAAGCCATAATGGCATAATCTAAGTAAAGAGCCAATAAATGTAATTAGAGGGATAACAAGGCTAGCACAAATATAATTGGTAGGGTTGGATGAAAGCCCAACTGAAAGATTAGGATTGTTTGCACATTATATATTCCACACATCCATCATAGATGTCACATACATAAAATAAGCTTCACATACTAACATAGGGTGCACACACAAAATAGGGCTCACATACATAGGAATCACATACCTTAGATAGCAATCCATCCATATAATATCCTAGTTATAAACATAACACATGTATTAATATATATAAACGCATAAAGCATAGAAAAACCCTAATTTTACAAAACTATTATTTAGAGCTCAAAACCAAGTCCAAACGATTACTCATAATCTCCTGATTAAGAAAACATATCTTATTATATAAAACAGAGTTAAAATGAATTAATTATGTATTTTAAAACATTTACATACTAAAAATGCCATTCAAAGTAAACTTCGGAAAACCATTTAGAATCAGGTCTCAAAAACCACAAAATCAAATTCTACATCAAAAATCCTTTCCATCGACTATTTATTCATATTTTTCTGATAAAGGATCGATTTACTATGAATTAAGTAAATCCGACCAATCAGAAATTAGGAAAACTATAGCGTGACAGATATTTAAATAAAAATGGAAATCGATGTAAATAGAAAGTGAAAAGGCTAAACTACCCCTAATCGTCAAACCAAAGCAATTGAGCAGCGAGGGTAGATCAGTCATTTAGACCTGCGATCGGTCGTTTGCGACAGAAAGAAGAATCAAGGGAAAAGACAATACTACCCCTGGCTAGTTACTTGGTAGATCAACACCGTGCGGGGGTGTTCAGGTCATTCCGTCTCCGTGTTTGTTGCTGCTGCGAGCCATGGCTCGAGCGCACAACCTGGAGGTCGGGGATCGATAGCTTCCGAATGCTCCTCTGCTAGCCGACCCAAGCTGAGACCGGGAACACATTCCCCGACGTCTCGTGGTCACAGAGAACTCAAAAACGCACAGAGGCGTGCACAGGCGCAAACAAAGGAGGCCCGAGATGGCCGGAAACAGGGGAAATACCGCGGGGATCAAAGCCGTAGCTAGGAGCCGAAAAACTCGAGACCAATGACCGGGAATCGAAGGCGAGCTCAGGGCGGATCGAACGGCGGCGGAATTGAGGTCGGAGGAGCACCAGAACCCGAAAAGGCATGGCGTCGGCGGAGCTTGTCGGAGCTCTATAGGACCTGACGCTCGGAGGCATTGCGAGGCGAGGTGAAGATACGAAAAGGAAGAACAGGGGTCTAGGGTTCTTACGACGCGAGGAATTGAACCGAGATGGCCGGAGGAGGGAGCAGCAAGCCAAAGTCGCCGGAGATGTAAACCGAACAGGTCGGAGAGCTCCAGGGAGAAAGGGAAGAAATTGGGGGTAGAGGAGGAAAGCTCGAAGCCCGGGGGTTGTTTCTACCACCTTATATAGGCGTTGGGGAGGTCGAGGCTGGCTACTGTACTTCCACGGTGGAGAGGAGGAGGTAGCCCCTATTGGGCGTTTCGCCAATAGGCCACAGAGGGTAACGAGCTAGGGCTCAAACAAACCGGTGGCGAGAGACGGAGCCAACGGAAGAGGAATCAAGTGAAACCGTTGAGTGTAGAGGGAGAAAGAGATCGGGAGTGTAGGGGCGCCGTTTTGCTGTGAAACGGTCGGCCAGCTGGAGGAAGAAGATAAAGCGCGAACCGTTGGATCGGACCTAGATTAATTAGGGCCGTTGGATGCGAGTCCACTATGGACCTGGGGCGCGTGACAGCAGACTTAGGCGTTACCAAATGATATAAATGAAATCAAAGCAATAACTATAGTTATACTATATTAAAAGCTTATAAAATGCATTAGAGGGGTCAAATCAATTCCAAATAACGCCAAATTTTAACCAAAGGCTGATAATAACATATAGAACGATGCTATATAATCAGAATCTCGTTTAATGCATAACATGGCCATTAATAAATACATGGCTCATAAAAGAGTATAATAATATATTAAAATCAAGGAATTATATGAAAAGGCTATTAATAAGAAACATGTGAGCAAATTCGACATATAAAACATATTAGGGTATAAATACTCATTACTCCACAAAATAACATATTAATGTGAACTAAAATCATATTTTGAGGAGAGAGAAACAATAAAGGTTAATACACTCATATATGAATTCAAATACACATTATTAATAATATATTTATCCAAAAAGCTCCAAATAAATATAATCTGCTATATTATCCCATTAATGACCAAATTACAACATTAACCCTAACTTATCCCTAATGTGGGTTATTTGTGCAAACACCCCTCAATTATCATAAAAGAGGGTAAATAGTGATTTCAACCTCAGATTGTGCTCAAATTGCACAAGGTGTACAAGAATGATCCAAAAGGATGTGAAATTTATGAAAAAGGTCCAAATGGACTAAAAGGCAAAGAAAAGCTCAAGAATGGGTAAATTGCAGGGAAGACCCTGAGATTCAGTATGTTACAGCACATCACCCCTTAAAGAGGATTTCGTCCCCGAAATCACAACAAGAGGAAAGAGAGGGTGACTGTGTAACATCCCAACCATAAACAACTAGGTTATAACCCTTAATCTAGGGTACCACATAAAATCTACATAAGTCAGGTGTTACTAAGGTTTTCACAAAACCTATAGCCTTTTATCAAACTCAAACTAACATCTTGTTACATAAACTCTATCATGAAAAGGCAGCATATCTATAATACTAACACTTGTGCCATATTTTATTACAAAACAATTATATCTCAACTATATATCATGGGTATCTCCCTCATTAAGGGTTTTAAGCACAATTAGGGTTTACTAAGCCATTTATACTAAACCATTCCTAACAACAATTAATGTATTAGGTCAAAACCTAAATAACTCAACATTATTACCCAACAACTACATCATGGGGGATTATGCCATCTAATATCATCCAACCAATTATTACCCTAATAACAGGTCTAAGGGTATATGGCTTATCTCCAAGGAACATATTGGCACAACATCTAACGTACCCGTATCCATGTCATCACTAATCATTTTCTCTCACAACTCTAATTACTATGAATTAACCTCACATTATGTGAATCTAATTACTCATTATCATATTACTGATTCGATTCATAAACCAATAAGATGATCAATGAGATGTATTTTAGTCAACAAGGTGCTATGCCTAACATGTGTTGATAATTAGGTCACAACTATGATTAAGTGATTTACATGCATTAAGGTATAGCATGTGATGACACCTAATGTCACTAATGTGTCAAGAAAGGCATGCAGGGTATATATGTACATGTTGTCAAGGCTAGATGATTACATCCTAGGGTTTAGGTCAACATGACCATTACATATTAAAGCATCCTAAGGGTGCATTTTACCATACACATTTTACCATTAGGGTGACTTAATCAAAACTAGGCATATACACATATGAACAATTAATGATTATGTGCATCAAGAGTATATTAAGGTTCAAGCATAAGGATTATGTGACTTATCCATTATTTACAATCAAACAAGATGAATTACAAACATATTAGGTTTATTAAACTCTAAACACATAAGCTCTCTATTCCCATGTCTAAGGAGTTAGAGTTTCTTGATTTCAAGGCATTGAGGGATTCCAACCCCCTAAAGAGGATTTCGTCCTCGAAATCAAAAACCCCAAAACCTATCAAGGTACTAACACTACCTTTCCACTCAAAGGGTTGACTAAGTCAAACTACTCTAAGGGTATAAGATCCAACATGAAAGTCTTACTATCCACTATCCTCCAAACTAAAGGTATAACATAAGGTACACTAAACCCTAAACATAGAAATCTAAGGCTCATATAAGATACTTAGGGATTACAAGATGATTTTTGTTTGAGAAAAGAAATCAAATCATCATATAAAGGATTCTAAGGTTATTCAACAATAAGGCAATATGTCTAAGGGTAGACTATTTCGAGCTGTCCGTTTCAGATCAGGCCAGGCCAGGTCATATGAGCTCAGGAGTCCTCGTGACCAAGCTAGTGGGGCGGAGGAAAATATTGCCAGCCCCTAAGCTCTGACCCTTTCTAGACACCATCACTTCAACTTCTTGCTCTAATAGCTACTCAATTAGACAATTCACCAAAAAGTTGACAAATTTTATTTCTAATAAGAAATTATTATGATCCTAAATCAAACATTCTTTAAAGGTCAACTCTAAGGTGAAAAACTAACTAAAGGGAAACTATATCCTCTAGGGAGACAATTTTGAACTAGTCAAGAATCCGACTACCTTGATGCTCTGATACCATGCTGTAAAGACCCAAAAGTCTCTACTAAAAACATGATAAACAAAATCATCAAAAGTATGGCAGCGGAAGAATTAAATCTTGACATTATTCAAAAAGTATAAAGAGTACATAATAAAATTTCCCAAATGGGAGTACAACTTTATACAAGCAACTACAAGGATCTAGGTAGAGGAAGACTTAACTAATACAACATTGTCTCCAAACAAACTATTTCAAACATAAAAGCAACTATGATCATATACTATATGTTCTTCATCTTCTATCCTTAGCCTTATCTTTGGGTTCACCAAGCTTCCATGCGCACTCTGATCCTATCCTGGATGGTTGGGGTCATCCAGCAAGAGAAAGATAAAAGGTATGTGTTAATAAAAAGGAATAGGAAAAATAATAATAAAAAGCTTTGCAACATAAAAGATTCTCCACAAGAAGAGATTTCCAAAGAAATGAGACAAATATATGAATATGAGAGAGAGAAACTGCCACATTTAAATATCAACAATTATCACATTTGCATGAATATAAATTATGACACAACGTCCTATCAATGTAGGGTGAGGCACCTACCGGACCTCACCAATGGCAGGGGGACTAAAACCCCAGTGCCTAAAAAGTGGCAGGGGGAATAAAACCCCAGTGCCTAATATATAAAATTGGCAGGGGGACTAAAACCCCAGTGCCCGGCAGGAGGACTAAAACCTCAGTGCCCTGTGGGTGGTTTGTACTCATGTACACTACATTGTCAATTGGCCAGTAACTATATCATGCATAAATATTCACTTGGCAGCATAGTGAAAAGTATATAACAAGATTCAACAAGCATTGGGAATAAAACCCAAATAAATAATCTCAATCATCATTGCCATCATAGGCAACATCATTATACAAGAATTCCAACAAGTAAAGGAGTCAACAAGGAACAACATTATTCAATGTTTCCAAATATCTCAAAAGGATGATCCACATAGTCAAATAACAAGATTAAGGAATTACACTCAAATGAGCCACAAGATCAATCACAAGATTAAAACAATTCCAATTAAAGGAGGCAACATATGTAGAAGAATGATTCCAATGATTAAGCCATAATGGCATAATCTAAGTAAAGAGCCAATAAATGTAATTAGAGGGATAACAAGGCTAGCACAAATATAATTGGTAGGGTTGGATGAAAGCCCAACTGAAAGATTAGGATTGTTTGCACATTATATATTCCACACATCCATCATAGATGTCACATACATAAAATAAGCTTCACATACTAACATAGGGTGCACACACAAAATAGGGCTCACATACATAGGAATCACATACCTTAGATAGCAATCCATCCATATAATATCCTAGTTATAAACATAACACATGTATTAATATATATAAACGCATAAAGCATAGAAAAACCCTAATTTTACAAAACTATGATTTAGAGCTCAAAACCAAGTCCAAACGATTACTCATAATCTCCTGATTAAGAAAACATATCTTATTATATAAAACAGAGTTAAAATGAATTAATTATGTATTTTAAAACATTTACATACTAAAAATGCCATTCAAAGTAAACTTCGGAAAACCATTGAGAATCAGGTCTCAAAAACCACAAAATCAAATTCTACATCAAAAATCCTTTCCATCGACTATTTATTCATATTTTTCTGATAAAGGATCGATTTACTATGAATTAAGTAAATCCGACCAATCAGAAATTAGGAAAACTATAGCGTGACAGATATTTAAATAAAAATGGAAATCGATGTAAATAGAAAGTGAAAAGGCTAAACTACCCCTAATCGTCAAACCAAAGCAATTGAGCAGCGAGGGTAGATCAGTCATTTAGACCTGCGATCGGTCGTTTGCGACAGAAAGAAGAATCAAGGGAAAAGACAATACTACCCCTGGCTAGTTACTTGGTAGATCAACACCGTGCGGGGGTGTTCAGGTCATTCCGTCTCCGTGTTTGTTGCTGCTGCGAGCCATGGCTCGAGCGCACAACCTGGAGGTCGGGGATCGATAGCTTCCGAATGCTCCTCTGCTAGCCGACCCAAGCTGAGACCGGGAACACATTCCCCGACGTCTCGTGGTCACAGAGAACTCAAAAACGCACAGAGGCGTGCACAGGCGCAAACAAAGGAGGCCCGAGATGGCCGGAAACAGGGGAAATACCGCGGGGATCAAAGCCGTAGCTAGGAGCCGAAAAACTCGAGACCAATGACCGGGAATCGAAGGCGAGCTCAGGGCGGATCGAACGGCGGCGGAATTGAGGTCGGAGGAGCACCAGAACCCGAAAAGGCATGGCGTCGGCGGAGCTTGTCGGAGCTCTATAGGACCTGACGCTCGGAGGCATTGCGAGGCGAGGTGAAGATACGAAAAGGAAGAACAGGGGTCTAGGGTTCTTACGACGCGAGGAATTGAACCGAGATGGCCGGAGGAGGGAGCAGCAAGCCAAAGTCGCCGGAGATGTAAACCGAACAGGTCGGAGAGCTCCAGGGAGAAAGGGAAGAAATTGGGGGTAGAGGAGGAAAGCTCGAAGCCCGGGGGTTGTTTCTACCACCTTATATAGGCATTGGGGAGGTCGAGGCTGGCTACTGTACTTCCACGGTGGAGAGGAGGAGGTAGCCCCTATTGGGCGTTTCGCCAATAGGCCACAGAGGGTAACGAGCTAGGGCTCAAACAAACCGGTGGCGAGAGACGGAGCCAACGGAAGAGGAATCAAGTGAAACCGTTGAGTGTAGAGGGAGAAAGAGATCGGGAGTGTAGGGGCGCCGTTTTGCTGTGAAACGGTCGGCCAGCTGGAGGAAGAAGATAAAGCGCGAACCGTTGGATCGGACCTAGATTAATTAGGGCCGTTGGATGCGAGTCCACTATGGACCTGGGGCGCGTGACAGCAGACTTAGGCGTTACCAAATGATATAAATGAAATCAAAGCAATAACTATAGTTATACTATATTAAAAGCTTATAAAATGCATTAGAGGGGTCAAATCAATTCCAAATAACGCCAAATTTTAACCAAAGGCTGATAATAACATATAGAACGATGCTATATAATCAGAATCTCGTTTAATGCATAACATGGCCATTAATAAATACATGGCTCATAAAAGAGTATAATAATATATTAAAATCAAGGAATTATATGAAAAGGCTATTAATAAGAAACATGTGAGCAAATTCGACATATAAAACATATTAGGGTATAAATACTCATTACTCCACAAAATAACATATTAATGTGAACTAAAATCATATTTTGAGGAGAGAGAAACAATAAAGGTTAATACACTCATATATGAATTCAAATACACATTATTAATAATATATTTATCCAAAAAGCTCCAAATAAATATAATCTGCTATATTATCCCATTAATGACCAAATTACAACATTAACCCTAACTTATCCCTAATGTGGGTTATTTGTGCAAACACCCCTCAATTATCATAAAAGAGGGTAAATAGTGATTTCAACCTCAGATTGTGCTCAAATTGCACAAGGTGTACAAGAATGATCCAAAAGGATGTGAAATTTATGAAAAAGGTCCAAATGGACTAAAAGGCAAAGAAAAGCTCAAGAATGGGTAAATTGCAGGGAAGACCCTGAGATTCAGTATGTTACAATGTGATTTTGGCCATGCTATGACATTGCCAATAACTTCATCCATATATTGATATTGCTCAGAAGGTCTGACTAGAGGTTCGTTGGTCATCACCACAACCTCTACATAAACACCAACACATGATGAGCCTAAAATTGCACCTCCCACCATTTGCAAGGGGTCAACCTCAGATACTTGACTGATTGCAACTTTATCATCTGCATCTACGATACTCAACACATACACTTCCTATAAACAAAATAAAATTTAAAAAAAAATTTATATAAACATAGAATGATGTGCAAATTACACAAATACAAACATACTTGTCCCTTATAAATTGTTGAATGTCTCATTCCGATCTGCACAATTATTTTATCTTTGTCATAAGGCCATCAAACTTCAACATGGAAAATAATTGATACCACACATCTCGTATAAAATGTATTCATACCTGGCCAGTGCGTACATGTTGTGCTGATTGACTGTTTCCTGCTCTAGACAAGGCTAGTATCTGCTCTATTTTTGCATTTTGTTTGTGAATTTTAGCTTCAAATTCCATCTGTTGTTGTTCAAGCTGATCTTGGAAATGCTTCCTTTGCACTTCATCAACTTCTCAAGATTTACAGTTCTTGCCCCAAATATCAGAAGGTGATGGTCCAAGTCCATAACCACAGACATATCCTGGTCTCTCTTCTCCCATAACCTGCCTATAAATTTCAGCTAAAGTAACATCATGTTGGTTTCTTCGCAGCTCGTCACCTACCTCAGAAATTTTTTCCTACACACAACAGAACATAGGAGATGAATTTTATACCAAACATGTAAATGTTTCCATGTAGTAAATGTAACATAATACTATAGGATAGGAATCCTTGTACCAAAATTTTGGCGGATTCAATATCAACTATGCTCCCATTTTAATACGATGAGTTTTCTCAAAAAACTCAATAGGATCAACTTCCCCATCTATTTCCTTCTCCAACTGTATCATTCAAACAAGGTTATTACTATCATAATTTAAACAGATGTCTCCAAATTGTCCAATTGGATCACAATATTGACTAACTTACATCATGTTTCAGACAAGAAAATGACTTGGTTCCTGTTGTGTGGCTAACCTTTTGAAATTTTCTACTTGTCTTGTTAGTTATACACTTCCTCTGTGATTTTTTTTAGTATTGTCCATAGTAATTATCTGTGAGGTAAATTAAATATCAATTAATAGATACAAAAAATTACCTTTCCTTTATTGCTCCTCCAGTAATCCACACGAAATTTCCATTGAGACGTTTCCACGCAGGGAACAACTTGTTCAAGTTCTTGTTCATATGGACTATCTTCTACGAAGTATAGTTTCCATAACTCCCACTTGTGGTCCTTCCATTTCTTTCCCAGTCTCTCCATTGTCCACTCCTTTAATTCTATGTCCATCATGAATTTACTCTACCGACAATAAGGATATCAATTAGAAGCTTCATTTAACTATTTAAAAACAAATTTTAATATTGTGCCTTCACAAAATTTCATACGGATTCTTTTTTATTTGCTGGAAATTGTCTCCAGTCCTCGTAGTTTAATGGACAAAGATTGGGATCTCTTGCAATGGTTGTCAAAAAACTTGATAAGTGACATTGGTTTTTACCCACTGGTTGTCCAAATTGATTTATCTCAATGGGAATTTGATCACCGTGCTTTCTTTTCCATACTTGCAAACATTGTGTTCGGCCATGTGTGCGATGTCTTTGACCTAAGAATTCATTTATATATCATTATATGCAGCACTATAAATGCAATGATATGAATAAACCGAATACCTAACACATCGACAGGTGTTGGCGTAGCATTCAACGACTCATCATGGTGATCATAGACGTCATTTTGCTCCATGGTTTCTTGAAATGCATTGCTGTTTTGGCTATTGCCAGCTCTACTCTCTACTCTTCTTGATTGATTGGAAACGGGAACATTGACAGTAGGCACCAGGGGTCGATGTCTTTGACTTGAGCATTCATTCATAAAGGATACAACAAAAATGGAAATTATATATCTTTAGATGCAGCACTATGAATGCAATGATATGAATTAACCGATTACCTAGCCCATCAGAAGGTGTTGTTGTAGCATTCAATGACTCTTGATGGTGATCAGAGAGGTCATTTTGCTCCACGTGGTCATGAAATGGATGGCTGTTTTGGCTATTGGCAGCTCTACTGTCTACTCTTCTAGAATGATTGGACACCGAAGCATTGCCATTAGGCACCCGTGGTCGATGTCTTTGACCTGAGCATTCATTCATAAATGATACAACATAAATGGAAATTATATATCACTAAACGCAACACTTTATATGCAATGAATTAACTGATTACCTAGCCCATCAGAAGGTGTTGTTCTAGCATTTAACAACTCATCATGGTGATCATATAGGCCATTTTGCTCCATGTGATCATGAAATGCATGGCTATTTTGACTATTGGCAGCTCTACTGTATACTCTTCGTGAATGATTGGACACCGAAGAATTGCCATTAGGCACCCGTTGTCGATCTCTTTGACTTAAGAATTCATTCATAAAGCATACAACAGATGTAGAAATTATATATCATTAAATGCAACATTATAAATGCGATGATATGATTACCTTGTCCATCACAAGGTGTTCTTGTAACAGTAGAGCTAGCAACAATGTTATTGAATTTCCTTGGTCTATCATTTTGAACATTAGTTGGAAGGGAAGCTAAATTTTTTTTGGAGTGATTACTGGATGAAAGGTTCAAAGCTTTCCAACAACCTTGTAGAGTAATGCTAGGTAAATGAGTCCCCATACAAGAGTCAATGATGTTGTTCTGATCATTCCTTGTAGCTATCTTATTATGGAAGCTATCACTTAACTGTTCTCTCATCCTGAGTATATCAAGTCACACAAAAATGAAGACACTTAAAACAAAATTGAACAACATAAAAGGTATTTAATACTCGTTAGGTCATCCTATGCCATCCAACAATTATCCATTCTTAAAAATAGTAAAAAATATAACATTTATGAGTAAGTATGTCATACAAACAACATAGTTATAATAAGGATAAAAGTAGAACATCACTTTGAGGCAATCCTTAAAGAAAAACATCACTCAAAGCCACACCAGAGAAAAACATTTGCAAGCCATCATCAAGATCACACTGGGTACCTTAAATTCACAGTATTTGATTGATTACTAATGTTCATTAAGTAATACAACATAAATTACATTTTTTTGATTATTTCCTAATTTAAAAGTTAAACAAATTCATCAACATTTGTGACGGCCGTTATGACTGTGACGTGTCTGTTTTGTTGATGATGTTGTGTCGAGGATGGAGTCGCTGGAAGACAAATCCGAACTGATGGTCATGGGGTACAAGGCTGTAACATCCCTGACCTGGGTTATGAGTTAACCCTAGGTGTTTTGCCTAATTATGTAATTAAGATACTGGTGATTATCTTTTTGCATGTAATTAAGTTCCTGAGGAACATACTTTTCCTTTTCTGTTCCTTTTAAACAATGTTGAATTAATTGTTTTGTAATACAGGGACCTATGTGAAATTTACCCAGTTAGAAGGGTTAACTTGCAATTTGCACATGTTGAGATATTTCTCTGATGTTGAGACATCATAAGAATGATTATGGTAAAGTTTGAGGGATTTCCCAAGCTTGATCACCAAGGTGCAGCTGTGGAAGCAATCCCTGTGCTTGAAACCCTAAATTGGAGTAAAGTGCAATTTACCCAATTTGAGGGGTGCAACTTGTAAAATACACCATCTAAAATATCTTGTAAGACTCTTGTCATCATTTAGAGAAGAAATGATGAAGAAGTCACTTCAATTGAATAATCATATAATGAAAAACACCTTTATGATTGAATAATCAAGGTGTAAGTACTATAGCCTTTTATGTGTGTGCTTTAGTAATAGGTTAATCTTCTTTGCCTTCATTTCTTGACCATTAGAAGAAGGTTGTCCTTAGAAATAAGAAGAAGGGACGAGAAAAGAATAAAGGAGGGACTTAGTTGAAAGTGAGGAAAACCTATGTGCCTATGTTGAAATTCCACCCCAAGTATATAAGCCCTTTTCCTCACTTAGCAAAGGAATGTTTCTTTCGTTTCCTTCACTGTTCCTGTAACATCCCTGACCTGGGTTATGAGTCAACCCTAGGTGTTTTGCCTAAATATGTAATTAAATCTTTGTGATTAACTCTGAGCATGTAATTAAGTTTCTCAGAAACGTATATTTCAGTATTTGCTCCTTTTTATTTAAAGTTGTAGCATTGTTTTGATATACAGGGACCTATGTGCAATTTACCCAGTTAAAAGGGTTAGCTTGCAATTTGCACATGTTGAGATGTTCCTCTGATGTTGAGACATCATGAGAATCTTTTTGGTAAAGTTTGAGGGATTTCCCAAGCTAGGGCACCAAGGTGCAGCTGTGGAAGCAATCCCGGTGCTTGAAACCCTAGTTTGGGGTAAAATGCAATTTACCAAAATTAAGGGATACAAATTGTGAAATATGTCATATAATGTATCTTTTTAGACTCTTTCCATCATTAAGAGAAGAAATGATGAGGAAGTCACCTCAATTGAATTATCAAGTTATGAGATATGCCTTGTGATTGAATAATCAGGGTATATGTGTAATATCTCTTTATGTATGTACCTCATTATTAGCTTGCTCTCCTTTACCTTATTTTCTAATATCTTAAGAGAAGGTTTGTCCTTAGAATAAAGAGGAAGGGACGATCAAGTAAAGAAGGAGGGACCTAGTTGGAATTATGGACAACTTATGAACTAATGTTGAAAATCCTACCCCATGTATATAAGCTCTCCTTCCCTTAGTTGCAAGGGAACTTACCCTTCGTTCCCTTACTGTTTCATTTCACCAAAGACGACTAAGGACTGACTTGGAGCTAAGGAGGACGACCAAGGGGTGCAAGGTAGGTTTAAACCCCTCTTCTTGCCTAATTCCATGGTTAGAACTCGAATTCAAGGTCAGCTTCATGGCTAACTCTCGAAATCCTATCTTTCTAGCCATCTTTCCTTGACCTTCCTTGGAGTTTTCACCTTGGCCAACCTGTGGGAACTCAAGGACGCCATTAGAGCTTGGAGCTTGAAAGCTTGGAGCTCAAGAAGCAAGCTTTAGGCGGGTTTTATAAATCTAAACCCATGCTTTACTATGTGCATCTTTATATGCGTTTTGATGATAGCTCTTAGTGTTTCCCTACTTTTCCCTGCTATTTTGCAAGCAAATCCATGGGATATTCGTAATTTTCTTGAGCTAGGAGATGAAGGCGTGATTTACAAGAAAAACCCACCGCTTTTCACTTCCTTAAACGGTCTCACCAGTTTGCTCTCTCGGTCTCAAGATCGCGAGGTGAGCAAACGGTCTCGAGACCGCGACAGGGCAAACGGTCTCCAAGACCGTTTGTCCCCGTTGACCGAGCGTGGACCGTATAAGAAATATGTTCCTAATTATATAGGATAATTACCCTCAAAATTTGGGAGGCTAACTCCAAGGGAATAGGGAGATATGACCTTTTTAAGTAACAACTTTATTTGCATTTATTCCTGATTTTCAAACGGTCTGAAATTGCCTTTTTGGGCAAACGGTCTCAAGACCGTGTAAGGTCGTTGACTAAGCATTGACCGTATGAGATTACTGTTCAAAATAATGTTAATTAACAACTCACCAAGTTTGATGGTCTAATTCCAAACGGGCTAAGAGTTGAAGGGTGAATACTAGGGCTAACCCTAGATGAAATCAGTACTGAAATTATGGTGACCTAATTAGGGTTTTTAGGGTTGATTGACCTAAACGGTCTCAAGACCGTTTGGGGGTCATCCAAACGGTCTCAAGACCGCGAGGGCAATCAACCAAGACGTTTTAAGGTCTAAGGGTTAAGTAATTTGACCAATTGAGGACCTAATTGCAAATAAGTTGTCAATTTAACCAAAATTCTGTTTGTGGATCAATCATGGTTCAACCCCTATCAAATCACCTTGGACTTTGATGAAATCTTGGGAAAACGGTCTCAAGACCATGTGGGGTCCACCCACATGACCTCAAGACCTTTTGGGCCAAGTTTGGGCCCAATTGGAGCTCAATTGAAAGGTTCACATTGTTGAGTGTTGATGGGTGAACATTGATAGACCCTAATTGAATCGACTTCAACCCTAATTGGTCAACAATTGAGGGTCTATTGAATGACTAAGTGGTCAAGCATAATCTTAATTAACCCAATCCATAAGTGGTCAACATGGATCTGACCTTTTGAGGGCTTCAACATGAGTTGACATTATTGGTTGTATCTTTGAATCTTGTTGATGGTCCAAGCGGTTGAGACCATGTGAGCTCGCGGTCTCAAGGTCGTGAGGAGGCTCGTGGTCTCAAGGTCGTGAGGAGGCTCGCGGTCTCAAGGTCGTGAGAGGGCTCACGGTCTCAAGACTGTGAGGGGGCTCACGGTCTCAAGACCACGAGGGGCCTCGAGGTCCTGAGGTCAAAGTGGGCAAACGGTCAACATCTCTTCGCGGTCTCAACTTCAATTCGATCTTCGCGGTCTTGAACCACTTGAAGGGCTTCGCGGTCTTGAACCACTTGAAGGGCCTCGCGGTCTTGAAGCCTAAGGAGGCTCGCGGTCTTGAAGATAGAAGAGGGCTCACGTTCTTGGAAAGTCAAAGTGGGCAAACGGTCAACACTTTCAAACGATCTCAATTCGATTGAAGGTTGATAATTGAAATCAATCAATGTGATTCAAGGTTGTTTTCATTCAATCAATTGATGATATAAATGGTCCAATGTTGCCCTAATTCAACCCTAATGACAACCTAGGATATTAAGGGGTCAATGGACTAAGGTTTTGACCATAATGATGATCAATGTGGTGAATTACCAAAATACCCCTAAAGGGTAAATTGAGTAATACCTTGATCAGATCGAACCCTAATCATATGATGATGATGTTTTAGCCATGTTAGCCTATGATGACTTAATCCGAACTGATCTAGGGTGATGTTGACATCACCTAACCTTATGACGAGAGAGAAAGTACTTCTAGAGAGAGAAAGTACTTCTAGAGAGAGAAAGTACCCTTTTTAAGTGGAAACTCAATTAAAGCATCTCCAATGCACAGGAATGAGCATAATTAGGGTATGATCCACCTGTGTGAGATCATAGAAACCCTAATTATGATAAATGATGAACCTTTAACTAATCCAAGAACATCAATGAAGATGTTACTCATACATGATGATGTTATGAGTTTAATTCACCTTGATGTGAATAGTAAACCTTAATTCAAGGGTGATGACATGTAATGTGAATAGTAAACCCTAATTCAAGGGTAAGGACATGTAATGTGAATAGTAAACCCTAATTCAAGGGAAATGGCATGCTTTTGAGTATTAAACTCTATTTGATGTGAATTAGAGATTTAACTTTTATGACAAGAGTAGGAAGTACATTCCTTATTGTTGTATTACCTTTATCAGATGTATTAACCATGCAGGTTCTGATATGAAGGTAATCATATCTAGGTATGGATGTTGATGTTATATTCATTAAAGGCACGTTTTTAGCCTTATGAATAAGTAAAGTAATCTGATGCCTTGCCAGTGGCATCATATGCTGATAATGGGCTATGAGAGCCATGAATACCATCAAGGTCATGCCTTAGAGATGACTTGTGATGAGGATAATGAGAAATGATGATTGATATGAGTCAGGCCTGTTACATTTAGTATTCTTCTTTTATAGCTGCTATGCTACTGTTATTGTTTGAAGAACAATTTATGCTATTAAAGAATACTGAATGTACCAAACTAATCAAGTATAATGTAGAGCCCTGATCATAGATCCATCATTGTCAGAAATTAAGTGATGGTGAAACAGGTTTTCCTCAGGGAACTCCTGGAGCACATACTTTTGAGTATGTGGGGTACATGGATGTGTAGAACCTTACATCCTAGTGTAGGAAAGTGATGTAGATGTGTAATCCATCCATCCTTCACTATATTTCCATATCGTATCAGTGGTAGGTAAACATGAAACCTCCTGATGACGAAGAAAGCACAGATATTCGTATCAGTGGTAGGTAAACATGAAACCTCCTGATGACGAAGAGAGTACAGAACGCCACTGTGACTCTAGAATAGCGAAGGACCAGTTTACCCTGGTAAGCTATAGTAGTAGAGACACGAGAGGTCCTACAAATGATCCTTTTACTGACTGAGGAAGGTGAAGGTCATGAGAATCCAGCTCTCTTAATGACCTATGTATGATACTGATGCGGCTTCTCAGCGATCAGTTGGAGTATGAGTGGTAAGCCTCATCTCCACAGGGCATAATGTTGTTTGTAAAACATAATCAACCATATAGTATAACTTGTTAGAGATGACTCCAAGTTAGTTGATTGATGTTACCTTACAATAATGTTTATATTCTCCACATCTCCTAAATTATAGAGATCTTGTTATACCTGCAACTGTTACAGAATGCTTTGAAGGCTTTACTGTTTAAGATATTCTTTGATGTTATAATAAAGCTTCTGGCGAAGAGTTATAACTCTCGCTGGGACAATTATGTATAATTGTCTCACCCCGTAGGCTTCAACTTTTTAGGTGGACGTCGGAGATGAAGGAACCAACCTACAGGTGATCAGTCTCAGCAGCAGCATCAGGGGCAGCAGTAATCTCAGGTGGAGATTGTCCTTCCATATGGTGTAGTTAGAGTCAGTCCTATGTGTCCTATGTACTCTCAGGTCTTGGAGTCTTTTGTATAGTGATCTTGAGATTTTGTATCTTGATGTATATAATTACTCAAGAAGTAATTATCCTGAGATGTAAACAGTTTATCTCCCTTTATGAAAGAAGCTTTTATGGATTCAAGCTCTTGTCATGAAAAGTTTTAATTTCCCGTGATTTTTGTCTTCCGCTGATTACCGATTCGCTTCCGCTAAGTTTTAATCGTGTTTATGTCATGGTTTGGAGATCAGAGCCCACAACTAGTGGTATCAGAGCTCCAGGTCCAGTTGAGTCTACAGAGGCATAGGACTTTGGATGTCGAGTCTACCTTTAGTACTCCTTCCTCATCTAATAGAATCTTCTGCTCCTCAGGAGAAGAAGATACATAAGAATGTCAGAACATCGTGATGAGCACGTGGCAGAGAGTAGTGCTAGTGCACCTCGAGGCGGTGCAAGAGTTCCGAGAATAGAACAACCTGCACCTGAGTCGCCAAGAGAGCCACCCCAGTTCGACCCAGCTGACATGGGTGATCCAGCTGTACAGACGATGTTCGGGCAGTTCATGACTGCCATGACACATATAACTGATAGGATGCCCATTCCTACACCCAGGGCACCTGTCCAGTCTGAAGCACAAGGTATTGGTAAGACATTCGAACGACTTCGTCGTGTCGGAGCTACCGAGTACTTCGGAACTGCCGACCCTGCAGATGCTGACTTATGGTTGACAGAGTTGGAGAAGGCTTTCAGGATTCTTATGATTCCGGAAGCTGAGAAGGTTAGACATGCTGTCTATCTTCTCAAAGGCAGTGCTGGTCACTGATGGAACATGGAAGAGCAGAAGAGACCTGGAGTAGAGTTCTCATGGGAAGAGTTTCGTCGGGAATTTATCAATAGATATTTTCCAAAGACCTTCCTAGATGAGAAGATCTCTCAGTTTGAGAAACTAAGGCAGGGTATGATGAACATTAGTGAGTATGAAGCTAAGTTCATGGAGTTGTTGCGGTTCTGTCCGCACATGGCTGCTACGGATGAGGAAAGAATCAGAAGATTCGAAAGGGGTTTGAATTCTGATATGTCAACCCCTGTGTCTGCTTTAGAAAACAGAGAGAGACTCTCTACCTTTGTTGAGTCAGTCCAAAGGATAGAGAGATCTGTGGTTGAGAAAAGACAAACCCATAAAAGATATCCACAGTTCCAGGGTTCTTCATCTAGGGATTCCAAGAAACCTAGATTCTCTGCACCTAACCCCCCACCACCCAGACCGAGTTTTCAAACTCAATGGACACCAAGCAGAGGTAGAGGACGGAGTCAACCGCTTCAAGGGACGCACAGTTCTGCATCTGAGTCAGTCACTGGACCACCCAGACCACAACAACAGGAGAGGAGTTGCTACAACTATGGTAAGGTGGGACACTTGATGAAGGATTGCCGTTCTAGGCCTGTCGGTGTGACACAACAAACCCCGAGACAGAATCAACAGGGATCTCAGAATAGACAACATCAAGGAGCAGCTCGAGGACGTGGACAAGCGTCTCAAGCTGGATCATCAACACCATCTCAACACCAGGCGACTGCGAGGTTCTATGCTATGAACCCACCTGAGGCAGTGGTCAATCCACGGGTAGTGGCAGGTTAGATGAAATTTTTATATTCTGATATGTCTACATCATGTGTTGTATCCGTTCTGATTGATCCGGGTGCTACGCACTCTTTCATCACTCATGAAATGATTCGTAACTGCAATGTGACTGTTAGTCATAGAGCAGATAGTTTGTTGTTAGAGACTCCGTTGAGTGGGTCTGCCGTTTTGCAGGAGGTATGTTCTCCCTGCATCCTTTTCTTTTCTGACCATCGCATTCAAGTGGATCTTATACCACTTGATATGCAGGGATTTGATATAATCCTCGGGATGGATACCTTAGAAAGGTATAGAGTTGTCTTGGATTGTGAGTCCAAGTTGGCTGTGTTTGCTGATGAAAGCAACACATGGATCTTTCAAGGTGAAAGAAAGATTCTGCCCACCTGTCTTGTGTCAGCTATGGTTGCTGATAAGCTGTTGAGGCAAGGATGTTATGTATTCTTAGCCCATGTGGTAGATGTTACCAAGGAAAGGACCAATCCTACTGAAGTTCCCATAGTCAGGGAATTCGAGGATGTGTTTCCTGAAAAACTTCCTGGTATACCACCACCTCGGGAGATTGATTTTGAAATTAATCTGATCCCAGATACGAAACCCATAGCACAAACTCCGTATAGAATGGCGCCTGCCGAGATGGCAGAACTCAAGAAACAGCTTCAAGAGCTACTTGAGAGAGGTTTTATCCGACCGAGTACTTCACCTTGGGGTGCTCCGGTCTTGTTTGTTAAAAAGAAAGATGGGTCAATGCGGTTGTGCATTGATTACAGACAACTCAATAAAGTAACAATAAAGAATAAGTATCCTCTGCCGAGGATTGATGATCTCTTTGACCAGTTGCGTGGTGCAACAGTCTTTTCAAAGATAGACTTGAGGTCTGGATATCACCAACTCTGTATTAAGGATAGTGACATATCCATGTCTACCTTTAGGACAAGATATGGTCACTATGAGTTCACGGTTATGTCGTTTGGACTAACCAATGCACCAGCTGCATTTATGGAACTCATGAATAGAGTTTTTTGACCTTTCCTTGATCAGTGTGTTGTCGTCTTCATAGATGACATTCTGATTTATAGTAAGGATGCTCAGCAGCATGAGCAGCATCTTCGCCAAGCTTTGACCTTGCTAAGAGAACATAAGCTGTACGCTAAGTTTAACAAGTGTGAGTTCTGGCTGCCGGAGGTATCTTTCCTTGGACATGTGATATCCGCCTCGGGAATTCGTGTTGACCCTACAAAGGTAGAATATGTTCTACAATGGGAACAACCAAAGACACCGACGGAAATTCGAAGTTTCTTGGGGTTAGCTGGCTATTATCGAAGGTTCATTAAGAACTTTAGTTCTATAGCTTTACCTTTGACCAAGTTAACCCGGAAAGATGTCCCTTTTTCTTGGAGTAATAAGTGTCAACAATCTTTCCAGTTGCTGAAGGAGAGGTTGACAAGTGCACCTGTGCTAGTGCTACCTGAACAAGGAAAAGGATATGTAGTTTTCTGTGATGCTTCCAAGAACGGACTAGGATGTGTGTTGATGCAGGATAAACAAGTGATTTCTTTTGCTTCCCGACAGCTTAAGAAACACGAGGAGAATTATCCAACACACGATCTGGAGTTATCTACTGTGGTTCATGCTTTGAAGATCTGGAGGCACTATCTCTACGGAGAAACATTCCAGATTTTCACAGACCACAAAAACCTTAAGTATATCTTCTCTCAGCATGAGCTCAACATGAGGCAACATCGCTGGATGGAATTAATCAAGGACTACGACTGTATAATTGATTACCATCCAGGCAAGGCCAATGTTGTTGCAGATGCCTTGAGTAGGAAATCAGCAACATCAACCATGAATAGAGCACAGCTAAACTCTTTAGTATGCTCTAGAAGAGATATGCTTATCTCTTTAAGGCAAGACAATGTACAATTGAAGGTGTCATTGTTAACCGGTTTGTTAGCTGAGATGCATATTAAACCTACTCTAAGGGAGCAGATTAAAGAGGCACAACTAGGTGATGTTGCAGTTCAACATATAAGATCTGAGTATGGAAATGAGAAGCAAGATGGTTTTCATGACTCAAAAGATCAAGTAGCTTGTTATAATGGAAGAATGATAGTGCCAGATGTGGACAACTTGGGGAAGTTAGTCCTGGAAGAAGCCCATTCTTCCATGTATGCTATGCATCCAGGGAGCACCAAGATGTATCGGAATTTGAAGGGTCTGTATTGGTGGCCTGGGATGAAAAAGGGCGTTGCAAAGTTTGTTCTGAGGTGTCCCGTGTGTCAGCAAGTTAAAGCTGAACACCAGAAGCCTGCAGGAACAATGCAACCTTTACCCATATCAGAGTGGAAGTGGGACCATGTGACCATGGACTTTGTTGTTGGCCTACCCAGGACAAGCAAAGGACATGATTCCATTTGGGTAATTGTTGATAGGTTGACTAAGACAACACATTTCTTACCTGTCAAAACAACCTATTCTGCTGAAAGGTTATCAGAGTTGTATGTTCAAGAGATAGTGCATTTGCACGGAGTTCCTGTCACAATAGTTTCTGACAGAGGTCCTCAGTTTACCAGTCATTTTTGGGAACAGTTGCGCAAAGCCTTAGGCACTAAGCTGAGGTTTAGTACGGCCTTTCATCCACAGACTGATGGACAGTCGAAAAGGACCATACAAACCTTAGAAGACCTGTTGCGAGCATGTGTTCTCCAGTTCACCGGAAGTTGGAATCTACACCTAAGCTTGATAGAGTTTGCCTATAACAATAGCTATCAACATAGTATTGATATGGCACCTTATGAAGCCTTATATGGTAGATGTTGTAGATCACCCTTGTGTTGGTTTGAGACTGGTGAGCACCAGTTGTTAGGTCCTGACCTGGTGCAGCAAACCACGGAAAAGATTAAAGTTATACAACATAAGATTAAGACTGCTCAGGATAGGCAGAAATCTTATGCTGACAAACGTCGTAGACCCTTAGAGTTCCAGGTTGGATACAGAGTGTATCTTAAGGTCTCACCTTGGAAAGGGGTCCTTCGTTTTGGAAGGAAAGGGAAGTTAGCTCCTAGATATATGGGGCCTTATCCAATCATGGAACGGATTGGAAAGGTAGCATATAAACTAGAGCTTCCCCCATAATTACAGAGGTTACATCCTGTGTTTCACATTTCTATGTTGAAGAAATGTCACCCAGACACCGAGTCAGTTCTACAACCTATGGAGGTAGAATTGAATGATGACATATCCTATGAGGAGGGACCAGTGTCAATCCTTGATAAACGAATTAAAAAGTTAAAGAAGAAAGATATAAGTCTTGTGAAAGTCCTCTGGAACCATCGTGGTATTGAAGAAGCCACTTGGGAGTTAGAGGATGAGATGAGAAGGAAGTATCCTGCCCTTTTCTCGTAGTATGTTTTATCGATTTCGGGGACGAAATCCTTGTATGGGGTGGATAATTTGTAACATCCCTGACCTGGGTTATGAGTCAACCCTAGGTGTTTTGCCTAAATATGTAATTAAATCTTTGTGATTAACTCTGAGCATGTAATTAAGTTTCTCAGAAACGTATATTTCAGTATTTGCTCCTTTTTATTTAAAGTTGTAGCATTGTTTTGATATACAGAGACCTATGTGCAATTTACCCAGTTAAAAGGGTTAGCTTGCAATTTTCACATGTTGAGATGTTCCTCTGATGTTGAGACATCATGAGAATCTTTTTGGTAAAGTTTGAGGGATTTCCCAAGCTAGGGCACCAAGGTGCAGCTGTGGAAGCAATCCCGGTGCTTGAAACCCTAGTTTGGGGTAAAATGCAATTTACCCAAATTAAGGGATACCAATTGTGAAATATGTCATCTAATGTATCTTTTTAGACTCTTTCCATCATTAAGAGAAGAAATTATGAGGAAATCACCTCAATTGAATTATCAAGTTATGAGATATGCCTTGTGATTGAATAATCAGGGTATATGTGTAATATCTCTTTATGTATGTACCTCATTATTAGCTTGCTCTCCTTTACCTTATTTTCTAAGACCTTAAGAGAAGGTTTGTCCTTAGAATAAAGAGGAAGGGACGATCAAGTAAAGAAGGAGGGACCTAGTTGGAATTATGGACAACTTATGAACTAATGTTGAAAATCCTACCCCATGTATATAAGCTCTCCTTCCCTTAGTTGCAAGGGAACTTACCCTTCGTTCCCTTACTGTTTCATTTCACCAAAGACGACTAAGGACTGCCTTGGAGCTAAGGAGGACGACCAAGGGGTGCAAGGTAGGTTTAAACCCCTCTTCTTACCTAATTCCATGGTTAGAACTCGAATTCAAGGTCAGCTTCATGGCTAACTCTCGAAATCCTATCTTTCTAGCCATCTTTCCTTGACCTTCCTTGGAGTTTTAACCTTGGCAAACCTGTGGGAACTCAAGGACGCCACTAGAGCTTGGAGCTTGAAAGCTTGGAGCTCAAGAAGCAAGCTTTAGGCGGGTTTTATAACTCTAAACCCATGCTTTACTATGTGCATCTTTATATGCGTTTTGATGATAGCTCTTAGTGTTTCCCTACTTTTCCCTGCTATTTTGCAAGCAAATCCATGGGATATTCGTACTGTTCTTGATCTAGGAGATGAAGGCGTGATTTAAAAGAAAAACCCACCGCTTTTCACTTCCTTAAACGGTCTCACCAGTTTGCTCTCTCGGTCTCAAGACCGCGAGGTGAGCAAACGGTCTCGAGACCGCGACAGGGAAAACGGTTTCCAAGACCGTTGGCCCCATTGACCGAGCATGGACCGTATATGAAATCTGTTTCTAATTATATAGGCTAATTACCCTCAAAATTGTGGAGGCTAACTCCAAGGGAATCGGGAGATATGACCTTTTTAAGTAACAACTTTATTTGAATTTATTCCTGATTTTCAAACGGTCTGAAATTGCCTTTTTGGGCAAACGGTCTCAAGACCGTGTAAGGTCGTTGAATAAGCGTTGAACGTATGAGATTACTGTTCAAAATAATGTTAATTAACAACTCACCAAGTTTGATGGTCTAATTCCAAACGGGCTAAGAGTTGAAGGGTGAATACTAGGGCTAACCCTAGATGAAATCAGTACTGAAATTATGGTGACCAAATTAGGGTTTTTAGGGTTGATTGACCTAAACGGTCTCAAGACCGTTTGGGGGTCATCCAAACGGTCTCAAGACCGCGAGGGCAATCAACCAAGACGTTTGAAGGTCTAAGGGTTAAGTAATTTGACCAATTGAGGACCTAATTGCAAATAAGTTGTCAATTTAACCAAAATTCTGTTTGTGGATCAATCATGGTTCAACCCCTATCAAATCACCTTGGACTTTGATGAAATCTTGGGCAAACGGTCTCAAGACCATGTGGGGTCCACCCACATGACCTCAAGACCGTTTGGGCCAAGTTTGGGCCCAATTGGAGCTCAATTGAAAGGTTCAACCTTGTGTTGAGTCACATTGTTGAGTGTTGATGGGTGAACATTGATAGACCCTAATTGAATCGACTTCAACCCTAATTGGTCAACAATTGAGGGTCTATTGAATGACTAAGTGGTCAAGCATAATCTTAATTAACCCAATTCATAAGTGGTCAACATGGCTCTGACCTTTTGAGGGCTTCAACATGAGTTGACATTATTGGTTGTATCTTTGAATCTTGTTGATGGTCCAAGCGGTTGAGACCATGTGAGCTCGCGGTCTCAAGGTCGTGAGGAGGCTCGCGGTCTCAAGGTCGTGAGGAGGCTCGCGGTCTCAAGGTCGTGAGAGGGCTCACAGTCTCAAGACTGTGAGGGGGCTCACAGTCTCAAGACCGCGAGGGGCCTCACGGTCCTGAGGTCAAAGTGGGCAAACGGTCAACATCTCTTCGTGGTCTCAACTTCTATTCGATCTTCGCGGTCTTGAACCACTTGAAGGGCTTTGCGGTCTTGAACCACTTGAAGGGCCTCGCGGTCTTGAAGCCTAAGGAGGCTCGCGGTCTTGAAGATAGAAGAGGGCTCACGGTCTTGGAAAGTCAAAGTGGGCAAACGGTCAACACTTTCAAACGATCTCAATTCGATTGAAGGTTGATAATTGAAATCAATCAATGTGATTCAAGGTTGACTTCATTCAATCAATTGATGATATAAATGGTCCAATGTTGCCCTAATTCAACCCTAATGACAACCTAGGATATTAAGGGGTCAATGGACTAAGGTTTTGACCATAATGATGATCAATGTGGTGAATTACCAAAATACCCCTAAAGGGTAAATTGAGTAATACCTTGATCAGATCGAACCCTAATCATATGATGATGATGTTTTAGCCATGTTAGCCTATGATGAATTAATCCAACCTGATCTAGGGTGATGTTGACATCACCTAACCTTATGATGAGAGAGAAAGTACTTCTAGAGAGAGAAAGTACCCTTTTTAAGTGGAAACTCAATTAAAGCATCTCTAATGCACATGAATGAGCATAATTAGGGTATGATCCACCTGTGTGAGATCATAGAAACCCTAATTATGATAAATGATGAACCTTTAACTAATCCAAGAACATCAATGAAGATGTTACTCATACATGATGATGTTATGAGTTTAATTCACCTTGATGTGAATAGTAAACCCTAATTCAAGGGTGATGACATGTAATGTGAATAGTAAACCCTAATTCAAGGGTAAGGACATGTAATGTGAATAGTAAACCCTAATTCAAGGGAAATGGCATGCTTTTGAGTATTAAACTCTATTTGATGTGAATTAGAGATTTAACTCTTATGACAAGAGTAGGAAGTACATTCCTTATTGTTGTATTACCTTTATCAGATGTATTAACCATGCAGGTTCTGATATGAAGGTAATCATATCCAGGTATGGATGTTGATGTTATATTCATTAAAGGCATGTTGTTAGCCTTATGAATAAGTAAAGTAATCTGATGCCTTGCCAGTGGCATCATATGCTGATAATGGGCTATGAGAGCCATGAATACCATCAAGGTCATGCCTTAGAGATGACTTGTGATGAGGATAATGAGAAATGATGATTGATATGAGTTAGGCCTGTTACATTTAGTATTCTTCTTTTATAGCTGCTATGCTACTGTTATTGTTTGAAGAACAATGTATGCTGTTAAAGAATACTGAATGTACCTAACTAATCAAGTATAATGTAGAGCCCTGATCATAGATCCATCATTGTCAGAAATTAAGTGATGGTGAAACAGGTTTTCCTCAGGGAACTCCTGGAGCACATACTTTTGAGTATGTGGGGTACATGGATGTGTAGAACCTTACATCCTAGTGTAGGAAAGTGATGTAGATGTGTAATCCATCCATCCTTCACTATATTTCCATATCGTATCAGTGGTAGGTAAACATGAAACCTCCTGATGACAAAGAAAGCACAGATATCCATATCAGTGGTAGGTAAACATGAAACCTCCTGATGACGAAGAGAGTACAAAACGCCACTGTGACTCTAGAATAGCGAAGGACCAGTTTACCCTGGTGAGCTATAGTAGTAGAGACACGAGATGTCCTACAAATGATCCTCTTACTGACTGAGGAAGGTGAAGGTCATGAGAATCCGGCTCTCTTAATGACCTATGTATGATACTGATGCGGCTTCTTAGCGATCAGTTGGAGTATGAGTGGTAAGCCTCATCTCCACAGGGCATAATGTTGTTTGTAAAACATAATCAACCATGTAGTATAACTTGTTAGAGATGACTCCAAGTTAGTTGATTGATGTTACCTTACAATAATGTTTATATTCTCCACATCTCCTAAATTATAGAGATATTGTTATACCTACAACTGTTACAGAATGCTTTGAAGGCTTTACTGTTTAAGATATTCTTTGATGTTATAATAAAGCTTCTGGCGAAGAGTTATAACTCTCGCTGGGACAATTATGTATAATTGTCTCACCCCGTAGGCTTCAACTTTTTAGGTGGACGTCGGAGACGAAGGAACCAACCTACAGGTGATCAGTCTCAGCAGCAGCATCAGGGGCAGCAGTAATCTTAGGTGGAGATTGTCCTGCCATATGGTGTAGTTAGAGTCAGTCCTATGTGTCCTCTGTACTCTCAGGTCTTGGAGTCTTTTGTATAGTGATCTTGAGATTTTGTATCTTGATGTATATAATTACTCAAGAAGTAATTATCCTGAGATGTAAACTGTTTATCTCCCTTTATGAAAGAAGCTTTTATGGATTCAAGCTCTTGTCACGAAAAGTTTTAATTTCCCGTGATTTTTGTCTTCCGCTGATTACCGATTCGCTTCCGCTAAGTTTTAATCGTGTTTATGTCATGGTTTGGAGATCAGAGCCCACAGTTCCCCTTGCTCAAACCGACTAAGGAGAGCTCTGGAGCTCAGGAGGACGACCAGGGGAGTGCAAGGTAGGTTTGGATCCTTCCTTTTTCTTAAATTCTTGGATGAAACTCAAATTCAAGGTCAAATTCATGGCTAGCTCACTTAGATCTATCTTTCTAGCCATCTCTTCTCAACTTTTCTTGGAGGATTCACCTTGGCCGACCTGTGGAGCTTCTAGGACACCATTAAAGGCTTGGAGCTCGAAAGCTTGGAGCTCAAGGAGCAATCTTTAGGTGGGTTTTATAACTCTAAACCTATGCTTTGTTATATACATCTTTTCTATGCTTTTAGTTGCTAGTTCTTCTTCTTCCCTATCTTCCCTTGCTTCCTTGCAAGCAAATCTGTGAGGAACTATTACTGTTCTTGAGCTAGAAGATGAGGGCGTTATTTCCTATGCTTATCCATAGTTTTCCACTTTACCATACGACCTCAACCAATTGCCCATACGGTTTACAAAACCGTTTGGTGGGCAAACGGTTTCAAGGTCGTATGAAGGCATACGGTCTCAAGACCATATGGCCGCATTGACCGTATGAGATTACTGTTCATAATTATGTTAATTAATGACTCACCAAATTTAATGGACTAATTCCAAACGAGTTAAGAGTTGAAGGTTGATTACTAGGGCAAACCCTAATTGAAATCAGTGCTGAAATCACAATGAGCTAATTTGAGATTTTGGGTTGATTAGCCCAAACGGTCTCAAGACCGTTTGGGGAATCATCCAAATGGTCTCAAGACCGTTTGGGGATCACCCAAGACCGTATGGAGGTCTGGGGTCAAGTATAGTTGACCAATTGAAGGTACAAAGATACCAAATTACATTGCAATTAAGTATTGATGTAATGATCAACTCAATAAATCAAACCTTGATGAATTTTCACTAGAGTCCAAAGGATGGATGGGAAAACGGTCTCAAGACCGTTTGGAACTCATCCAAACGGTCTCAAGACCGTTTGGTGACAACCCAAGACCGTTTGGAGGTCTAGGGTTAAGGTAATTTGATCAATTGAGGGCCCAATTACAATGGGTTATTAAAATAATCAAATTGCTGATTTGTGACTTAATTAAGGTTCAACCCCTATCAAATCAATCTAGATTTTTATGAATTCTTGGGCAAACGGTCTCAAGACCGTTTGGAGGATATCCAAATGATCCCAAGACCGTTTGGGCCAAGTTTGAGCCCAATTGGAGGTCAATTGATGGGTTCAACTTCGATTTGATTCACATTGTTGAGTGTTGATGGTTGAACGTTTATAGACCTTAATTGAACCAACTCCAACCCTAATTGGATATCAATTGAGGGTCAATTGAGTGACCAATTGGTTAATGCTAACCCTAATTGTCTCAATTGGTAAGTGGTTAGCAAGCTTGAGACCAATTGATGGCTTCAACATAGGAAACCCTAATCGAGTTTACCCTTTGAACCACCTTGGAGGTCCATACGATCTTGAGCTTTTGAGGGCATTCGACCTCAAACCGTATGAGGGCATTTGACCTCAAACCGTATGAGGGCATTCGACCTCAAACCGTATGAGGGCATTCGACCTCAAGATCGAATGAGGGTATACGACCTCAAGATCGAATGAGGGTATACGACCTCAAGATCGAATGAGGGCATACGACCTCAAGATCGTATGAAGGTTGAAGGTGTGAAACCTATTGGAGACTTTTTAAGTTAAGTCTGCCTAATGCCTTGAAGGCTTAAATGGTTTAATAGTTGTTCAACCCAAACCCTAATGATACCAAAAGACATTAAGGGTCAAGTGGTTAGTAAATTAAACCATGATGATGATCAATGTGTAATTTACCGTAATACCCTTGAAAGGTTCAATTGAGTGAAACCTTGTTCTAATCAAATCCTAATCACTCAATAGTGGTGATTTGGTCTATGTTAATCAAAGTGGACTTAACCCAACCTGATCTAGATTGGTGTTATCACCATCTACAAGTATGAGGAGAGAGAAAGTATCTTAAGAAAGAGAAAGTACCCTTTTATGATGGAAATTCAAGTAAAGTACCTTCAATACACATGAATGTGCATGATTAGGGTATGATCCACCTATGTGAGATCATGAAACCCTAATTATGATAAATGATGAATCTTAAACTAATATGAGAGCATCAATGATGATGTTCCTCATACATAATGATGTTATGAGTTCAATTCACCATAACGTGAATAGTAAACCCTAATTCAAGGGTGATGACATGCAATATGAGTAGCAAACTCTAATTGATGAGAATCAGAGAACTTAGCTCTTATGACAAGAGTGGAAAGTATATTCTTGTTTTGAATTACCTTTATCAGTTGAATTAACCATGCAGGTTCTGATATGAAGGTGATCATATCCAGGTATGAATGATGATACTATATTCATTGAAAAGCATGTTGTTAGCTTTATGAATAGTAAAATATCTTGATGCCTTGTCAGTGGCATCCTATGTTTTAATGGGCTGTAAGAGCCATGAATACCATTAAGGTCATGCTTTAGAGATGACTTGTGATGAGTATACTGAGAAATGATGATTGATGTGAGTTAGGTTTGTTACTTTTAGTATTCTACTTTCATAGCTGTTATGCTACTGTTATTGTTTGAAGAACAATGCATGATGTAAAAGAATACTGAATGTACCTAACTAATCAAGTGAAATGTAGAGCCCTGATCATAGATCCATCATTGTCAGAGATCAAATGATGGTGAAACAGGTTTTCCTACGGGAACTCCTGGATCACATACTGTTGAGTATGTGGGGTATATGGATGTGTAGAACATTACATCCTAGTGTAGGAATTTGATGTAGATGTATAATCCGTCAATCCTTCACTACAAAACTCATACCGTATCAGTGGATGGTAAACATTAAACCTCCTGATGACGAGGAAAACATAGATATCCGTATCAGTGAAGATAAACATGAAATCTCCTGATGACGAAGAGAGTACAGAACACCACTGTAACTATAAAATAGTGAAGGACCAGATTACCCTAGTGAGCTATAATAGTAGAGACACAAGATGTCCTACAAGTGATCCTCTTACTAACTGAGGAAGGTGAAGGTCATGAGAATCCAGCTCTTTCGATGACCTAGTATGATACTAAGGCACTTAACAGTGATTGGTTGGGGTATGAGTGGTAAACCTCATCTCCACAGGGCATAATAATAATAAGAATGTTTGAAAAACATAATCTACAATGTAGTATACCTATTAAAGGTAACTATGAGCTAATTGATTGATGTTACACTGTATAGTGCATATGTTCTTCATGCTTGATAAATGTTGAGCTCTTGTATACAACTGTATCTTCTATTGAATACTTTGTAAGCATTTATTGCTTAAGTTATTCTTTGATATTATAATAAAGCTTCTGGCGGAGAGTTATAACTCTCACTGGGGAAATTATGTACAATTGTCTCACCCCGTAGACTTCAACTTTTTAGGTGGACATCGGAGACGAAGGAACAGGTCTACAGGTGACCAGTCCCAGTAGCAACAACACCAGGAGCAGTAGTAAATCTCAGGTGGAGATTTAGCCTGCCATGTGGTGTAGTTAGAGTCAGTCCTATGTGTCCTCTGTACTCTCAGGTCTTGGAGTCTTTTGGTTATGAGTTCTTGAGATTTTGTATCTTGTTGTATATAATTACTCAAGAAGTAATTATCATGAGATGTAAACAGTTTATCTCCTTTTATGAATGAAGCTTTATGGATTCAAGCTCTTGTCTCGAAAAGTTTTAATTTCCCGTGACTTTTGTCTTCCGCTGTTAATCGATTCGCTTCCGCTAATTTTAAATAGTGTTTATATCGTGGTTTGGAGATCAGAGCCCACAAAGGCGGTACCAACGGGCAAGGATTGCACCTCAGGCATGCCAAATTCATCGAATGACGTCTCCTCAGATTCAGTACAGCCTGGCTCATGCATATAATGTCTCAGGTGAGAAGGCACACTGTTGTTGTAGTTATGTATATAAGCCTGTATGGTATTCTCGCTAATCGGACGAAGCAAAACCTGGTCAGTACGACCAATTCCCATTCTCCCAATCCACCCACGCCAACTGGTTGTGGATACCAGATTGCCGTCACCATCATACTGAACCTTGATTACATTTGTCGAGTTCCCAAACTTTAAGGTCATTTGACCAGCCATGTAGCGTCTTCCGTCTAGATGACGCCAATGTCTGGGAATGGTGAGTTGTGCAAGTGTACACTTGTCTAGGGTGATGTCCAACTTTTTTGCTTCAGGGAAAAGGAGTGGGGGGGGGGGTAGACGCCCAGGCCATAGTGACTGTTGTGGGTGAGCAGAGACTACAACATATTAGTACTAACAATTGTAAGTATATATAAAGATATTATAAATTTTCAAAAAAAGTGTATAAATTTTGAAAATATAGAGCAATATATTTTTTAAAGTGAAGCAAGTAGTCCATAAACATATTCTGCATGGTTTCTATCAACATCGACAGGAATGAACCCATTAGAGAATGGGCAACATCATTATCTAGTTTGATGAAACCTGGTCAGGGACCATACAAGTGTACAACTTGTATACGATTTGAGTGTAGAAGACCCAGAACTTGGAGGAACTGGTGTGCCAGCCAACTGATGGTTCCTGGACCAAGGCGAGAGGTTGGAGTACATATATAGTAAAGATGTATAATTGGCTATAATCTTCTTGAGTAAAAAAAATGCCATCAAAAGACAAAAATTGATTTAGGATATGGAACTAAAGTAACCATAATGCAATGTGTTTACATTAAAGCAGTACTGAGATAAGACGTACAATCCAAAAAAACATGAATCAACCATTATGTAAACATCACTGCATAGAAGCCATGCAATTTCTTTCAATATAGAAATCAAGAGGGCAACCCAGACTTCCTATGGCATAGAAAAAATTATTGTTGTTCCATAATGGAACCCCTGCATTTTGTGCAATAATAGCTTAGTGTTAATAGCAACTTGTCTGCATGCCCTTGGTATCTTGCTTCATTGTTGCTTAAAGACCCTACTTTTTAGGGATGGTGAAGGTTTTTGTCAATTGGTAGTGTAGAAGAATATAGACCATTTAAGTTTACGGTAATCAAAGGAAAATTGAAGAAACCACACCCAAAAAAACATGTATACTATAAGTAATTATACAAAGGTCTTATTCTTCCTTAGACATTTCTGAATCCTAGAATATCACACAATAAATGACCATCTCATAAACCTTGTTCTCTCCTTAGCCTCTTCCTACATACATAAAGATGAGTATCTCTCCCCTTCATTAGCCCAATGGTGGGAACCCCTATTCTCATTAGAGTGTGCCAACCCACCAAAGGTGGTGGCCTAGGTAAGGATACATTACTTGCCTATTCGTTAATGATTTACAAACAAAGATACAAGAGATGTGCAAACATCACATGAGCACCTAAGCGGCCACTTTTTAAAAAGTGGATGCTTCATTTTCCTTACAATTTAATACAACAATACACACATTTTTATATGAATACACTAACATTTAGCAAACTTGTATACATAACCAAAACCAATGCGACACTGTAAAATAAAACAACAGAATCAGCATATTTCAAGACTGTAAAATAATCCAAGTTTAAATCTAACAAAGAAGGATGGTCGATGGCTTGATATAAACGATTAAGGAAGTGATTGCTGGATATAAAACAACGGAATCATCATATTTCAAGACTATCTTCATAAATCGATTATCATATATACCTTGATAGAATATAAACTGTGAGAATGGATGGGAAAGACCATGTGTGTTTATTGTTTCATGGGGTGTACTTACCTGTCGCGCACCAAAGTAGCAGGGTGGCAAACCGCCACAGTCCTCGTCGGCAAGTTGGGAGAATAATCTCTTCCTCGGCGTCCCCTCCAACCCTTGGCAACGTCGCCAACACCTTAGAGAAGAGCAGAGAGCGTTCCAGAAGCTAGTGTCCACGGTCTGGCAGATTAGGGAGAAAAGGATAGCTGGGTCGAGTTCGCGGGTTCTACGAGCAGAGAAAATGTCGGGAGTAAATGTCTCTGCCCAACACATGGAGAAGAGGAACTATTTTGCATACCAGGGAAGCCGCACGGGAACAATTTTTTTTACTAATTGTGGCCCGCTCATTTGATTTGGCAATTTTGAAATGCCACTAATTAATTATAAAAATGCCTTAATTGGTAAGTCTTTTCTATAAACTCCATAATATGTGGTTTAGAGGCATTTAATTTACAAATTCCACTGCATTACATAGATAGTGGAGTTTTTTTAGAAAAGCCACTGGAATAAAAGCCACTAATGGGTATTTTTGCTATAGTGTGTGTTTCATGTCTCCATGCTAAGAAAGCATGTGAAGGACCCTTCTCATGTACTCACAATCGAACCTTTGGAGATTCAAGGGAATTTGACCTATGAGGAGTTACCTGTGAAGATTCTTGATTCTCAAGTTAAGTAGTTGAAGAACAAGGAGATTGAATTGGTAAAAGTCTTATGGCAATATCATGGTTTGTAGGAAACCACTTGGGAGCTTAGGGCTGAGATGTTGCATACTCACCCTTCCCTTTTTGTATGAGACTTCAGGGATGAAATCCTTTTTAATAGGTGGAGTGTTGTAACGAGCTGAATTCCATGTACAATCTTAGTTTAGCCTTTTGTTTTCCTTTCATTTCTGTCCTTGATGTTGTATTAGTGGAAATTATAATGGTTTGGTGTACATTTGTTCCCTATATTTGACATTATAAGTATTTATGCACAAATACCTCAGTAAAGGTTTATAAAAGGGTTTAATTTGCAAAATATTCACTGAAGAGGGATAAGGATAAAATAAAATTGAACTAGAAGTCTCTATGGCCTTTTGTATAAGAAAAGGAAAGAAAATCCCAAAACTAAGCAAACGTGACATTAAATGAGTTAAATTTTCAATTAAGAGTAAATTGCCTAAAATTCATAAAAGAATTTTTAAGGATAATTCTAAGTCCAAATTCGTTTTCTTTGAGTACAAATTTACTTGAGTGATAAGTTTCAAAACTTTTGGGAAATTAGTAATTATAATTGCATTTTTTTGAAAGACACCACATTCATTACATTAAAGCCATACGACATCTACATGTAAAGGGAGATACACCAACCGAACACAAAAAAGTAAAGATCAGATATAATAACTAGAAACTCATATCGGAACCTGATAAGAACAATGATGTATTGATCTCTCTTCTATATCACTGACCAAAACAGCTTTTTATGAGAGATTCCTTCAACTTGAGATTATATCTAATATAAAGTATATACTCCAAACCAGTGACCGAAGAAGAGATCACCTTCACACTTTCTACCATATAAAAAAGAAACAAAAAAAGACCTAATATGAAAGGAGGACACAAACCACACGACAACATAGAACCTATAACTCACTAAAGAAAACTACAAACAGAGAGAAAGATAACAGATAACAGGACACACTACGGCATCGGTAGAACAAGCCACTACGGATCCCTTTCAAGGACAAGCAAAGGAGCAGAAAAGGCCGGAGGAAGAACAAGGATGGGGGATAGAAAACACAGCAGAACCCTACCACCACTCACCAAGAAACCTCACTCGATTGCAATCGAGAGAGGAACGGAAGCAACGCCTCCAAACCCAAGACCCCTGATTATCCCCTACCCCAGCAAGCCAACAGAGAAACCGAGGGCAGACCCACCAAATCTCAGACGGCAGAACAAACACTGACAAGACACAAAAAAAGGAAGACCCCAACAACCTAGACCTACGAACGACACAAAGAAACAACAAGATGAAAAGAAAGGAAGAAGGAAAACCAGAGCCGAAGGAACCCAAAAGGAAAAGACAAGCTAGATCCGTCCAAAGATGAAGCACTGACCAGACCACATCGATAGAAGTAGCCGCCGCCACCGCACAGCCGCCGACGCACCAGCCCCGCAAAACCAGAAACTGGTCGAGTAAACCAGCCGCAACGCCGAGAAGCAGAAAAGAACAGATTCAAAGCGTACCACCCCATGAGAACCACCAACTCCGGCGAGAGGGCCAGGGGGAGAAGGCCGGCGCTGAGAGACGGCAGGCGCCCCTCCCCCAAGCTGGCGAGGCACAGAAGAGGTTTCCCTAGGGCCGACGCTCAGCACAGCCCGCTACGCTCCGTCTTTAGCAATAAAATCTTACATAATAGGTTCTTTTTATAATTGCATTAATTGAATGGGAAGATAGGAGATATCTAAAAAATATAAAATAAATTCATTATTGACTCTAAAAGTAACAACTGATGCCAAATTTGTGATCTACACATTAAAATATGCCTTTGGGTGAATTTTCACTCAATTTGGAGAATATTTGGTTAAAAGGTGATTTCAGGAGAGAGAAAGTATGTAGAACCTTCAAAATATTAAATAAATGTACAAACAACTTCAACATGAAAAATAATTGACAAATTCATATCTAAGAAACTTAATGTGACTTGTGGATGAAGTTTCATAAAATTTTGGGAATGTTATAACCATTAATGATGGAAGAAAAAGAAATAGGTATTGGTTTATTTAACAAAACAAAAGTTCTCAAAAGGCAAATATATACTTACATATTCGGATTCCTCATATCAAAATAGACCAGGTGCCAATTTTCAATTAATTTAGAGTATGTTTGCACCCACAAATAAGGAGAGAGAAAAAGAAAACTTAATGTACACACACTTTATTCCAATTTGATTAGGAATTTGATTTAATGTTGTCACATGGTTTATTTTTGTTTTTCGTGACCCGCACGATCGTGACCGTTAGATCCACAATCCAACAACTCATGACTCATCTTCTAGATTGGGCCGATTTGGCAACAGGCGTCGATATATGTGGATTTTGTTTTTGTGATTCCTTGCTTGGTTCTCAACCAAATGGCATGAAACTTTCTCCAACAGTTTCTAGATAAGAATCCACACAGTTTGATCCATTATTTGCATGATTTCATCGAGTATTTGGGAAAACCCCAAATCTGGGTCTCCAAGCAAGTTCGGACACAAACCTTCTCACTACATCCCTCTCCCTCATGTATAAATAACCATACCCAAGCTTCCCTATCCCCCTTGCAAATATTCTCTCCATCCAATTTCTCGTGAACTGGTGTCTTGGATTTTCGGTGATCGAAACTTGCTCCAAGATTTGCGATATCTCTTCCTCTCTCCACCGAGATCCTTTGACCAATTCCTTGCTTCTATAAATTCATCTTGCTTCCCTCTTCACTTCTATGTATTTTATTTTGCAAAAAATCATCGATTGTAGATTCACTCAAATTTGGTGCTAGATGTTCGTTGGCCATGGGATCGGGCTATAGATGGGACAATCCCCTAAGAATTTTTATGCTTTTATCCCCGCTTCTTTTCTTCTTTCATCTCTTATTTCTCACATGGGTGTTTTCATCTTTTCATTCTATTTTGCTCACGTTGACGTGAGGCACAATCTCTCTTCGCCTCTTTTTTTTGATGAGGTGTAAATTTCTGATTGGTCCATATTGGAAAAATTCTATCTTTAGATTCCTTTGTCAATAAATTAAAAAAAATATGTTTGGGAATAAAAAAAATGTGATATTTTTAATAAAAATATTCTTGAGGTATGGTTGGGTTTTGTCAAAATGTGTTTTCTAAAAATGATTTTGATACATAAAAATCACCAAAAATACACTTTAATCATCATAACTCCAAAATTGACAAAATTATATGTTTTCTTAATTAGGAGAATTTAATAAGATCAATGGTGATCATTTTCAAGTCTAAATCAAGGTTTTATTCAAAAAGTCCAAAAGTTAGGATTTCTTGACATTAATGCACATGAAAAACCTTAATACATGATTATACATTGAAAATAGGAAAAGCGGACCTTAGACTCAACTAAAGTGGTGAAAGAGAGTAACAAAATTCCATAAGAGTGGTATGCACATCCTTACACCTTAAGTTGGGAATATTTGCAAACCTAACCTAATTTCACTAATGAGGCACTTATTGAACCCTAATCTCTCTTTTGATATTTCTTTTGCTGTATTTGCCTCAAAATTAGTATGATAGTCTATTTCTTGGATCTTGTTCCCCATTGTCATGTTTCAATTATTTGATTCTTATACTTGCCATAGTTCTTTTAGCATGTTGATTTTATTTGACTATTTAACTACTGTGGTGGTACTTTTGTACAACCACCCATATATAGGACATGTGTTAATTCTCCTAGAGGAATGTGTTACTCTACCCAATTTAAAATATGTGATAGATGTCTGAAATGCGTTTCTCTCCCTCACATATTTGGTTGAGGTCCGGTAGGTGCCTCAACCCTACTTAGTAAATGTAGTCAATATTAATCATGTATGGAAACCTTTTACTATTTTCTTGTTATGGCAAGCACCTATTTAATTTTCCTCATACTTTTGAACATCTTCATCTTATGATGAAATCCTAGCATTTATTTCCATGTTATTTCCTATCCTTTGTCCTTATTCATTATTTTGACAAATACCTTGCTTCTTTCTTTTACTGGGTGCTTTCCCAACCACCCATGGTTTGATCAAGGTTTTGAACAAGGCCAAGGAGATCATGTTCAAGAGTAGATATTAGTTTCCTATCAAGGATGCATAGGTTGCTAATTGCTAGATCCCAATAGTTTTCTTTTTAGTTTTTTCTTTCAAGAAAACTCATGTAGTGATCTGAGTTCAAAAAGCAATGTAATAACTTAGTTTCCTTTCCATTGCTACTGAAGTTTTACATGTATCTGAATCATGCTTATTTACTTGGATTTTTATACATGCATCCCACAATGTCTATTATTCTTGGGAAAAGGTGGATGTTTTGTATTTCCTTTAAATTTTAGTAAGGAGGTGATCTCTCCTCTTTACAGGCCCATATTACATAAGACTAAGAGAAAAAGGAAAACCATAATTAGAGGAATAACCCAACTAAAGATAATTATATATCACAATACTCCCCCTAAATATATAGCATATATATCAATCATGCCTATCTTGCAACATAGCTCTACAACTCTCTTTCTAGAGAGATGTTTTGTAAAGATATCTGCAGTTTGCTCATGTGTACGCGGGAAAGGGGTAGTGATCTTCTTAGTCAACACAAAATCTCAGATAAAATTGTAGTCACCTCAATATGCTTAGTCTTTCATGGAAGACAAGATTACTATCAATGAAGGTAGCATCACGATTATCACAAGACATCAGAATAACATGAGTAATGGGAAACCCAAAGTCAAAAAGAATGGACTTGATCTATAATAGCTTACAAGTAGTATGTGCCATGGCATAATATTGATAGTACAAAGTGGATTTGGGAACAACATTTTTCTTCTTACTTGTCCAGGTAAGTAAGTTACCTCCTACAAATGTACAATAACTGGAGGTGGATCTCCTGTCAGATATACACCGAACATAATCAACATCAGAATATCCAATCACATATAGATTCCCATTTATTTTGTAACAATCCCTATCTGGGTACATTCTTCAAATATTTTAATACCTGACATGTAGCGTCCCAGTGACATTGCCTAGGACAATCCATGAATTGGCTAAGAAAACCAACATCAAAGCATATATCTGGCCTAGTAAAAGTAAGATATAAAAGTTTGCCAACTGAGCATTTATAACTAAATTTATTTGCTAAGGGATGAGTAGATTCTACTCATAGATCATGAGCTTAATCCATATGAGAGACTGTAGGTCTACAACCAAGCAGTTCAGTTTCAGTAAGTCTAGAGTATACTTTCTCTATGATAAAGATACGCCATCCTCATTGTGTGCTACCTCAATCCCAAGAAAATATCGTAGTCACCCAAGGTTTTTGGCTACAAAATGTTTCATAAGACATGTCTTTGTAGAAGCAATTCCTACAACATCACTGCCATACATGATGATATCATCCACATAAACAATAAGAACAATAATTCCAGAAGTAGTAGTTTTGATAAACACAAAATGGTTACATTGAGACCGCAGGAAGCCAAACTTGAGCAACAAGGGATAACTTGTCAAAATATGCTTGTGGACTCTATCTGAGACCATAAATGACTTTCTTTGGAAGACATACTTTCCCAAAATGCTCCCCTCGAGCAACATAACCTAGAGGTTGTAATGTATAGATAGTCTCCTATAAATTTCCATATAGAAAGGCATTCTTAACATCTAGTTGATGTAAGTGCCAACCTTTATTAACAACAATGAAAATTAAAATATGAACATAACTAAGAAATGCAAAATGAGAAAATGTTTCAAAGTAATCAATTCCAGCTTCTTGTGTGTATCCCTTAGCAGTAAGTATGGCCTTGAGGTGTTCAACTGTACCTTTAGGAAAATATTTTGCAATAAAACCCTTTAGTAGACAACAAGTTTAATACTTGTATGGAGATCAACAAGCTCCCATGCCCCATGAGAGTGAAGTGCATTCATCTCCTCATCCAGGGCTTATTTCCACCTAGAGTGTACTAGTGCCTCTTAAACATTCTTTGGAATAGAAATTGTAGATAGAGTAGTGGTAAATAGAGCCATGGAAGCATTCAAAATGGTTTGTGGACACATGTTGAGAGATACAACATTTGGCACCAGTTCGTCTCCCCTTTTGTAATGCAATAGGAATGTCAAAATCAGAATTTGTAACAAAGTCAGTAATATTGCCATTGTCTTGACGTGGATCATCAATCTCAAAAGATGTCAAAGTAGGGGATACATCAGGTAGAGGTGCAGAAACAATGGGGTAAGGAATGGGCATAGTCAAAAGTGGCACTTGAGTACTAGGTTTAGAAAAAAAGATGCATCTTCAAAAAGGGTGACGTCTGCACTGACATACAAATAATGTGTAATAGGATCAAAACACTTATACCCCTTTTGTGTATGAGAGTAACCAAGAAAGAAACAACTAAAAGCATGGGGTGATAGTTTATCATTTCCAGGTTGGTGATTATGAACAAAGCATAGGCAACCAAAAACTTTTGGTGGTAAAGAATGATATGTTCATGGGGATAAATAAGGTTATATGGAATCTTATGTTGAAACATAGAAGAAGACATTCGATTGATGAGATAATTGGCTAAAAGAATGGCATTAGCCTAATAAAATTTAGGTACTTTTATTTCGATTAGGAGAGTGTAGGATACATCAAGAAGATGGATGTTCTTCCTTTTGGAAACTCCATTTTTTTGTGAGCTATAAGGACTTAAGTTTGGTGAGTAATCCCCTTGGCAATACAAATATTTTAAAAACCATGTTGTACATATTCAGAAACATTATCAGTACGAATAAATTTTTGAATAGAAAAAAATTGAGTTTGAATGTCATTAAGAAATTTAGAGAAAACATGTAAAACTTCTGAACTACCTTTCAAAAAATATATCCAAGTAGCACTGAGACTAATCATCAATAAAGGTAACAAAATATGTTACACCAGTACGATTACCAATACAACATGGTCCCCAAACATAAGAATGAATTAAGTATGTTAAGACCTGATCTTTATGATCAAATATTTACAAAATATGCATCAGAAAATATACAAATTTCTCAAGTACATGATGTTTTTTTCCATACATAAACATTGGATATTAAAACTTAATTAATCTAATATTCATCTTCTAATAGAGATATCTCATGCAGTCTCTTCTACATCTTCTCTAGTCACCTACCCATAGGTTCCCAGACGGAACGAAAACCACACATGGGCCCCAATAAAGGAAAATTGGGGTTAGCAAAGCTAGTACAAAATCAATATTTGGAAAGTAAAACAATATGCATCTATCTATAAAGAATTTCATGATAAATTGCAAGGATTAAGCAATATAGGCAAGTATCAATATGTAGCAATGGGTTTTCAAATTCAATAATATTCAATATCTAAATTTTGAAACTAGTAATTTAATTTTCAATAGTTAGCACATGTCAATGTCTAGTTGTTGGAGAAGCCATGTGTTCTCTCCTATGGAGAATGACAACACACCAACTAAAATTCTCAGTATACCGAGGGACCCTATGTCTTTTAACTCTGCGCATAGGCATGGAAGCATAATTCCACTAAACTAGGGGCACTGACCTACCCTTTTCAACATTTAAACTATGTACTACTAATTTACAGGAATAAGTTTCAGTGGCCTTTCAAAGAGGTAGGCTAAGGAATACAAGCAATTTTGGACAACCAACCTATCTAGTCATGCATGTAATTAATGAGGGAAATAACTTTCCAAATATAAATAGAAATTTAATACCTTTGAATCAAAGTATCCAAAATGCTTAAATTCCAAGTATTGCCTCCATGGAACAACCAAGAGAGACAGATCTACAATTTTGGGAGAAGTATTTGTCACTATATGAATTGGAAATGAATGTGTTCAATTTGATTTGTTTAGTATTAGGGTTTCTTTTCCATCTAGATTTCATACTCAAGTATATAATTATTCTCTATTTTAGGTCCTCAGATGTTATTATCTCTAAAAGATAATTCCATTTAGTCAATACGGTCAAGTTTATTCATTGTATGAGATATAACGTATCAAAATTCCCTTAGTAGGAATATCTAGGGTTTAGGGTCAACATACCTCAATATACACTAGTCATACCTTGTTACTTAGATTTAACTTATGTATGTGAACACCAATATACTCATGTGTTAAAAACAAGATCTTATTACTCATATGAACATAATTATACATCTATCAATAATTTTGATGGAGAAATATCTTGTATAATCTAATAATTGAGTATCATCATATGTTCCATTTTGTACTATGACATTATATAAGATCCCTGTTACCATTAATATAGTTTGATCTAGGTTAATAGGAGTTCATAAGTCAATCTTATATTCATTTATACTTGGGCATGCACACTTCTAGGGTTTGTAATAATAAGGAGGGTAGGTTATTTGTCATGAAACCATTCTTACCCCAACCCCAATCTACTTCCTAGACATTAGTAAAAGGATTGAAGTGCCCATCCTTGAGTGGCCCGATAGGATCTCACACACTAGCATATACAATAAGAAATAATAACTCAAAAATTGGATAATTTAAAGAACAACTAACCCAATATAGGAGATATTGTAGATCAATATTTTCCATTAGAGTATATGAGTGCAGAAGTGATATAGTCAAGATTCTAATGTTTGCCTAAAATCAAGAAAATCAAGACACAAAGTCAATGCAATTTCATGGTACGCTATATAAAAACAATTAAAATGGTTTATGACAAAATTAGCATACTTGTAAGGACTTATATTTCAAAAGTATAAAGAGCAATTTTCAAAAACCAAAAATTATTCGACAATTTTTTCAAAGGATTTGATTTTTATTATGAGTTCCCATTATGCTATAATTCGAGAAGCATGCTTATATATTTTTGTGGCCCAATCGCCCCAACGCAATGGGGGAGGTCACTAGTCTCCTTCTCTCCATATGAGGTAGGAGGATAATGTACAAGTCCCACATCTAAATAAGGGGTTGCTTGCACTCAATATTAACATTATCAACATTATCAACATCATCATCATCATTATCAATATACGGGCAGTCATAATGGGCATGCCATTTATGTTTTCCAGTTTGAATCAAAATATAATATAAGAAATATGGAATCCTAATCAATAGGGAACAATATATCAACCAAGTATATAGCCAAGCACACAATCAAGAGATACATAAAAAGTATCTTCATTACAACCAAAGAGGAGGTATAATAGCGTACCTTTCACTGAGGATTTTGAGTATAATTAATATCTGAATCAATAGGTTAACTCTTCGAGTCAAATCCTAAATTATCAAGATTGGATCAAGGGTCAAGATCATGATGTTCATAATATCATGTTTCAATATTCGAGATTAGGGTTACACTTTTCCTATGTCAACCTTAGGGTTAGGTCATCAACAATATTTCCAAATATCTACCATTTATACAAGTATCAAGCATGTTTCAAGAATGGATGACCTACCTAGGTATTTTCAGGAACACATGTCAACCCTAAATATTATCATCATTATCCAATTCATCATCAAATTTCTAGTTCATCATCATGATACTTAGTATAATTGGAATTCAAGATTATTGATGGGTCAAAAGTACATCAAGGGTTTTGCAAGATTAAGATCAATATCAAGATTACTCATTATTCATAAAGATTATAATCAAGATTGAATCAAGTAAATAGATCTAAATCACTAATGATTCATTTTCAAGAGTAGATGATTCAACTAGATTAGATCTAGATTACAAGATAATCATCAGGGTCCAAATCTAGGGTTCCTAAAGTTTAAACATCATTGTTGAATCATTAGACAAATTAAAAAAGGAACAAGATCTAGGTATATTAGTGAGAAATGTCTAGAATCAGGCTTCAAAAGAATTTTTAATGTGTTCATTGGATTTTTATGATCAAAATTGACTATTTGTTCATAATTTTTGGAGTTCAGAATTGAGAGTTATCATTTTTCAAAAAATAAGTAATTAATTTGAATATTAAGTAGAGAGGGAGGTAATTACCAATAAAAGATAGCTGAGAAAAGACGTCGACTGTTGGATCCTTAGTTAATCTTGAACAACACATCAAATCATAGGCTGAGGTGTGCCAATCTCTTGGGCACGTGTGCAAAGGAGGAGGAAGAGGAAGAGATCGTGGCAAGGTTATGACCATTCGATCCCGGTCACACTTTGACCCGTGCGAGGATCCCATAGTGTCTGGGAGGTTCTCCCAGCCTGACCAGCCTGCTCACACCCTGCCTGGGCTGCAACAGCATAGAGGAGGAGCAAAAAGAGGGGAACATGGATGAGGTCGAGAGGGAGAAAGGAGGGATGCCGTCGGGGATCGTGAGAGCAAACCAAATCCATAGGTGGGGATTTTATAGGCTAGGGTCTTAGGATTTTAGGGTTTTGAGAAGGTGTCCATGGTGGTCGCCGAAGGGTGCAAGTGGCAGCTCGAATGTTCTTGAACACATGGATTCAAGGGGGGAAAATATCATTTGAGTTCATATTGGTGGGGAGAGCATTTTGGTTCGATTTAAATTTCAAAAAGGAGTCAAAACGAACTGATTGTATCTCAATTTGTAGCCCGCCCATCTCCACAATCAGTGAGAGGTAGGGGATGATCCCCTGGTCACTTGATTAGGCCTCCAATCCGTGGGAACCTGATTTGAGGGTCAGGGTTCATCCCCTCTCGAGGCCACGGATCCCTGACTTGGAAAAGGTCGATTAAAAAGCAAAGACAAGGGTATTTTTAGCACAAAACTTCAAAAATTCGTAGAAAATCGTAGGAATGTCCAATTTGAGTGAAATTTGGAACATTGCTTCAAAAAAATGTGGAGAATGTATATAAAACATTTGACGAACATATGATGAAGTTTTATGGATCAATTTACTTCTTTGGACAAAGTGAAAAATTAATCCAATTTGTGGTGTCATAATGTGTATAAAATTCACATTGATCACCATATTTCGATTTTGAGTCACAAAATTGATTATACATACAAGAAAATCAATTTGGGACCATGAGTGAGTATAATGAGGGAAAAAGGGTAATTACTTCATTATAATGAGAAAATCCACTTTGTCACATTATTTATAGTAGCTAACTAATTAGTCATATGTTTATTAATATATATGTATACAACAATGTGACTAACATTTACATAATGACTAGCCTAGGCTGCTTCAAAGCCACATGATGAGATCATTATTAGATCATTTATCTAGCATGCCTTTACTAACTGGTTTCTCATAATCACCATTTATGGATTACATCTTTACTAATGGACATTTAGGTATTATATATGTATGTATCCGTATGATACAATTAACCATACTAAATGTATGTATCTTTTGCATCAATATGGTTTTACATCTTAGGTATTCAGTTTATCTATTGATATGTTATCCACCCTTTTCTATTACATATTAGATTCTGAGAACTCAAAATGCATTCAAGAAGTGATGTTTACCTATCAGTCAATGGGTGATACTTTATGTATTATCTTCTTCACTTGATCATAGGTAAAAGCAACATGGTCTACACATCTTAGGATCTAGACGTGATCTGTAATGAAAGTCTAAGTCTTCAATGATTAAGGTTTCTCTTGGGTCCTTGATAGTAGGGTTTCCTGTCTTAGTTTCGCATAGGTTTCTATAAACCCTCGTCACTATGACAAATTAGTCAAGTGATCTACAAGATCATGAAGATTGTAGGAGTATGCTTGAGTGTCAATATTATGATTTTGATACTTCAGGCCAATCTTAGATGGCGAGGACCTAGTACATTGTGAATTGGTTGTGGGAGTTGAAGAGGGAACTGGAGAGGTTGTACATTAGTGGTTGCAAGTCTGCGATACCCTATTAGCATGTTCACATAGACACCATATGATAGGTTGACATAGGTGGCTGAAGATTACAATGCAGTTAAAGAGGGGCAACGACTAATCTGGTCGATTAGTGTAGGCGACAACAAGTCTAGGAGGATTGTAGGTCTATGGTGATGGAGTTGCAGGTGGTGGGTCTATTGGCACCACCACATCTGAAGGCTGTTGATGCTCAGGAAAAGTAGGGGTCAGTAGATACTTCATTCTCATCTAAGGGAAGGTTGCTGCGTCGATGTGCAATGTCCAAGCAGAGTTGCATGTTCTCAAGTTCTATTGCTGGTGAGGGAGGCTGGCAGCGTCGAGTCTGAATTGCAGACCAGCATTCAAGGGCATGGAAACATGGTGTTTATATGAAGGGGAAGTCAATGGCTACAATGTGTAGGTGAGATCTCACGTATCATCGAGCTAGCAAGAATGATGAAGATAATTTGTAGTAGATAGCGATTGAAGTTGCATGTCTGCACTCATGGATATGGCAGAGGATGGGGCAGTTGCAGGTCTTCGTTGTCCCTCCGTGGGTGGGATTTGAATATATATACCTAGGAGACATAGAGAGGTCACAATGCTAGGGTTATGATTATGGGGTTACAACCAGAGAGGAGGTGGCAGTTTCAGGGACATGGTCATGTTGACGTTTCCTACCTCTTCTCTATCAATTATGAATGGGGTGATGGAGGCGCCCTTCCCTCTTTTGATCCATCAGATCGTTGGGGAAGAGGGAAGCATCTGGGTAGCAAAATAGAAGTTGGGGAGGGGATAGGGAGAAGAAAATAGCCTCTAGACATTTCATACATGACGCAATAATCATAGACTGGTCGTGTTATCAGGTAGATGCAAGCAACCAAGATCATGAAAGAGGGTAACACTTAGGCCCTCTTCACTTTGTTCAATTTCTATCATTAAAGTGTTATTGGTTCCTTATTTCCTATTTAATTAGGTAATTTATAACTCTTAAAAAGTGTAAAAGAGTTAAATCACCCCTTTACTAAAAATTTGAAAAATAAAACATCTATCCCAAACATACTCAAAAGGTATGCTGAAACACATATAAATTTAAAAATCTTTATATAATGGTACACAAAATATCAAAGTGTATAGCAGTAGAATAACAATCAAAACTATATTCAATTTTCATAAAAGATTACAAAATTTCATCATCACTGCCATATGGGGTTTACAACAACAAAAGGATCTAGATTGAAGTAAATTTAAACTCAGCAAATTTGTCTCCAAGAAATAACTTCATGAGACAGATCCATGCTGAAAGCCATGTATTCCATATCATAATCCTAGGCTAGTCCTCCATACTTCTATTGTGCACTTTGATCCTAGGCCTTATAACACCTTGATCAAACCCTGGGTGGTTGGGAAAGCACCCAATAAAAGAAAGAAGTAAGGTATGTGTCAGAGATAATGAACAAGGACAAAAGATAAGTAACAACATGGAAAATAAGGCTAATATTTCATCATAAGATGAAGATAGTCAAAATTAAGAGGCATAAATAAATAGATGCTTGCCAAAACCTAAATAGTAAAAGTTTGCATGCATGATTAATATTGACTACCCTAACTAGGTAGGGTTGAGGCACCTATCGAAACTCAACCAAATAGGTGAGGAAGAGTAACACATTCCAATCACCTATCAAATATTTCATATTGGGGAGAGTAACACATTCTGATGAATGCATATTCATCATGGTTTCAGTCGCCATCCTTGGCCCAATTTTGCTCCGATCATTCACTTTTACTTCCTAAATCCATTCATACATCCTTACTTAGCCTAATTGATTTTATCTCTATTTTAATTGGATTTTATTCTTGTTATACAGGTTGAACTGGAGCACGTGGGCCCTATCTCCAAGGCCCATCCACCATTGTGGCCCTTTCTTCTTTACTCAGGTCACAGTAGCATCGAGGGCTCCCTCCTCTTCACACCTCGACTGGGCCCACCACTCACATGCACTGCGACTAGGATCTCGTCTACTCCAGCAACCCTAAAATTCCACCGTCATACCACCCTCGTGGTCTTCCCATTCAATCTGCATCCTCACAATCTGCTCCTAGACCCTCTTCATAGTCTGGAAACCCTGTGAGTGCCCTCATGGTCTCAAGACCGTGTGAGGTGTCATAGTCCCAAGACCGTGAAGAGCTTCCACCTCCGACAACAATCACCCTCATCCATCGTCAACCTCCTGCGCCGCACACACCTGTAACCCCACCACCTGCTCGCGGTTTGCTACTGCGATCACCTTCTCCTCCACACGGTCTCCAGACTTAGAAAAGACTCCGCCCAAGCGGTCTTCAAACTGCTAGGACCCTAGCGGTCCTTAAACTGAGAGGAGCGCCCTCACAGTCCTGATACCGCAAAGACCACCGCCTGCCCTTCTCATTCGACCACCTACTACATAACGATCTGACACTTCCTCCGCCATCAACCTCTCCTTGCCTTTCTCTTCCTCCTCACTACATCCTCCACCTACTCATCCACGGTCCATCCTGATCCATCATCGTTCGTGACTCTCTTCACCAACAACAATCACGACCTGCTCCTCGTACGATCATGATCAATGCCACACCACAACCTTTTTATTTCCTTTAATCATGACCTACATGATTAGTCCTCCACTACCTCAAGACTGTGAGACGACCAAGAATTCTTCAAGATCATGAAGAGCTCAATCGGTCTTCGAAATGGTGAGGACTCCCACCGTCCTCAGGGCCGTGAAGATGCTAGTAGTGTTTGAGACCGCGTGAAGGAGAAAACAGTCTTCCAAACCATGAAAGGGGATCAGTTAGATCGTGTGAGGTGGCTAGTGGTCCAAGACCGTGAAAACACTAAACCGTGAAGACCGCACGATCTCAAGACTGTGAGGATGTCTATTGATTTCTAAACCGTGAGCCGCTAAATTTTTTTCCAAACCAAAACCATGAAGAGAGTCCTAGCGTTCCAAGACTTTTCAAGACCAAAGAGTCTAGCCTCCCGCCAACTCTATAAATATGGATGCACACCTGCCTCCCAGGGCATCAGATCCAAGACATTGCCAGGATGCTCCTTTGTGAGCTCAACCCCTGCTCCCTCCGATCTACAACAATAACTCCATCACCAGGCTGCACCTAGCGTGCTCGACCCCTGGGAAAGCTCCTCTGACTTCATTTCTCCTCATCATCCACTCCACCACCAGGTTGTGCCTAAGAAGCACTCAACCCCTGGTGGAGGACAATCTCCACAACCAAGCTGAGTGGCAGGATTGCACATCTTCTCGTCATCCACTCCACCTATGCATCCACAACCCGCTCCTCTTGCTGTGAGGAAGGAGGTCGAGATGAGAAGGAAGGTGGAGAGAGAAGGTCTGCCCCATCTGTCGTGGTTTCCTTCACTCCTCATTCAGATCTGCTCTGACGTGGCATCAAAGACTGCATCTTCACTGAGCTACGACCATCTTCTACATCATGCTCATGGCAGAATCTTCCCTCTCTCTTGTTCTTTTTGTTCCTCGCATCATGAACGAGTAGTTCCATTTCACTGGGGTGCATGGACTAGCCCCGCTGCCCATGCTTATATGTCCTTTTTTTAAGCATTCCATGGCATGTATATAACTTTTTATTTCGTTGTTAATCGTCGATGTGTGTTTTTAGATTGATCACTTACTTGCATTTATCTTGTTCTTTCCTATGTTGTGAGAACTTCAATATGTAGGATTCGAATGTTGATTAACACGATTGACTCCCTGATGAGAAATCAGATGTGATTCCCTAAGGTCGTAAGTGTGTGAGCCGTGAGCGGACGAGCCATCTAGCCCACGATGACGCTTCTATGTGCCTAAACATCCTAACGGAGGGCCACAACTTCAGTTGGATATCTGTATCTTTGGAGCTGTAAGTACATGATCCGGATGGCGATGAGAAATGTGATGCCTAAGGTGATGCTTATGTGAACCTAAACATCATAACAGAGGGTTTGTAGTATCTCTATTTGGATGGTTTGATCTTTCCTGGATGTTTGTGATTGAATATGTTTGCATGTGTAGTGGTGGTGAAACCCAGGACCACCCCAGTGATCCCCATAATTATTCTAGATTCAACTTTAAATCCTGCTCTTTGCTTTCTTGCAATTAGTTTAATTAACCTCAAATCACCCCTTTGTTCTAAATATTAGTCTTACTTGAGCTAGACTCTACTAGCAATGATTCTTAACAATGTTGTCCCTTAGGATTCGATCCTTAACTATACTGCGATAAGACCCGTCCACTTGTGGGTGGTTTTATTGCACAAGGTTTTGGTTAAAAACTCTGGGATTTCAACCCCGAGTGAATTTGTTAGTGATATAATAGACCACATCAAATTTGAGTGCCATTGCCGGGGACAATGAAATAAGTTAGTCAAATCTAGTTCTTTTAAGGCTAATCTAGGAATTTGCTTTTTCATTTGATACTATTGATCATCTTCTTAAATTTGGTTCTAATCTGTCAATCTTACTTCCGAAAGATCTTTCCATCCCAGGTACTCCCAAAGACTAGTATATGTACCATTCGGACAATCTCAGACTCTCTGTTAGCTTTGACCCTGAGAAAGACAGAACTTTTCGTCATAAGAACAGAGAGAACCAAGCAAGGATGGATCAAGAGGAGGAAATAGCCCAAAGGGTTGCTCAAGCCCTTAATGCACAAAGAGATAGGCTTATGCAAGAAGCCAGAGTTGCAGTTCAATAAGAAATCCAAGCAGCACAAGCAGTAGCGCAAGCAGCAAAAATGCAGAAGGACCTTAGGGAGTTCTTAATCCCTAAAGCTGCTGATGTTCACCACCCAGTACAACCTCCTCCCATCAATGCTCCAAACATTGAGATACGGGCACATTGGATCACCTTGCTTCAAAACAACCCATTCTATGGTAAGCAAGGAGAAGATAGTTAGGAACATCTTCTGTGGTTTATTGTTCTATGTGCTATGACAAAGCAAAATGGAGTATCCGACGATGCCATCCGACTCTATCTCTTCAAGTATTCTCTTACTGATATAGCTATGAGTTGGTATAACTCCTTGCAATGTGAACCCATCACCACTTGGGATCAACTTCAAAATGTCTTTCTGGAGAATTTTTATCCTCCTTCTCTCACCTATGAAATCAGGGGACGTATAACTCAATTCACTCAGGTCCCTGGAGAATCCCATACTGAAGCATGGGAAAGATACAAAGAGATTCTCCACAAGTGTCCACACCATGGAATTCCTAAGAATAAGCTCATTGAGATCTTCTATAGGGGTGTGGATGATGATATCAAGAAATTTTTGGACTCCTCATCTGGAGGAAACTTCATGCGTCTGAGTTATGATAGGGCATGGAAGGTTGTCACCCTTGTCACTAAAAATAAAGCTAATTGGGGTAGATCAGTAGGAAAAGGAGTGTTGAAGGTAGCTATGGCTGAAGCTATTCCTGAGTACAAGTCTATCGTTGAATCCCTCAAGCTCCTAGTTTCCAAGCAAGACCATCTTGAATCATCTCTTAATTCCTACGAAAGAAGACACTCACCCCCACAACAATAAGAACAGATGAAGTCAGCTTCACTGTTCTGCGAAGCATGCAAAGGCACTGATCATTCTACACTAGCTTGCAATGTCCTCTATGATGTTGTTCTAAGCAATGTTTATGGCCAATGAGATAATAGTCAAATGGAAAATCTTAATGCTGTCAACACCATCCCTGGACAAGGATATTACAATCCAATTCAGAATTGGAACCATCTTGGTTTTCAGTATGGAAATCCTTCAGGAGTAGAAAACTCCCAACAACCTGGTTCAAACAACCAACAATGAGTTCTGCCGGTATTTTAGTACAACCAGTAGCAAAACTTCAAAAATCAAGGAAACTTTAGAGGTAACTTCCCGAACATGAACTACAACAATTATTAGAACAATTCTCAATTCCAGAATCCCAACCAAGTCCCTTACCAGAACCAACAACAAGGGCAACAAGCCAGTCCCATCTCTCTTGATGACAAGCTAACAACCATTCAGAAGATGTTGTAGTCACAATAGACTATGATATCTAACCAGCAAGCCCATCAGAAGGCTATTGAATCTCAACTAGATCAACTTACAACTAGCATGAAGCCACATGCTGGAGCCTTTGCTGGCCAACCAGAGAACAATCCTAAGCACCCAGAGCAACTGGAGGCTATCACCACCAGGTATGGAAAAGACTATTCTGATCCTCTTGTTAAGACGCCTATGGTTATTACAGACAAGGATGACTCGGTGGTAGTCCAAGACTGTACAACACCTGAGTCTCAACCAAAAGAGCCAGTAACTACTGATAAGACATACAAGGAAAGTTCTAAAAATCTACTACTGCAGAAACAAAAACATCAGAGCCAGATGTGCCAGTGTACAAGACTCGTCCCCCTTTCCCTGCTCGTTTAAAGCAAACCAAGCTTGACACTCATTTCAATAAGTTCAAGGAATCTATGAAAAAGCTTCCTGTTGATATGCCCTTTCTTGATGCCCTGGCTGAGATACTAGCTTGGAAGAAGTACTTAAAGTCTCTCCTCACAAGGAAGTATATCATTGAAGAATATGAGATAGTGAAGTTAGCAACAACTACTTCTGATATTATTCAGAACAAGATGCCCAAGAACCAGAAAGACCCATGATCCTTTGTGATTTCATGCCATATCGGTGACTCTTCATGTAAGTAGGGATTGGCAGATCTTGGTGCTAGTATATCCATTATGCCACTTAGCCTTTGCAAAAGGCTAGGATTTACTGAGCTTCTCCCAACCGACATGACCATACAACTTGCAGATAACTCTATGATGCTCCCCTTAGGAATCATTGAAGATGTCCCTATCAAGGTAGGCAAAGGCTCCTATGTTCCGTGTGATTTTGTCATCATGGATATAAAAGAAGACGCCAGATACCCTATCATCTTTGGCCGTCCATGCCTTGCCACTGCAAGAGCTCTAATTGATGTTGAAGCAGGAACCTTGCTCCTTTGATTAGGTAAAGAAACTCTCGAGTTCAAAGTTTTTGAAAGTATGCGAAGACCAAGCATGCAAGAAGAAGTCTACTTGATTGATTACGTAGAATAGATGTCACTCCTCACACAAGAGGATTATGACCAAGAAGATCCTTTAGCAGTGGCTCTGACTAAACAAAATACAGATGGTTTAGTGGATGAACAAGTGAAAAATTGTGTTCTCCATCTCGAAACTGCTGGAGAAGATCCTGAAGCAAAATTTGAGGAACTCAAGGTTGTGAATGTTATTGAAGAACCGTGTGAGAAACCAGAAGCCCCTGAAATGAAACCCCTACCTGAGGGACTGAAGTACATATTTCTAGATGACCTCAAGGTCTACCCAGTTATTATAAATTCTGATCTAATGATCGATCAAGAAGATAAACTCTTGACAGAATTAAAGGAAAGAAGAAAAGCCATCAACTACAAGATGAGTGATCTCACCGGGGTCAGTCAAGCACTGTGCATGCACAAAATTCCCATGATAGAAGACCACAAGCTAACTTTTGAACATCAACGAAAGCTAAATCCAAATATGAAAGAAGTAGTCTACCATGAAGTTATCAAATTGCTTACTACAGGGATCATCTATCCTATATCTGACTCACCATGGGCAAGTCTGGTCCATGTTGTCCCAAAGAAATGTGGCACTACTGTTATACAGAATGAAGATAATGGACTCATCCCCACACGAACAATCACTGGGTGGAGGATGTGTATTGATTACAGGAAGTTGAACAAGGCAACACGTAAGGATCATTTCCCGATGCCTATTCTTGACCAAGTCTTAGAGCGGTTGGCTCACCAAGAATATTTCTTCTATCTTGATGGTTACTCTAGATTCTATCAAATACCTATACATCTAGATGACCAATAGAAAACAACTTTTACTTACCCATTTGGAACATACACTTTTAGAAGAATGCCATTTGAGCTTTGTAATGCGCCTGCAACCTTCCAACGCTGCATGACAACTATATTTGCTGGTCTAACCGAAACTATTATGGAAGTTTTTATGGATGATTTCTCTGTATATGGCGATTCATATGACTCGCTCCTGAAGCACCTATCCCTTGTCCTTAAATGGTGTAAAGAAGCACATCTTGTGTTAAACAGAGAGAAGTGTCACTTTATAGTAAAAGAAGGCATTGTCCTTGACCACAGAGTCAGCAGTAGAGGGATCGATGTAGACAGAGTGAAAATCAAAGTGATTTCCAAACCCGCTATCCCAACAAATGTAAGAGAAGTTCACACATTCCTTGGTCATGCAGACTTTTACAGATAGTTTATAAAGAATTTCTCCAAAATAACCAAGCCGATGATGAATTTGTTGCTAAAGGACGCTAATTTCCATTTTGACGAAGAATGTGTTAAGAGTTTCAATAACCTGAAGCATGCCCTTACAACAACACCCATCATCAGAGCTCTTGATTGGGATCACCCATTTGAGATTATGTGTGATGCCAGCAATTACGCCGTGGGTGCTATTTTAGGCCAATGTATAGAGAAGAAACATTATGTGATCTACTATGCATCGAAAACCCTTGACGAAGATCAAAGGAACTATGCAACTACTGAGAAAGAACTCCTTGCATTCGTGTATGCCTTTGACAAGTTTAGATCCTACCTCATTAGTTCTAAAGTCATTGTCTAAACAGATCATGCCACTATCCGTTACCTCCTAGCAAAGAAAGATGCAAAGGCCAGGTTGATCAGATGGATTCTCCTCTTGTAAGGATTTGACCTGGAGATAAGAGATAAGAAAGATATATAGAATGTTGTAGCAGACCAACTCAATTGCATCCACACTCTGGAAACTGAGAAGATCCCGATTAATGATTCTCTTCTGGACGAACAACTCGTGAAGGTTTCAGAAGCTACCCCTTGGTACTCAGACTATGTGAACTACCTTGCCGCTGGTGTCATCCACCCCGAATGCACCGGGAATGCACTGAAGAAATTCATGCATGATATTAGGCAGTATCACTGGGATGAGTCGTATCTCTTTAAGCTCTATGCTGATGGTCTCTACAGATGTTGTATCGCTGAGGAGGAAGCTCAACTTATTTTAGAGCAACATCATTCAGGCCCAGTTGGAGGCCATATGAGTTCTAAGAAAAATGCTTTGAAGGTTTTGCAATGTGGTTTCTTTTGGCCAACCATATCCAAAGATTCCTATAACTTTGTTCTAGCATCACCACTACAGAAAAGGCTTATGAAGTCACTTTCCAGGCGTTGGTTATTAACTAAGAACCGACGCCTAAAACCTACAACGTCAGTTTAAAACACAAACAAACATATATCAGATACGAGTGTCCAGACACAAGTATCACTTTCTATTTAGCGTCGGTTCAAGAATAAACATCCGACGCCTAAAAACACCCGCCAAATCCAATTTATCCAGTGAAAAAAATTAGGTCCAAAATTTAACTAACAACGTTAGTTATTTAATAAATAACCGACGACTAAAACTTTTTCACGTGAGACATTTTTATTGCCCGTTATATTCCCAAAACTAATGCCGATTTGTTTACCCGCGCTGTCCGCGCTAAAATTTTTACACCCCTATGTGCGTCGGTTTTCTCTTAGTGACCGACGTTGTTATGTTTTAGCGTCGGTTTTTTAAAGAACCGACACTTAAGTTTCACTTAACTACACCCGCGCGAGAGACTTTTCCCCTTTCTCTGTTTCATTCCTGATTCTTCAGTTCGCGTAACTAGGTCCGACAATTTTTTCTCTGCTGGTGCCGCCGCCACTCGATTGCTTCTCTGCTGGTGCCTCCGCCGCTCGCTGCTCCTCTCCTCGTTGCCACTCCCGCCTATAGCTGCTTTGGTCAAGTGTCTGCTCCTCTCCTCTCCTTCTAGGTCTCTGCTCCTGGTCGCCCACTCACCGCCGCCGCCCGTTTATTGCTTGCTACTCCGGATACCCCCCTCTCACTCACTACTGCCTCCGCCCTCTTTCCGGCTCACTGCTCCTGCAGATATATCCTTTTCCTCCTCTTCTCCACCATGTTGTGAAATCATAGGTTGGCACGACCGTGCTGGGCAGCACGACCGTGTTGGTAGAATGGCCGTGCTGCGTAGCACGACCGTGGTGGCTGATTTTGTGCTATATTGCTCAATTATGTGTGTATATTTATGTATTTACTATTTTGTGCTATTTTGTGCTTGCATATATTTGTGTTTAGGGTTGAGGGTCACACTTAGGTCTTCTATTTCTAAATTGATTATGTGATCGTGCTTGCATATATTTGTGTTTAGGGTTTAGGGTCACATGTGGGTCTTCTATTTCTAAATTGATTATGTGACCCTAATTAATACATTATAACATAATTGAATCGTGTATTTGTGTTGTTGTAGGTGTTGTTGACTTACTGTTGATTTGCATATATTTCTTCTTCAGCCTTCAAGTGAGGTATAATATTCTCACTCTCCCAATGTTCCATTAGGCTCCATTTTGATTCAAATATTTGATATATGGAATCATGGTTTATTTACTGTTTATTATTTACTAACAAGCATGATTAAATGATGCTACACAAAACTTAGGATATGAATGATGAAACTAGGATTTTAGGTATAAGAATGACAACACATGTATTTGTTGGCCTAGAAACCCGTCCAAGATTTACTCATTAGGAGTAAATCTTGGATAGTCCCCAATTTGGGACTGTTCTTGAACACCTAATCTCACTTAGGATGTAAGTGTATAATGTGTATTAGGTTTTCAAGAAAATTTCGGCAACATTTCCCCGTTTGTTCTCTAAGTACATATGTACTCAGAGAATAGCGGGGAAATGCTGTCGAAATTTTCTTGAAAACCCAATACACATTATACACTTACTAGTGAGATTAGGTGTTCAAGAATGGGATAGGTGGTACACATTTATTATATATAAGAATGATAGCACATGTATTTGTTGGCCTAAAGTTTTAACCATGCATAAACTCTAATATGTTAACCCTAGACCCTAATCTTTTTGTAATATATAGCTTGTTTTCTCTTTTATCATAGAATGGATAGATCATGGATGTCCATTCGCAATCGCTGCACCCCAGAGTTTATATCTGGTCTTGACCAATTTATTAGATTTTCCAAGGAACATAGGAAACAACCTGGAGATAGGTTCTACTGTCCATGTAGGCATTGCGGTAACAACTTGAAAGTCAACACTGGTGATGAAATCAGAAGTCATGTCATGTGCAACGGGATTGTACAAGGCTATACAGAATGGCACTGGCATGGAGAGATTTCAAACTTGAAACTAGTGGATGTCGATAGCAGTGCTTGTGTGGAAGAAGAAATTGCCTTCGATGATGTAGATGTGAACGGATCAGTTCCAGTAGACATCGTTGATGCGATGTTGGATAGTTGTGGGGTAGAGCACACCAAAACTGATCCACCTCCCATGTTTAGAAACATTGTGCATGATGCTGAGATACCATTATACACGGGTTGTAAGTTTACGAAGCCTAGCGCTGTGTTAAGATTGTATAAACTGAACGCTAACAATCGATGGAGCGACAAAAGCTTCACGTCATTGTTGTCTTTGTTGAAAGAAATTCTTCCTGAAGGAAATGAGCTGCCGATCTCAACATACCGGTTAAAGAAATTTTTGTGCCCAATGGGAATGGAGGCCAAGAAGATACACGCATGCAAGAATGATTGTGTATTATTTCAAAAGGACTATGTGGATTTGAAAGATTGTCCGAAATGTGGTGCGTCAAGGTATAAATTGACGACTTCGGGGGAGTCCAAAATTGGTTCTCCCGCCAAGGTGATGTGGTATATACCTATAATACCACGGTTTGAACGCTTGTTTGCCAATCCTATAGATGCGAAGAATTTGAGGTGGCATGCAGATGTTAAGAAAAATAATGATGGGATCCTATGACATGTGTTTGATTCCCCACAGTGGAAGAAGATTGATTTATTATACCCTGAATTCGGTGAAGAGGACATGAATCTAAGACTTGGGCTTTGTACAGATGGGATGAATCCATACGGGACATTGAGCAGCCAACATAGCACTTGGCCAGTTATGCTTGTTATATACAATCTTCCTCCCTGGTTGTGTATGAAAAATAAGTATGTTATGTTGTCTTCTTTGATATCGGGCCCTAAACAACCTGGAAATGATATCTACGTTTATCTTTAACCTATGATTGATGACTTGAAGAAGCTCTAGGGTGAAGGTGTGATGACCTATGATGCTTCACAAAGAGAGACATTTTGTTTGCACACTATGTTGTTTTGCACTGTGAATGACTTTCCGGCATATGGGAATTTGTCTGGATATAGTGTCAAAGGATCTAAAGTGTGTCCTATATGTGAAGAGAGCACTGATTCAATATGACTAAAACATGGAGGCAAGACTATATATCTTGCTCATCGAAGGTTTCTTCCAAAATTTCATCCGTATCATAGGTTGCACAAAGCATTCAATGGATGGAATGAGGAACGTAGTGCACCTAAACCTATATCAGGGGAGGATGTTTATGAAAGAGTGAAAGACATCGCCAATGAATTTGGTAAGAGATCACAATGTACGATGGCCACAAGGAGTGACAAGTCTTTATTCAAGAAGAAGTTGATATTTTGGGATCTTCCTTATTGGAGTTCTTTGACAGTCAGGCATTGTATCGATGTCATGCACGTTGAAAAAAATGTATGTGATAATGTCATCGGTACTCTGTTGAATATACCACATAGGACTAAAGATGGGATAAAATCCAGAATGGACCTACGTGAAATGGGAATAAGGACAGAATTAACAGAAGTAGTTAGTAGCGATCGGAGAACATACTTACCTCCCACTTGTTACATGTTGTCTAGAAAGGAGAAGAAAACATTTTGTGAATGCTTGGTAAATGTTAAGGTGCCACAAGGTTACTCATCCAACATCCGTACATTGGTATCAATGAAAGATCTGAAGTTGATAGGTCTTAAATCTCATGATTGTCACGCTCTAATGCAACAAATATTGCTTGTGGCAATTAGATCTATATTGCCGAAGCATGTAAGGTTTGCAATCACCAGACTTTGTTTCTTTTTCAACAGTCTATGCAACAAAGTTATTGACCCTGGTACTCTCGATAATTTGCAAAGAGAAGTGGTTGTTACCCTATGTCAGCTTGAGATGTATTTTCCTTCGTCGTTCTTTGATATCATAGTACATCGTGTTGTCCACTTGACTAGGGAAGTGAAAATGTTGGGACCAATTTTCTTTCATTAGATGTATCCCTTTGAATGGTACATGAGCATTTTTAAAGGTGATGTTCAAAACCGTTATCGACCTGAAGGGAGTGTTATTGAGGGTTATGTGGCGAGAGAGGTTATGGATTTTTGCAATGAGTTTCTGAGTGGTAATGACGCTCCCGTGAATGACAAGAATATTGAGGAGCATTTTGGCAGAGGAGTTTTGGGATCACGGGTGAAAGTAATCAGCCGTGAGCAGTTGGAGCAAGGTCACTTGTATATTTTACACAATATTGACGAAGTGAGTGTTTATATCGAGGAACATACCAATTTCATCAAGAGACAATATCCTCGAGCCAATACAATGTGGCTTGCTAGAGAGCATAGCAAGACATTTATTAAGTGGTTTGAAGATAAAGTCTTACATCAACTCTCTCAAACACCAGATAATCTTACTGAAACCATCAAATGCCTCACCTTTAAACCAAAATTGAATGTTATGTCTTATGAAGGGTTTGACATAAATGGTTTCTCATATTACACAAAGTGTCAAGATGATAAGAGTGTCATCCAAAACAACGGGGTCACCCTTCAAGCGTCTTCATTGTTTTTTGCAAGTGCAAAGGATAAAAGTCCACGTGAAGCTAAAATGTCATATTACAGTGTCATTGAAGACATATGGGAGTTTGAGTATGTAGATTTCAGAAATCCGCTCTTTAAATGTAATTGGGTTGACAACACCAAAGGAGTTATAGTTGATGAATTGGGTTTCACGTTAGTGAACTTTGAAAAGATTGGCGAGAAGGGTGAACCATTCATATTGGCATCACAGGCGAAACAAGTATTTTATATCGATGATCCTACAAATGATAAATGGTCAGTTGTTCTTCATGGTAAAAGACAGTTCATTCAAGAACCTATAGATGAAGAAGAGTACTATGATAAGTATGGTGACTCCAGTCCATTCTCAGTTGGGTTGCCAACACCACCAAACATTGAAGATGGGGATCACAATGACTTGTATGTTCGTGGTGATCATAATGAAGGATTGTTAATTGATAAAAGATCACAATATTAGAGGCATGGATGTTTATATTTTTATTATGTTTTATTTTTCTGAATGTGAACTTTACAATGTGAATGTGGACTTTACAATGCGAATTACTTTACAATGTGAATATGAAATTTACAATGTGAATGTGAACTTTACAATGTGAATGTGAACTTTACAATGTGAACTACTTTACAATGTGAATGTGTACTTTAAAATGTGAACTTTACAATTAGTGTTACTTTACAATGTGAAATTTATAATTTGAATGTGAACTTTCAGATGGCTGCGCATTCCCATGATGACTGTGCTGATGATCACCGTGAGGGTGAGGATGTGCTTGCACCGCCTGACAATGTAAGTTTTAAGAATATATCCCTGAGGTTTCTATCTATATGTTCATTTATAATTATATTATGTAAGTGTGTTTTTAATCAAAATTTAGGTTGGTGATGTACCCCCTGAAGAAATTACAATACTTGATGAGCAGCAAAAGAAAATTGAGAAAGTGAGGGGCATCACAATGATGAACAAGTTAATACATCAAAGGGGAAATGGACCCAAATTGGCTGTGGATTTCGATCAGGCAGGAAATCCATATGGAGTGAACCGCAACTCATTTGTTTTATATCTTGGGATTCTTACTCGCAGCCATTGTAGTCCTATCCTAGAATCATGGCATAAAGTTCCTAAGGGGAAGAAAGACCACATATGGAAGGAACTATGCGTGAGTTATTATTATTTATAATTCTATTTGTGTAGATTACTAATTTTTAGGATACTAGTTAATAGAAATTCTATTTAATTTGCAGAGCATATTTGATCTGGATGAAAAGCTACATCGTAAATGTGTGATGCAACGTTGTGGGAGGGCCTAAGGAACTATAGGACCAATCTCACCCGAGATTACATATGCGATGCTGAGAATAGGTTCTTGATTGATTCCAATTCTAGACATTGATCAGTATTTCATTAACTCTACACTAATAATTTTTGTTTGTATTCTCTTTGAAAAATAAATATTGGAGGAAAAAAGCCACACAACAATGGAACTACTTGGACCCCAAAGACTGGGAGGAGTTTGTTACCCAAATAAAAATAGATGAATTCAAGGTATTAAGTGCCACTCCCAATTTAATTAATATATGTTTTTATGTATTCACCTATTCAAGATTAACCTTTAGTGTTACTAACCAAATCAATGTGCTAACTAACTAGGCTATCAGCGATGCTCAACGAGCAAGGCGTGCAATGAATGTGCATGACCACACAATGGGTCCAAGAGGATATGCAGGCGTTCGCCAAAGACTACAGGCGACTGCTACTCGGGAGACTGCAGAGTCCTCTACTGCTGCTCCTGCACCTCTGCCTCGCCATGCTATGTGGATAGCTGGGAGGCAAAACAAGAAGGGAGAGATACCGAAGCACATAACTGCTGAGGCGAATGCAAAAATGGTAAAAATCAACTCTTAGAGTAATCTATCGATATTGATTATTGTTATGTTTACTTATGAACTTTTGTTGATGGTGATTAGCGGGAGCTGCACGAGCAGAGGAAGGAAGGCAAGTTCATCCCTCAGGGAACAAGGGATGAACTGACAGTTGTTCTGGGTAACCCAGAGCATCCTAGACGTGTAAGGGGTGCAGGCGCTGGTGTGGGCATCAAAGCGTTCTTTGGGCCATACCAGTGCAAACCTGTCCCAAAAGCGGGACTTTCACAAGCTGAGGTAACTTATTCTTATTTTAGAACATTATTGCGAAAGAGAATTCAATAATTAGAAACTAGCATTTCTTTTATCCATGTATAGGTATATTCCTTAATTGATAGGAGAGTCAAGGAAGTAGTTGATAAAAGATGCCAGGAAGCAATTAACAAGTGGCAGACATCTCAGACTGCCACTCAGACAGTACCTGTGGCAGACCTCTCTTCTCCTACTGCTCGTACTGCAGAGGTTGGGAGTAATCCTATAGACCCACAACCTAGCACGACCTCTGTAAGTATTTTTATGGCATATATAATAGCTAGTCTGTTCAAGATGATATGTTTGTGTATATATGCATATAACATTTTTTACGTAAATTTGTAGGGGTTGAAGCCATGCTGACTAAAAAGTGAAGGATATATCGTTGCAGAGGCATAAGCTTACCCATCCCTTAAAGGGTGCATGTTTCATGGGAGTCCAGTACTAGATGGCATGGTATGTGTGAGCCCGATACATGTACTCCCTGGCTGGACGAATCTTGCACTGCCTCATGCACACCCAGATGCTGAAACACTTGGTGAGGCAGTAGGCGGAGTGATACTGTAGCCCGAAGCGGATGTCCTCTATACTGATATTGTATGATAAATTTTCATTACTTTAATTTGTTAGTGTGTATATATATATGAGTCAATTGATATGAAATTATATATACAGGTCAAAAAGACGAGACCTGCTACATCTCGGCCTCCACCTCCTCGACTACCAAGTTGGCTTCCAGGGGACCTACATGCCTTGATATGTCCTAATTGTAGGAGTGTGGCAGTATGGATCGGCGAACATAATCCAAATTGCCCTATAAATGTTACTATTCCAGAGAATGCTATAGGTAAATCATACGATAACAATCTATTTATACAAATTTAGTATACATATTAATGCATACATATTAGAAGTTCTGGATACGTATTAATGTAGGTCAAACATTTAGAAACAACATATTTATACAAGATATTTTGGAGTTGTTTAGTTATGAATGACTGAACACATTTATGATAGAGCTATGGATATGGTGAGATTAATGCATACAGAAATCTGGTTTATACATCCATATACCTTGTTTTATATACAACAATCTGGTTTCTTATATATTAATGCATACGTAATACATGTTTTGCAGCCACTTACACAAGACATGTATAGATTTTGGGTTTTCCCATGTGGGATTTTTGGTTCCATCTTTGATTAGTCTTGTAGATACAGACCCATATTCAGTTACTTCATACTGCTGTGATGCTTTTGAATATTTTGGTAAAAATAATAAGACGATGATAATAGCTCCATTCAATGTCGAGTAAGTTTACTTTGATTGTAATTTGGAGTTAAGCAAATTACATTTTTATTGTGGATATTGAGTTATTAATTTTCTACTTTCTTACCTGTAGTGCTAATCATTGGGAGTTATTATTTATTGTCCCCAAGACATTCACCGTCTATTATCTAGATCCTACGGGGAGTGAGTTGGATGTATTATATGGACATACAATTAAAAGGCCATTATTCTCATGAGAAATATTTTATGTTTTTATATTTGTTAACATCTGTTACTACATTACTATTTAATTATGCAATTTAATGTGTTACATTAACATATATAGGGCATTACAAGAGTACAAAAAAGCTGGAGGAAAGGTCCCCAAGAAAATAAATCTGACACTCATTTGGGAGAATGTGAAAGTAATTTCCTAACTCCAATGTATATATTATTTATGTGAACTGTGCTTATTTGTATTTTTGAATATTTTGTATGTTTCAATTTATAGTGTGCTACACAAGACAACAGCTGGGCATGTGCCTACTATGTGATGCGATTTATGGACCTAATCATCAAACATGCCGTATTGGAAATCGATAACATACAATAGGTATTATACATAGTCTCGTTAGATAATATGAAATATATGAATCTTATTATATATTATTATAAATATGTATATACGTCATTCTCTTTGTAGGTCTTTAAAACTGAGGACTTCAACACAGGTGCAAAGCATTTCGATGTACATGCTCCCTATGCGAGAGATGAATTAGATGCTGTAAGAGAAGATTGGGCAAAAGCCCTGCAAAGAGTGGGAATTTTTAAATATAATTTTGCTGACAATGATGACAATGATGAATAAAGAATAACTTTTTTCTCATAATTAATTTTGTGTGAATGTGAATGAATTTTTATGAATTTTCATATGTGTGTGAAAATCAGTAATACATGAATGTTTCTACATGTGTCTAAATGTGAAAAGAGATGAAATAAATGGAACTGCAGGTTGCTACTGGTTTCTACATGCATGTGATGAAAAAATAATATGAATTAAATGTTCTTATACATGAGTGTGAATCACATATATATAATATTGCCCATCATGTTAATTTTGCAGGTTTGTGGCCTGTTGTTGGCTGATATCAATAGATGTCGTAAAACCTGCAGTTTATAACTAAACTGCAGGTTTCTCATCCTGCGACCAGCCACAACAGGTCTGCAGACTGATAGAAAAATAAAATAAAATAGGCGTTGGTTATTTTTATAAAACCGACGACATATGGTTACAGTTTCGATTGCCCTACTAGTAACCGACGTCGATTTCCTTAATGAGGCTAGACACCACGACCGTGCTGGCCAACACGGCCGTGGTAGCGAACCAGACATAAAACATGCATCGGTTATTTGTATAAAACCGATGACATATGGTTACAGTGTTGGTTTCCCTACTAGTAACCGACGTCGATTTCCCTAATGAGGCCAGACACCACCGCCGTGCTGGCTAGCACGACCGTGGCAGCAGACCAGACACCACGGCCATGCTGGCTAGGACGGTCGTGGCAGCGGGTGAGATGGTGTCAGTTATCACTAATAAATCGACGCCGATAGTGCCCCAGATGGCGCCCTTTCTGTGGCGCGACGGTATATGGCGTCGATTTCTAAGATAATAACCGACGACTCTACCCCCCTGCTGGTGCATTTTCAGTGGCGCATGAAGGGTTGTGGCATCGGTTTGAGAACCGACTTGTAACAGTTGGGCTTTTAACGGCACCCACATAGGTGTCACTTAAAAACCGACACTAAAGGTCTTAAATAACTGACACTAAAGGCCGGTTATGTACTAGTGAATGTGACAAATGTCAGAGAATAGGTAACATTTTGAAAAGAGATGAGATGCCGCTTAAACTATGGCAAGAAGTTGAGATTTTTGATGTTTGGGGAGTGGACTACATGGGTCCATTCCCATCCTCACACGTATTTTCCCACATCCTAGTCGCAGTGGATTATGTCTCAAAATGGGTAGAGGCCATACCGATCATCACTAGCGATTCCAAACCTGTCATAAAAATGTGTAAGGATATTATTTTTCCTCGTTTCAGAGTCCCACAAACCGTGATATCCGATGGAGGTTCTCATTTTCTGGAAAGGAGCTTCGAAGCGTTGTGGAGGAAATATGGTGTAACACACAAGGTAGCCTCACCCTACCATCCCTAGACAATTGGGCATGTAGAAGTTTCTAACCATCAACTCAAGGCTATCTTGGAAAAGACAGTAGGATGCAACTGAAAAGATTGGTCAGTGAAAATCAATGACGCCTTATGAGCCTACCAAACTACTTTTAAGACTGCTCTTGGAACTACACCATTTCGATTAACTCGAACACAAAGCATGGTGGGCAATCAAACAACTAAATTTTGACATGAAGAAAGCTGGACAAGCTAGGATTCTACAACTTCCGGAGCTGGATGAACTCTAGATGACAACTTATGAGAATGCACGAATCCACAAAGAACGCATGAAGCTTTGGCATGATGGTCATCTGAAAAGAAAGGACATTCAAGTGAGAGACCAAGTTCTACTGTTCAACTCAAGACTGAGGTTATTCCCAGGGAAACTCCGTTCTCACTGGTCTGGACCTTACATTGTCAAGAGCATCTACCCGCATGGTGCTTTCCCTTTATGGAGTGAAAAGTCAGGCGAATTTGTGGCAAATGGTCAACGCTTGAAGAGATATTTGACCTCAGCTGACATAGGCCCTGAAGCAATGATGGATCTTACCAATCCAATGTATCCACCAGAAAATTGAAAGATTCACATCGAGCCATCGACGTAAAATAAAGGCGCTTGTCGGGAGGTAACCCGATCAACAATTTCATTTTTTCTTTTAATTTTGAATTAGAAAATTTCCTTAATTTTGTTTTTAAATTTTAGAAATTTTCACACTGAACAGATATTGCATCACACAATGCTATCTTAAGTTTTGATTATTCTTCATTTTTGAGATTTTCAGATGGAGGACGTACGCTGATTGGAACACAACCACATCTGGTGGTCCAACCAGCATGAATTTTCCCCTCCATCTCAAATTTAGAGTTTTCTCAGGACGAGCAAATTTCTAAGTTCGGGATGGAGGGTGGGTGGTACATACCTTACTTTCCACCCACACCCATATATTTTAGACTTAAGATTTCATTGTTGCAATTTTGATCAATCTTTTCAAAACTTTTAAGTTTTTAAAGAAATTATATAGAAACTTGATGAAGTTTTGACACTTTTTGTTTCAATAAAAGCCATTACCTATCTAGCTAGTTTCTCTTTCTATGCTTTTTAAATCATGACACCCTCCTTATTTGAAGCAAATACTCAAGAGGGCCATTTTATGAAAACTAGCCTATTGATAGAAATAATCTTGTGAAGCTTATGAATCCTAACATCATGATACTTCTACAAAAATGGCAAGTGTTTGTCAAACTGATAGGGATCAAACGTCATGCTTCCTAACTGATAGGTGGAACAATAACATGGAACCCCCACCGAATCCTCATCAAGTCATTATTTGAGCAGAGTATGATAAAGAGAATGACCCGGTGCACTGAATCATAAATCATGTAGCATTCTGATCTGAACTCTCTTCTACGCTTCTTATATCATCTTCTTACCCCTCCATCCACCAAAAAGAAACAAAAATAGCCAAAATAGTGCCAAACCCTAAGTTCGGGGTGGCACACAATCTCTCTCTATATCCGCTTCTTCCATACCCCTCGATTTAATAGGAGCGTACCACCAAGAAAAGATGCCAATGTGCACACAAAAAATGCAATCTCGAGTTGAATAGAGCGAAGATTCACACAAAAAATGCAATCAATGTGATTGCAACCATATAATAAATCTCGAGTCGAATAGAGGAGAGATTTATTTCTTCTTTCCATACCACCCTTCACTCCCTTTTCCACCTAAAGGCACAATGAATGCCTCCACTGTCCTGAAAAACACCAGTGTCAAATCAGGTGCACACTTGTTGTTCTGCGGGTATCTCTGGACTCTTACGAAACTCTTAAAAATGCCTATTGTTGGAAAAAGTGAGGAGGAAAATATGTTGGAAAACAAACTCAGGAACGAAGATATGGTAAGATGTGTTCAGTTATCTCAAGAAGTTGAGATGCTTAGTCATACTATGCAGAAAGGAAACAATCGTGATGTGAAGATGAGGCAGTCACACAAATTGAAATCATTCATTTGGTGACTATTTCAGATTTTGTGTTACTCGAGGACAAGTAACGTTTAAGTTCAGGGTGTTTTGATGAATGCATATTCATCATGGTCTTAGTCACCATCCTTGGCTTAATTTTGCTCCGATCATTCGCTTTTACTGCCTAAATCCACTCATACATCCTTACTTAGCCTAATTGATTTTATCTCTATTTTAATTGGATTTTATTCTTATTATACAAGTCAAATTGGAGCATGCGAGCCTTATCTCCAAGGCCCATCCACCATCATGGCCCTTTCTTCTTTACTCAGGTCATAGTAGCATCGAGGGCTCCCGCCTCTTCACACCTCGACCGGGCCCACCATTCACATGCACTGTGACCGGGCTCTCTTCTACTCCAGCAACCCTAAAATTCCACCGTCATACCACCCTCGCAATCTTCCCATTCAATCTGCATCCTCACGGTCTGTGCCTAGACCCTCTTCATGGTATTGAAATTGTGTGAGCACCCTCATGGTCTCAAGACTGTGTGAGGCATCACAGTCCCAAGACAACGAAGAGCTTCCACCTATGACAACAATCACCCTCATCCATCATCAACCTCCTGCACCGCACACACCTGTAACCCCACCACCTGCTTGCGGTTTTCTACTGCGATCACCTTCTCCTCCACATGGTCTCCAGACTGAGAACAGACTCCACCTGAGCGGTCTTCAAACCACTAGGTTCATAGCAGTCCTCAAACCGCAAGGAGCACCCTCACGGTCCTGAGACCGTAAAGACCACCGCCTGTCCTTCTCATTTGACTGTCTGCTGCATCACGATCTGACGCTTCCTATGCCACCAACCTCTCCTCGCCTTCCTCTTCTTCCTCGCTACATCCTCCACCTCCTCATCCATGGTCCATCCTGCTCCATCACCATTTGCGACTCTCTTCACCAGCAACAATCGTGACCTGCTCCTCCCACGATCACAATCAATGCCACACCACAACCATCTTCTTTCCTTTAATCATGACCTATATGATTAGTCCTCTGCTACCTCAAGACCGCGAGACAACCAAGCAATCTTCAAGATTGTGAAGAGCCCTATCGGTCTTCGAAACCATGAGGACTCCCACCATCCTCAGGACCGTGAAGATGCTAGTGGTTTTTGAGACAGCATGAAGGAGCAATCAGTCTTCCAAACCGTGAAAGGGGATCGAGAAGATCATGTGAGGAGGCAAGTGGTCCAAGACCGTGAAAACACTAAACCATGAAGACCCTGTGAGGATGTCTATTGGTTTCTAAATCGTGAGCCGTTAATTCATTTTCCAAACCAAAATTGTGAAGAGAGTCCTAGCGACTAAGATTGTTCAAGACCAAAGAGTCCAACCTCCCACCAACTCTATAAACACAGACGCACACCTGCCTCCCAGAGCATCGGATTCAGGACGTCGCCAGGCTTCTCCTTTGCGAGCTTGACCCCTTCTCCCTCCGATCTACAACAACAACTCCATCACCAAGCTGCACCTAACGTGCTCGCCCCCTGGAAAAGCTCCTCTACCTCCATTTCTCCTCATCCTCCACTCCACCACTAGGCAGTGCCTAAGAAGCACTCGACCCCTGGTGGAGGATGATATCCACGTCCAAGATGAGCGGAAGGCTTGCGTATCTACCTATCATCCACTCCACCTATGCATCCACAACCTACTCCTCCTGCTCTGAGCAAGGAGGTCGAGATGAGAAGGAAGGTGGAGAGAGAAGGTCTGCCCCATCTGCCGTGGTGTCCCTCACTCCTTGTTCAGATCTGCTCTGATGTGGCGTAGAAGACTGTATCTTCACTGAGTTGCAACCATCTTTTGCATCATGCTCATGGCGGAATCTTCCCTCTCCATTGTTCTTTTTGTTACTCGTATCATGAGCGAGTAGTTTCATTTCACCGGGGTGTGGGGACTAGCCCCACTGCCCATGCTTATATGTCCTTTTGTTAAACATTCCATGGCATGTATATAACTTTTAATTTTGTTGTTAATAGTCGATGTGTGTTTGCGGATTGATCACATGCTTGCATTTATATTTTTCTTTCCTATGTTGTGAGAACTTCAATATGTACGAGTCGAATGTCGATTAATGCGGTTGAATCCCTGATGAGAAATCAGATGGGATTCCCTGAGGTCGTAAGTGTGTGATCCGTGAGGGGACGAGCCATCTAGCCCATGGTGACGTTTCTATGTGCCTAAACATCCTAACGAAGGGCTGCAACTTCAGTTGGATATCTGTATCTTTGGAGTCATAAGTGATCCGGATGGTGATGAGAAATCTAATGCCTAAGGTGATGCTTACGTGAACCTAAACATACTAACAGAGGGTTCACATCAGATCTATTTGGATGGTTAGATCTTGCCTGGATGCTTGTGATTGGATATGTTTGCATGTGTAGTGGTGGTGAAACCCAGGACCATCCTAGTGATCCCCATCATTAATCTAGGTTCAACTTTAAATCGTGCTCTTTACTTTCTTGCAATTAGTTTAATTAACCTCAAATCATCCCTTTATTCTAAATATTAGTCTTACTTGAGCTAGACTCGACTAGCAACGATTCTTAAAATCATTGTCCCTTGGGATTCGATCCTTAACTATACTGTGATAAGACCTGTCCACTTGCGAGTGGTATTATTGCACAAGGTTTTGGTTAAAAACTCTGGAATTTTAACCCTGAGTGAATTTGTTAATGCGATAATAGACCATGCCACATTCCCCTGGGCAAATTTACACATGCCCTATCTATGGGTGGTTGCACAAAAGTACCACTACACTAGTTAAATAGTCTAGTAAAATCAACATGCTAAGAACTATGGCAAGTACAAGCATCAAGTAATAGAAACATGGTAGTGGAGTACAAGACCCAATAAATATATAACAAAACTAATTTTTGAGGCAAATATAGTAAAGGAAATAACAAAAGAGGAATTAGGGTTTCATAAAAGCCTCATTAGGGAAACTAGGTTAGGGTTTGCAATTATGCCCAACTTAGGTGCAAGGAAAGTACATACCTCACTTATTGAGTTCCATTATCAACTTTCACCACTTTTAGATGATCCAAGATCAACTTTTCCTATTTTCAATGTATAACCATGTATTAGTGTTTTTCATATGGATTAATGTAAAGAAAACCCTAGTTTTGGACTTTTTTTTACATAACTCTGAGTCAGACTCTAAAAACATCACCATTAATCTAGTTAGGTTCTCCTTATTAAGAAAACATATAATTTTGCATATTTTGGAGTTATGATGGTTAAAGTGTATTTTTGGTGATTTTTATGTTTTAGATTCATTTTTAGAAAACACCTTTCGGAAAAACTCAAAACCAAACCTTGAAAGTATTTTTATTAGAAATATCACATATTTTGAATTCCAAAACATATTTACTATTAATTTTTGGACAAAGGAATAAAAAGGTATGATTTTTCCAATATTGACCAACCACATGATGACACATCATCAAATACACGCAAGAGAGGTGATGAGAGAGAGAACCGAGCCTCAACTAACTTGTCCCAATCGGCTAAGGCCAATTAATGGGTCAATGGTCTCGTTGACTCATCCCAAAACAAAGAAGAATGTGACTAAGAGACGAACGTGCCACTCACGTGAAAAGAAAAAGAGAAGGGATCAGAGGGGTAGAACGAGAAAAAGACCAGGGGTTATCCCCTTCCTTGCCTTCACATGCAATGGTCGCAAGAAAGAAAAGCTGCTACCCATGTCAAAAATAGGGAAAACCACAAGTCACGATGAAATGTTAAAATAATGGTAGGGAAAGCGAGAACAGGGTCTCATGAACTCATCAAGCTAGTTTATGGTGATGCTGGTGTTGTCTAGGCCTCAGGAGATGTGCTGCAAGCCAAAACTCAAGCAAGTGGTAACGATGGCCAAACCAGTGCCGTTCAAAGAAATTGAGATATGTAAAAGATAGCATTGGTTGCGGCGTAACCAGGGGTAAGGTCCCCTTTTTATACGATTGTGTCCTCGGGCTTCTTCGCCTAGGAGCTTTGAGACACGTGAGGGGGTCAAATTGGGTGAATCATGTATACACCACAAGAGAACATGAGTGATGGCTCATTAGGTTCATAACTTACTCACAATTTCATAGCAAAAAAGTTCTCGAGGAATGATCAAATATGTTGAGAGACGATCACTTTCAAAAATCAGCCAAAACCAGTGCATGTTTCTCGTTTGGTCGCAAGGTAGAGGACAACTCACAACCATCCAATCCACCATCTAACGAATGAGGAAGCACACACATCAGTGGATAGGTGTGAAATTTTATGTCATTGCCAAAACTGACCTTGACGAAAGTGTAAAACTCAATTATTTAATATTTTCTCTCTTTTCATTTAAGGGTACACACAAATCCGAAATTTTATGAAATTTGACACTCAATCTACTTTTGATATGGGTAATCCAAATATGTATTTAGATTTTCCTTTTGAGAACTTTTGATGTGTTAAATAAATCAATGTTATTTTCTCTTTCCTCCATAACTAATGGTTATAAGATTCTCCAAATTTGATGAAACGTCACCCACAAGTCATGTTAAGTGCCTTGGATATGAATTTTCCATCAGTTTTACATGTTGGAGTTGTTTGTAAATTTATTTAATATTTTGAAGGTTCTACACACTTTCTCTCTCGTAACTTCACACGTATGTTAAAGATTATCCAAATTACATGAAAATTTACCCAAAGGCTATTTTCAACGTGTAGATTACGAATATAAGATTATTTTCCACTTTTGAAGTCATTAAGTATTTTCTTTCATATTTTAAAGAAAACTCACCTTTTCTTTTCAAAATAAAAGAGGTATAGTTATTATCATTCCAAAATTAATGAACTTGACCTCCAAGCCAAATCAAACACAAGGAAAATGAATATGAACTTATTTTTAACCAGTTAATCTTACTTTTATAAAATTTAGCCCATTATCCATTATTACCACAATTTCTCATACTAAATAGTTACATATCACATTAACATGTTTCAAGCATTATTATGCATCCCTTTTTCTCTTCCTTGCTCCATAAGCCCAAGGAATGATCTAGAATGAATTATTTTATCATGATCTCACATAAGTGGTTAATTTGCATATTAGACCCTTATTAAAAGTATTTACTGAGGTATTTGTGCATAAACCCATATCTTGGCATAAATGGTGATCAAATTCACCCCAAACCACTATTATCTCCAAAAATTAAACATCAAAGCCAAAAAGGATAGAAATGAAAAGAATAGCTTAGAAAGAGGGTCAAAAAGAGAAAATTCCAAATTTTGGTATATTACACAAAGTAACTCCTTATTGGATGAAATTTTGACTATGGATCTACATTTGATTGTACCAATTACTAGAAATATTAGCACTTTGAGTTAATGACTTAATTTGACCAAAAAAATCCCCCCTTGTATATTCCAAAATTAATATAATCTGACTCTATTATCAATTTGGATTGGTTCCAAAGCCATTAGTTGTAAATTGAGAGTACTCTATGAATGTGAGGCTAAATCATGATATCTCAGGCTTAAAAATACAAATTGACGTCAAAATGAGTAATGGAACCCAAATTGAGGGACTACTTTGTAAATAATTTTCAATTAAAGAGTTTCAACTACTTTCAATAAAAGAACACAATTGAAGACTAAATATCAAGGAATATGATGATTGATATAAATAATAAATGAAATTTTACATTGAAGGACCAATTTGTAAATGGGCTCTAGTTTATGATTTTTTTGAATTATAATCCAATATATATTTAGTACCAAATTTTTAGTATGTTACAATTCTCCACCCCTCAAAAATGATTTCATCCCCAAATTCGGCTTAGTCAGGATAATCCCCATTCCTTAAAATGATTCAACTAGAACAACCTCAATAGGTATGCCAGTTAGAATGTAGAATCCTTCACCAACCCTAGGTTTCATCTCTAGATTTTTTTATACCTACTTGATTGCGACTTTGCTAAAAAATCATCGATAAAATTTCAAAAATCATTTTCTATACATCAAATATAATAAGGAATATTGTTTTTTTTCAACGGAAAGCCTTTTCTATGTAAAACTAAAAATGGACAAATTCAATGCGAGAACTAAGTCACATTCACTTTGTGTCTACATTCTAATTACTATTATTCCATCTTCCAACTACTTGATATATTTTGGGAATTTAGATTTCTATTAATATAAGAATTCACATAATCACTTAGTGAAGTCTAGTCTATATAATTATCTAGAGTCATGTACCCATGTCTAGGTTAAGAATCTAAATCATGAATATCAAAATTTATGTTGCACCCTAAGCTATAGTTATCACAACCAAGCTTAAAACGTTCAAACATTACTTAATATTGTTGTCACTAATCTTTATGTGATATTCTATTATGGCAAGAAAATTTCATTTTTAGTATAGGGTTTTACATCATATAATGTTGGGGTCAACACAAATTATCCAAATTTTATGTATCTTTGAAAGGAGTTCCTAAAATATTGAGGTCCTAATGTTATCACCTTATACCACTTACTATTTCTCTTATGGATGAAAAATACAACCCCTTTTTTTACATTTGATTTTGGATTTGGAAGTTTATTTTTTCCTCTCAAAAACTAAAATTGCATATAAAAAATGAGGATGTATTGTTTAAATGTCAACTTTCCATAATTTCTATGGATTTTTTGTAAAAGTTATCATGAGACTTTTTTTTCTCTTAACAAGTATTAGGGTTTTTGATCTAAGTCCAGATAGGTTATCATTTATTTCCTCTCTATCAATGGTGATTAAACATACATTTTTTGGGATTATTGACTAAATTCATGATTAGGTCTTTTTTCCAAGTAGTAGACATCTCTTTGGCCAGCTCATTCCACTTACATGGTGATGGATTATTTATTCTAGGAGATTTATTTATTATATTTTTTCTATTTGCAACTTTTTTGTGGTTGTACTTGTCTAAGGAGGAGCTCTAGGTTACTATTTGGGTACTTGTAGTGGTGGTTTTAATGTTCAAAGGGCCATATTATATATATGCATTTAACTTTTTTTCTCAATAACAATCTATAACACCCTCCCTAAGAACACACATGCACATAGCGGAAGCAACACTGAGTTATCCATAACTCGTGTAGTGAAGGGGGCATTACATAAACTGGCATTCATAACAACAATATAATCAATCATAGAAACTTTAAATGTAAACATTCTCATCATTGTTCTTACAAAAAGAAACATAAAGGCCATCACATGGAAAACTAATTTAACATCTCAAGACATAGTCTATAGTATAGAGTTCTAAATATAGAAACATAACGTTGAATCTATGAAGCAGATGATCATCTTATAGTTGGCACCCCACCAGATCTTATCCTGCTATATCCTTGTGCTTGAGTCTCTGGGATCTACTCTACTTGTGCTCTCACCTACAGACATCTCATCCCCATCCATGCATTAGAAAAATGATTATTAGTGTAAGTGGCATGAGTATTCTATATGCACAAAACTAAGGTAATAAGATAGTACCAAATATTCTTGAACATTATAAATATGAGACTAACATTAAAAACTTTACAAAATCTGAAACATAAATATCTCTTCTTACTTTAACTTAGATCTTATCTTGTTACTTATCTTTCTCTGGAGACTTGTACTCTAGTACCTGGGTCTCATGACCTGCACTAAGGTGCCTGGGTCATGTCTCTGAATTGTCCTGCACTTTGGTACCTGGGCCATATGACTTGCACAAAGGGCCTGAGTCATGTCTCTCTTATCTTAATCTCTTTCATTATAGTTATAAATGAGATTGTGTTCATGCTTTGAACTAAGGTATCTTTCATTTACAACTTTTATTTGATTTGTGGCCATCATTATACGATAAGTCCTCTGTTGATACCAAAGTGTCCTCAATGATGCAACACACCCTCTGTTGGCACTACATGCCCTCTGTTGACACCGAGGTGTTATCTATGATGCGACACAATCTCTGTTGGCACAACGTGCCCACTGAAATGGAGTAAACACTCCTTTGAATTTGGCAACAGATGCCTCTAAATCGTATCATGACTCTCTGAATGAGGACTTATCATATAATGTATTATATGAAGGTTCTGAATTAATTATCTTAAGAGCTTACTAAATTATGAATTTGGACTTATCTAAAATTGAATATTGAGTACTGAACATGTACTGAACTCTGAATCTGAATCTACATCTGAATATGAATAATCTCAGTTAAAACTGAGATTGGGTCTAAAACCCTTATCATCTATCTTAATCAAATATCTGGCTACCCACATATTGAGAAATCTAAATTTGAATCAAAACTTGATATTCTTATTATTTGGATAAATATTAATTTGAAACTCTTGTTTGATCAAATGACTTAATTAAATCTTAATATCATATTTATGGAATGTAAGACTAAAGGCTTACGAAAATAATCTGAACTGAACATTAGAATACTAAGTATATAAAAGTAACTTAAGTAGTAAATATCTAAAATATAATTTATGACATGATAACTCAATCTCTTGAAAGTCTCATGAAGTCTTATCTTAACATGAATCTTAATGCATTCATGTGAGCTTAACTCTTAAATGTTAAAACATGCATCTTATAACATCTTATCTTGCAAACGTATTCATAACTTAATGCATTCAACTCTTATAATATTATCATATACTTAATTCTTATATCTTAATCATTTTAAGAAATCTAAATAACAATTAATTCTTAGATATTAATCTATCTAAGAAATCTTAATAGCATATTTTTACTTGAAATCTTAATACATTCTTATCCCACATTGTCATGTATGACTGTCTTAGTTGCATATCTTATCTTGTAGTCTTATCCATCGATATAAATTAATTCTGAGAAATCTTATAGGAATATGAACCTTTAATTTTTCATCATTAACATGCTTCATGAATCACAATTGTTCTAATAAATCTTACTAACACATATCTACTTGATATATAGGGTATATGTAAGAACACCATACAGAGGTGTGAAAACTTTGATCGCATAACTAACTTTAAATCTTAGAATATTTAAACACATAAATCATAATGTCTTATCTGAGAAACATGTAAAGGTACTGAGCTTAATAAATATGAATACTCATGGACATGAACCACTTACCTCTCTTGAAGAAAAACCTAATTGCTCTTCTTAGGTTGAACAAACCCTAGTCACGTTCTTGGATCGATTGAACCTTATTCACCATGTTCATAGAACAATCATTGATTAATAATTATAATTTTTAGGGTTTCATGGTTCCTGTCTAAAACAAGAAATCTTGGTGTGAAATCAGGCTCTTAGACCTAGACCATTATCTAGGTTTCAAAAATATGATCAAAATCCATATATGGTTTGCATTTTTCTGATACATTGACTAATTTCTAGGATTTATACAACGTTGGAACATTATTTAATTGAATTGAAGCATGTGTTACCTTGAGAGGCATCAAATGGGGTGGGGCGGGATCCAAGATTTGCTAAACTAGTGCCTCGGTCTGCCTTTATCCCCAGGTCACAAAGAGGAGCCCGCCCCCTCTGTTTCCTCTGTGAAGCAGAGTACCCGGCTGAGGGTTCTCAGTGGTGCTCCAGGAAAAGCCTCCTCTAGCTCTTAATCCTCAATCAAGTCATTGTGATGCCTGACCTTCCAACCAACCCTGCCGGCCTGGCTCCATCATCATGCCTAGCCCTGTACTCACACACGGAAGCTGAACTCGACTCTCCTATTTCATGCCAGAAACAGGGCGCCACCACCTGAACCTTCTTCGAAGTAGCTAGGTTGATGATCAGGTCATTCAACTACGTATTGAGGCCTCCAATCATGATGGACTAGTCTTCATGGCAAGGGAGACTCATCTTCATTCCTCAAGGGTCCATGGTTGCAAAACCTACATCTACTAACTCTATGTGTCACTATAGGCATTGTCCAGTTCCTTGCGCCTCTCTCTCAAACTCACAAGAAAACACCCCAAAACACATCCTTCCCTCCTCCTTTGTAACACTAATCTTTTATACTGATTCCCCTCTCAATCTCGGGTAAGATCCACCCCTTGATTTTGGTTTAGGTAACAACACTCTCCAGTCTACGATGGACTGGGAGTCTCCATCCACTTTTTTTATTATCTTATTAACTCATTTATCTACTAAAACAACCTTTAAAATACTTCAAAAGTTAAACAGGGGTGCACTTCAATAGGTACACCATTATCATGGTCCCAAATTCTTAATCAGGGCAAAAGAACTCTAAAGCTAATTATGATGGCATTAAGCATTCATAAGTACTAATAAATAATAGGGATCTCATTCATTTTCCAAAGTTGACTACCAAGTCTGACTTATTATTATTATACATGAACACTTCAAATTTGGCATCACAAATGTAATCTAATTAAGTTGAAACTTCATACCTAAACTAAATCCACCATAAAGGTTATGATTTTGGACTTAGATTTAGCTTTTGCAATTATCTCATATGATTTTTACTATAATTAGAGTCTATCTCTATTATCTTGAAATCAATCTCTTCATATCTCAGTAATGATCAGTATACAGGATTTTAAGTCCCATTTTCATGATATACTTCTGCCAAAGCTACATGACATTGTTCTACACAATGTTTCTACATGATTTACTTGTAGAGTTCATTATCTCCATTATTTCAACATGAATCTTTTTTTTTGAGAAGAAAATCCTTCAATTAATCGAAAACTAGATACAAAGCGGAAATGAAAGACATGTCTACATGACCATTACACGCAAGCCATGGGGGCCATTGTTAGAACTCTACTCTTTGGTTGTTCTTGAGTACGAGTTTGGCGGTTGTGTCAGCGATTGTGATGAAATCCCGGGGACTGTGTAGGATACAGTATGAAGGATTGCTGAGGGTGAGCTTCTTCCATTGATGATGGTGAGCATGGAGGCGAGCCTGGGCACACTTCTTGGCAGATAACGCTTGGGTGGCCGATATAGAGTCAGAAATGATAAGCACTTTGGACCAGCCTTGGGATTTGGCAAGAGCAGCAGCTTGCGTGATTGCTAGGACCTCAACTTCTGTCACAAAACTGGCCTTTGTCAGGCAACCTCTCCCTAGGAGTATGTGTCTGTCTGGGCATAGGGCCACATAGACAAAGCTGGATCTCGACGAAGATGGGGTGTAGGCAGCGTCGGTAAGGATTATGTGCTCATAAAGTAGCGGCAGGGAATGTCTCCGAACTGGATTGGGGGGTGTCCCGGAAGTAGGGTGCAACAACAGCGGAAGCTTGTGCACCATCTCGGATCGCAGATGAATGAAACATACCGCAGCTGGAGTGGGAGTGATACTACCCCCATGAACCTCCATGTTCCATATGGTCCACAGATGCCACGATGTGACAAGCTGTATGATTGGGTGAAGAATGTCATGTTTGCCTTTGATAATTTTGGTCAAACATAGATCTTCATCTTCAAGGAAGAAGGCGGGGGCAGGTTGGAGTTCCTGCCAAATGGAAACACTCCTTGGACAGTCCCTTAAGCAATGGATTATGCTTTCGTCTCCTGCATGGCATCTCGGACAGACCTTGTCGACCACAATGTGGCGGCGGATCTTTTCGACGTTCGTGAGCAAGGCTCGGTGCTGGAGGAGCCACAGGAAGGTCTTGATCCTTTCTGGAACTTGCGCCTTCCAGATTGAAGCCCAGGCACCGGGGACACTCAGCTCTTTATTCCTACAAAGCCACCGATACGTGGACCTAGCAGTTAGGTTCCCACTTGTTTCATGAGGCCAGACGAAAATGTCAGCTCCAGCAGCATTATCTGGCGGAGGAAGCATGCAGATGATGTCCCAGGTGCTTGCAGGAAGGTAGGCCTGGATAAAGTTCCAATCCCACTCGCCATTGTCAAGGCACATTGAAGAGACCTGGAGATCTACAATCTCTGCCAGAACACTGTGATTAGGCGTTAAGGTGAGGACGTCCTCTCCGGCTAACCATTTGTCTTGCCATACTTTCGTATCAACTCCATAAGTGATCGACTTGGAGCACGTGCTTTGGAGCAAAGGCAGGTTAAGAGTGATAAAGTGCCAAGTTGCTGAGCAAGAGGTTTTAGCCACAACTCCTCTCTCGTGGTATTTTTCTTTTAGGATCTTGAATCATAGTTTGTTAGGATCATTAAGAAATGACCAAGCTTTTTTAGCAGCAAAGCAACGTTCTGATCGCGGGCGTCTTTGATCCCTAAGCCGTCGTGATCTTTATTCAATGAGATTTGCTTCCAAGAAACTAGGGAAATCTTCTTCTGGTCACCCGTGCCTTGCCAGATGAATCGATGAATGTGGCTGTTTATGTCGTCACTGAGGACAGGAGAGAGCATGGCCGTTGCATTGTGTACGTGGGAATTGATTGTAAGGTTGCTTTATCTAAGAAGACACGACCGACTAGTGAGAGATGTCAGACAGTCCAACTGTTCATCCTGCCTTGGATTGCATCGAGGATGCTTGAGTGCGTGGACTTATTAGTCCTCTTGTGGAGAATCAGAACTCCTAGGTATTTACCTAGGTCGTTTGTCACTTAGAAGCCCAACTTCCTGTTGATACATCGTCTGTCTGGCTAGGTGACATTTGCAGAAAAGAAGCAGTGTGATTTGGCTGTAGACACCACCTACCCAGAAACAAGGGAGAAGGATCTCAGGATTGACTTGATATTATTGGCTTGTGCAGACGATGCTTCAGCCAGGAGGAAAATATCATCCGCAAAGCATACATGTGTGAGAGGCGTGCCTCCTCTGGTAAGGACCACCGGTTTCCAAATGCCAATATCAGAACTACGATGGATCGTCTGGCTGAGACGTTCCAGGCAAAGAACAAAGAGGTAGGGGCTTAGAGGGTCTCCTTGCCTTACCCCTTTTACCATTTTGAAGGGTTCCATGGGAAAACCTTCCCAAAGGATGGATGACTCCCCCGATTGGATGATAGACATGGTGAGCTGGATCAGCCGTGAGGGAAGGCCCACCTTGGATAGAGTGCTATGGATAAATGACCAGTTCATCCTGTCAAAGTCTTTGGATAGGTCGAGTTTAATGGCCATCCAACCTTTCTCTCCTTTTTTGATCTTCATAGAGTGGATAACCTCCTGAACTAGCAGAATGTTGTCAGTGATCTTGCATCCCGGGATAAAACTCAATTGGCATGGTGAAATCCAATCGTCTAGCAATGGCTTGATACGATCAACGATGATTTTGGAGATGGCCTTGAACACCACGTTATTGAGGGATATCGGTCTGAGGTCGCCACAAGACTGCGATGTCTTGATCTTTGGTAGCAACACCATGTGGGAGTTCGTAAGCACAGGATCCACTGTCGCTATTCTGAAGGCGTGCTGGGCGGTGCGCACGACTGAAGGCCCAACATGGGTCCAACTGTGTTGTATAAAGTCTACCGTGATTCCGTCAGGTCCAGGCACTTTCGAGGGTGCCATCGAGAGTATGATGTCACGAACCTCGTTCGCAGTGGGTACAACTTCTAGGGTCCGGATAAAATATATTAGTTATCTTTACTCACATTAAATGCTCAATTATAATCACACTCTATAAAGTAGTCAAATATTCTCCCTTTAGAACATTCATTCATATTCATACACCCTATCACTAATTGTACCATTTAAGTTATTTTGTGTGTATTGGTGAACACAGTTACATATATTTCATATTTCATAAATTCATTTTCTACCTAACTATGGTTAGGTTTATTAGGTCCCTCAATAAAGTTGTATCAAGAAATAAAAAATTAAACATTTCAAATTAACTATGAAATTTTGGATGTTACACAATTCTACATAAATTTACACCTAGGGAAGTCCAAAATCTGGTAGACAATCTAGGTATACTTCATAACTTTTTATTGAGGTACATATCACATATGCTAGGAGCTAATTGTTTCGAACTTGTAGTGTAAGTATTCTTACTAATCAAGTCAATGATACTATGGATTATTGTGAACAATATACTCCATTTATATTCCTAACTAACACTAATTCTCTGAGACATGCATGAGTGCCGAATTTTTATAGGATCTGATACCATGTTGTAAAGACCCGATCGTTATGATCAAATATTTACAGAATAATCAGAAAATATAAACACTCTTTTCATTCATACAATTTTTCTCGAGTACATGATGTTTTTTTCACACATATACATTAGATATAAAAACTTCGTGAATCTAATCTTCATCTTCTAATAGAGGGCTATCTCATGCAGTCTCTTTTACATCTTCTCTAGTCACCTACCCATGAGTTCCCAGAAGGAACACAAACCACACATGGGCCCAATTAAAAGGAAATTGGGGTCAAAAAAGCTGGTACAAAATCAATATTTGGAAAATAAAACAATATGTACCTATATACAAATAATTTCATGATAAAATGAAAGTATTAAACAATATAGGCAAGTATCAATAGGTAGCTACAGGTTTCCAAATTCAATAATATTCAATATCTAAATTTCAAAACTAGTAATTCAATTTTCAATAGTTAGCACATGTCAATGTCTAGTTATTGGGGAAGCCATGTGTTCTCTCCTACGGAGAATGACAACACACCAACTGAAATTGTCAGTATACCGAGGGAACCTATGTCCTTTAACTCTACACAGAGCCGTGGAAGCATAATTCCACTAAAATAGGGACACTAACCTGCCCTTTTTCAACGTCTAATCAATGTGCTACTATTTTCTAGGAATATGTGTTGGTGGCCTTTCAAAGAGGTAGGCTATAGTATACCAAAAATTTTGGCCCACCAACCTATCTAGTCATGCATGTAATTAATGAGGGAAATAACTTTCCAAATAGAAATAGAAATTTTGTACCTTTGAATCAAAGTATCTAAAATGCATAAATTCAAAGTATTTCCTCCAAAGGTCAACTAAGTGAGAGAGAGATCTACAATTTTTGGAGAAGTATTTGTCACTTTATGGATTGGAATCAAATGTGTTCAATTTGATTTGTTTAAGATTAGGGTTTCTTTTCCATCTAGATTTCATACTCAAGTCTATAATTATTCTTTGTTTTAGGTCCTCATATGTTATTATCTCTCAAAGTTAATTCCATTTAGTCAATATGGTCAAGGTTATTCATTATAGGAGATATAACTTATGCAAATACCCTCAGTAGGAATATCCAGGGTTTAAGGTCAACATACCTCAACATACACTAGAAATACCTTGATAGTTAGATTTAACTTATGTATGTGAACACCAATGTACCCATGTGTTAAAAACTAGATCTCATTACTCATATGAAAATAAATATACATATACCAATAATTTTAATGGAGCAATATCTTGTATAATCTAATAATTGAGTATCATCATATATTTCATTTATACTATGAAATTATCTATGATCGATTAGGTTCTCCTTTCTGGTTCTCCCTGTTACCATTAAGATAGTTTGGTGTAGGTTAATAGGGGTTCATAAGTCAATCTTATATTCATTTATACTTGTGTATGCAGGCTTCTAGGGTTTGTAATAACAAGGAGGGTAGGTTATTTATAATAGCCAACTAATTAGTCATACATTTATTAATATATATGTATACAACAATGTGACTAACTTTTACATAATGACTAGTCTAGGTTTTATCAAAGCCATATGATGAGATCATTATTATATTATTTAATCTAGTATGCCTTTACTAATGGGTTTCTCATAATCACCATTTATGGATTACATTTTTACTAATGGATAGTAAGGTAATTATATACATGTATGTATTTGTATGATACAATTAACTATACTAAATGTATGTATGTTTTGCATCAATATGGTTTTACGTATGAGGATTCTATTAATCTATTGATATGTTATCCACCCTTTTCTATTATATATTTAGTATATGAGATCTCAAAATGCATTCAAGAAGTGATGTTTACCTATTGGTCAATGATTGATACTTGGTGTATTGTCTTCTTCACTCAATTACAGGAAAAAGCAACATGGTCTACACATCTTAGGATCCAGATGTGATCAGTAATGGAAGTCTGACTCTTCAATGATTAAGGTTTCTCTTGGGTCTTTGATAGTAGGGTTCCCTATCTTAGTTTCATGTAGGTTTTTGGAAACCCTCATCACTGTGACAAATTGGTCAAGAGATCTACAATTGGAAAGGTTGTACATTGGTGGTTTCAAGCCTGTAGTACCCTATTAGTGTGTTCACGTAGCCACCATATGACATGTTGACATAGGTGGCTAAAGATTACAATGCAGTCAAAGGGGGGCAACGACTGATCTGGTCAATTAGTGTCGGCAAAAGAAAGTCTACGATAATTTGTAGGGCTATAGTGATGGATTTGTAGGTGGTGGGTCTAGCTGTGCCACCACATCTGAAGGATGTCAATGCTAAGAAAAATAAGTGGTCAGATGATACTTCATTGTCATATAGGGAAAGGTAGTTGCATTGGTGTACAGCGGCTTGGCATAGTTGCATGTCCTCAAGTTCTATTACTGGCGAGGGAGGATGGCAGCATCGAGTCTGAATTGCAGAACAACAGTCAAGGGAATGAAAACATGGTGTTTGGATGAAGGGGAAGTCAATGGCTACATCGTGTGGCCGAGATCTCAAGTATCATCAGGCTGGAAAAGATGATGAGATGATTTGTAGTAGATAGCAATTGAAGTTACTGATATGTACTCATGACTATGGAAGAGGACAGGGCAGTTGCATGTCTTCATTGTCCCTCAGTGGGTGGGATTTGAATATCTGTATCTGGGAGAGATAGAGAGAGGGCATGATTCTAGTGTTATGATTGTGGAATTATAGGAGGGGAGGAGGTGGCGATTTCAGGGACATAATTGTGTTGTCGGTTCCTACTGCTTCTCTATCAATCAATGAATGGGGTGATGGAGGCGCCCTGCCTTCTTTTGATCCATCAGATCGTTGGGAAAGAGGGAAGCATTTCGGTAGAGGAAATAGAAGAGGGGGATAGGAGAGGGAGAAGAAAATGACCTCTATCCATTTCATACTTGACGCAACAATCGTGACCTAGTCATGTTATCAGGTTGACGCAAGCAACCAAGATCACAGAGGAGGGTAACACGTTGGCCCTCTTCACTTTGTACAATTTCTATCATTAAAGTTTTATTGATTCCTTATTTCCTAATCGATTAGGTAATTTATAACTCTTACAAAGTAACTCCTTACTTAATGAAATTTTGAATATGGGTCTACATTGATTGTACTAATAACTAAAAATATTAGCACTTTGAGTTAATGACTTAATTTGATGAAACAAATTCCCCCTCATATATTCCAAATTAAGATATTCTGTCTCTATTATTGTTTTGGATTGGTTCCAAAGCTGTCATGTTGCAAATTGAGAGTACTCCATGAATACAAGTCTAAATCATGATATCTCAGGCTTAGAAATTCAAAATGACGTCAAAATTATTAATGAAACCCAAATTGAGGGACTACTTTGTAAATACTTTTCAATTGAAGAGTTTCAACTACTTTCAATAAAAGAACACAATTTAAGACTAAATATTAAGGAATATGATGATTGATCTAAATAGTTAACTAAAATTTTACATTGAAGGACCAATTTATAAATGGGCTCGAGTTTAGGATTTTTTTGAATTATAATCCAATATAGATTTAGTACCATATTTTTAGTATGTTACAACTCTCCACCTCTTAAAGATGATTTCTCCCCCAAAATCAGCTTAGTCAGACTAATCCCCATCCTTTTAAATGATTCAACTAGAAAAACCTAAATATGTATGCCAGTTAGAATGTAGAATTCTTTACCAACCCTAGGTTTCATCTCTAGGTTTTTATACCTACTTGATTGTGACTTTTCTCAAAAATCAACAATAAAATTTCAAAAATCAATGAAAAATTCCAAAAATAATTTTCTATACATATAATATAATAAAAAGATAACTTTTTTCAATGTAAATATTTTTTAATGTGAAACTAAAAATGACCAATTCAAGAACTAAGTCACAATCACTTCATGTCTACATTCTACTTACTATTATTGCATCATCCCATCTACCACAGACATTTTGGGAATTTAGATTTCTATTAATATAAGAAGTCACCTAATCACTTAGTGACATCTAGCCCATACCTCTAGAATAATGTACCCATGCCTAGGTTAAGAATCTAAATCATGAATATCAAAATTTTGTGTTGGATCCTAAGCTATAGTTATCACAACCAAGCTTAAAACTTTCAAACATTACTCAATATTGTTGTCACTAATATTTATGTGATATTTTATTGTGTCAAAAAAATTTCATTTTTTCAATGTAGGGTTTTACATCATATAATGTTGGGGTCAACACAAATTATCCAAATTTTATGTATCTTTGAAAGTCGACAGTTCCTAAAATATTGAGGTCCTAATGTTATCACCTTATACCACTCAATATTTCTCTTATGGATGAGAATGCAACCCTTTTTTTACATCTAATTTTGGTTTTGTAAGTTTTTTTTTTTTCTCTCATAGAAATTAAAATTGCATAAAAAAGGACCTATTGTTTAAATGTCAACTTTTCATAATTTCTAAGGATTTTTTTGTAGAAGTTATCATAAGGACTTTTTTTTTCTGAATAAGTATTGTATTTATTAGGGGTTTTCGTCTAAGTCCAAATAGGTTATCATTTATATCCGCTCAATTAAAGGTGATTAAACATACACTTTTTTTAGGTTATTGACTAAATTCACAATTAGGATTTTTTTCCAAGTAGTAGACATAGCTTTGGCCAGCTCATTCCACTTACATGGTGATGGATTATTCACGCTAGGAGATTTATTTATTATATTTTTTTCATTTGCAGTTTTTTTGGTGTGGTTGTACTTGACTAAGGTGGAGCTCTACGATACTATTTGTATACTGTAGTGGTGGTTTTGTAACACCAATATTTTTATATCACATGAGCGGAAGAAATTTTTTTTCTTTTCTGGGGGTGCTACAAACATGATAACCATTACAGTAAAAGTAAATGAAACACTTTGCAAAACTGTAAAACATATTCATATATAGCTTTTTATCAACATAAAACTACATCATGTTTATGCATAAGTTCATAATAAAAAGATGTCAATACTCAGGATCATCTAGGTAGATGGCACCCCACTAGGAAAGCTTGAAAGTCTCTTAGGCCTTTGCTGGTCCCTTTGTTCTTCAATCACTCCAAAAACTTGCAGACATCGCTTCCCCAACCATGCATTGGGAAAAACAGACATTAGAGTAAGTGGCATGAGTATTCTAAAATATACATTGCTATAGAACTGAAATATTACTAAAGATTCTTGAACATCATAAATATGAAACGAACATTTAACTCTGATTAAATCTAGAAACATATTATCTCTCATTTCTTAAAATTTATTTTCTATTCTATCTTTTCTGGAGACCTATAATCTAGGTCTCATGGGCTACACCAAAGTGTATGGATCATAAATATATTATCTAAATTTCTCTGATCACACTCGTGATGAGATTATTGACATGCTCTAATCTTAAGTATCTTTTACTTATGATTTTTATCTATTTGTGGCCACCATTATACAATAAATCCTCCTCTATTGACACCAAATTGTCCTCTATGGTGCAATGCACCCTCTATTGGCATTACATGCCCTCTGTTGATACCGAAGTGTTCTGTATGGTGCAACACACCCTCTGTTGGCACAACGTGCCCTCTGTTCATATTGAAGTGTCTTATATGGTGCAACACACCCTCTGTGGGCATAAATGCCCTCTGTGACACCCACAGTGTCTGGCACAGTGCGCCCTCTGAATTGTCCCGGGACTCTCTGGTGAGGACTTATTATATAATGTATTATGTGAAGGTTTTGAATTAATTATCTTAAGTCTATCTTTACTAAATTCTGAATCTGAACTTATCTAAAACTGAGTACTAAACATGTACTTAGTTTTGAATCTGAAATCTAAAATCTGAATCTGAATCTTTGCTCTTTAAAATCTGAACTGAATCTATTATGGAATTTGAATATGTATTTCAAATTACAACATAATTGAGATTGGGTCTATAACCCATATCATGTACCTTTATTCAAAATCTGGCTACTCACATCGTGAATAGTCTAAGTCTGAATCTAAATCTCTTATTCTTAAATTCTAAACTGAATTCATTGCTGGATTTGAACATGTATCTCATTATCTAGGTAAACCTTATTCTAAAACTCTTATTTGGTAAGATTGCTTCATTATAATAATTATATCATAAATGAGTCTAATGTCTTATGAGAAAGGATATGACATGAATATAGAAATACTAAGTGTACAAAGTATCACAAGTCAAGCTTATGAAAGTATGATAAGTACAACATATCTAAAAATATCAATTCTGACAAGATGGTTCAATCCTTCTTATAAAATATGATGTTACCCTGAAACTTTGCATATGAACTTACATATTAAACCTTAAATATAAAAATATAAATCTTATAAAATAGTGTATTGCAACCTAATCATAACTTAATGTGTCATTATCTTATAATTCCATCATGAACTCATTTTTACAATACATTGTTATCCCAAAAGTACCTTTATTTCTAAAAGTAGACCATGTCTTAATATTCTGAAATTCATATTATTATATTGTAATTAAATTCTAGATATTACTCATTCTAAGGAATCTAGTTGTTATATCTATACATATGCATGAAATCTTAATGGCATGTTTCTACTTGAAATCGTAATACATAGTTATGCCTATAAATATGAGAAATCCTGAAAACATATGTGTACTTAAATTCTCAATTCAAAACTATCCCAAATCACCAACTAAGTATGTCTACATTACTTGCATATCTTATCTTACAATCTTATTCATTAATTTTGAATATTTCTAAGAAATCTTGTAGGAACATGATTCTTTAACTTTCTCATGGACTTGGTCCATGGGTCACAACTATTTTGAGCAACATGTCTCTATTTGAGATTTTGGATATCTGAGCTTACATAATGATAGAGAAACGAGAATATCTTGTTTGCATTAAAATCTTAGAACATTGAACCATATAAATTATAAAAGTCTTATTAGGAGACATGTAAACATACTAAACTTAAAACATGAGTACTCATGGGCATTGACCACTTACCTATTGTACAGATGGCATCAATAAGGAAGTATCGATTCAAAGTTCCATAACTTGAATAACATGTATATCATCATAGTTTTATCAGTCCAAGCATATATTCCCTCTTTCTATTTCTAAATCTCAAAACCCCATCTTCCTAACTACATATACCAACTTAGGGTTCTTACTTAGTCTAAAGATAACTTTAATCTAAAATCACCATAAAATCTTAGCATTGAAATAAAATAAAACTCATACTATATAATTAGTATTATCTTTATACTCAAATAAGACATAAATCATCTTATGCACTAATATGAACATATACTTCATATAATGAGAATAATTCACTAAAATAGTCACATATTGTAAACTTACTGACTCAATCAGGAAATCAAAGTAGAATACCATCACATTACAAATATCAGGCCTAATTGGCCATATATATCACTTATAGTGTCAAGATAATCATTTATTATTCTTTCATAATGGCTACTCATCTAAAGCTAATAACTAATACAATAGCACAAGAAACTTCATCAAATTACCATAAAATTATTCATATAATGTAGGAATAATCATGAATTAAAATATCAAGTCATAAAAAAATCAGATCATGAGTGAAATACCCAAAATACCCTTATTAGGGTTAATATAAAAAACCTCAATAAAAGTTCATATAATAGAGATCATGCTTTTAAATCATGTTAAGAATATTATAATACACATTTAGTAAAATTTACATGAATTTCTAAGTTCATTTGCTATTTTTAATTGACAAAACATCAAAATCATATAGTTTTGGCTACCCAACATATAATAAATAATAAACATCAAAATCACATTTTGGAGATATTTGTAGAATATATTACATTCGAAGAAATTTCCATGGATATCTTATTTGATAAAATCCGAGTTCCCAATCTCAAGATATGAATTTTGGAAGTTTACCTAAACTTGGTCGATCTCGGCCGTCAAGATATGATTTGGCGGTCATGGTCTCATGTGCATCTAGGGCCGGTGTATCCTCCCGTATTCTTCTTCCTTGTGATCCCCTATTCTGAGTTCATGAACAGAGCATGGTGGCGCCAGCCATGGTCACCCTATCCAGACCACCATCGTGCAAGATCTAGTACCCAACTACTCCAGATGACTCGTCCTAGTCTCGGCGACACCATATCTGCATGCAGGGTGGTCAAAGTCGAAGTTTCTTGGCTCCCCAGAAGTCATAACCCCCTCTAGACACCACTCATCCCTCTCCCTTGATTCTCTCTTGTCTCTAAGTTTTAAGCTCGAACCCTAGAAATGACGACGTGTCCCCCTGATCTTCTCAAAACTATGGCGTTTATAGATTTTTTCCCTCTGGATCTTGGGAGAGATCCTCCGCTTTGAAAGACTCTGTTCAGGTCCTGAGAATAGAGGTGCCAATTCTTTGGTCTGGGGACTGGAGTTGGGGTGCCCGTTTTTTATTTTTATTTTTCTTCTTCTTTTTGATAAAAGTCCAAATATAAGAAATATTTATACAGCCCACTCTTACAGCTAAATTTGACTTCGAATTTTGGGGTAAATACTATATTATTATCAACTTGATATGAGCAAGATTTTAAGTAAAAACTAAATGTACAAACACTCCAAACATGTATTTTAAATAAAAACATTATAATTACTAATGTAATTACCTAGGCCACTATATACATCAAAATCATCTGAAATTTCTCCCACCATCTTATATTCTAATTATTATTCTACTAAAAATATTTTGAGCATTCATATGACCACAAAATACTTAATTCTCAATTTCTACTCCAAAGACCTATTTGTAGAACTTAATTGGTCCAATAGGGCTGGAATTGGGCTCTAGGGCACATGGCCCATCCCTTAGTATTTCAAAGGGTCCATGAGCTTGATTGTATTCCAAATCATGAAAATAAGTCTTCAACCAATATAATTTCTCAATTGAAGCTCATGTATGACATATGTGATCAATATTTCTTTAGTTACATAACATGAAGACCTAATCTAGGTCTAAGGCTCAAGCTATGAACTAGACTCATCATATTATATATTCATCACATTATTGTTCATAGGAATAATTCATTTATATTCGTATACAACTGACTACAATCATACACATTTAAGTCGTTATGTGTGTATTGGTTGAACATATGACTTGTATCACAAATTTTGTAAACTTAATTACATACCTAGACATGTTAGGTTCATTAGGTCCCTTGGCATACACTTACTAGAAAACCCCACATTAAAGGCTTACATTAGCTATGAAATTGAGGATGTTACAATTCTACCCACCTTGAAATAAATTTCATCCTCAAAATTTCTCTAGTCTACTACCCACCTTAGGATTCTGCTTACTTCTTAATTTATTGTAAGACACACTTATGTTCAAACTTTTGCATGAAAAGAGATATGTAATGTATTTCACTAAATGATTATGTGAGCATTATTTGTTACCTTGGTATACTACTCAACTCATACTTAAGGTCAATGAAGTTAAACTAGTCTCTACACTTATGGCATCTGACTCAACCTTGTCATGAATTTCAAACATTAGGTTAATTGACCGTCTAATCTTAGGTCTTCCAGGTACCTCCTACATTTCTAGATATGTGGTGATCAAGCACATACCATAAGATGTGAGATCCTGACATGCTATCCCTCACTAACCCACTAACACATGTGTCCCATTCCACAAGGGCTTGTAAGAAAGGAGAGATGTACAAAAGTCTAGTGCTTATGAAATTCCTTTTCAATTCTCAATTGGCTGGCCATAACCACTGACAATGGAGAAGAAACCTTATTAGCTAGGTTTAGGAAACTAATTTAGATCTAAACAAGGATGACTTTTACCTCTAAGATATCTATGCATTCTAAGGTTAAGACCCATAATCACTCTAGGTTATGGTATTCTTCTTATGGAATTTATCCCTAAACCCTAATCCTACCTCTTCACTCTAGGGTGACTATGAGAATCATGTTTGCCTAGTGGCCATTTACCAAATTGCTCTGATACCATATTGTAACACCTAGATTTTTATATCACATGAGCGGAAGCAATTTTTTTATTCTTCTGAGAGTGTCACAAACATGATAACCATTACAATAAAAGTAAATGAAACACTTTGTAAAACTCTAAAACTGATTCATACATAGCTTTTTGTCAACATAAAACTACATCATGTTTATGCATAAGTTCATAATAAAAAGATGTCAATACTCAAGATCATCTAGGTAGATGACACCCCACTAGGCAAGCTTGAAAGTCTCTTAGGCCTTTGCTCATCCCTTTGTTTTTCAATCACTCTAAAAACCTGTAGACATCGCGTGCCCAACCATGCATTGGGAAAAACAAATGTTAGAGTAAGTGGCATTAGTATTCTAAAATATACATTGCTATAGAACTGAAATATTACTAAAGATTCTTGAACATCATAAATATGAAACGAACATTTAACTCTGATTAAATCTAGAAACATATTATCTCTCATTTCTTAAACTCTTATTTTCTATTCTATATTTTCTAGAGACCTATAATCTGGGTCTCATGGCCTACATCAAAGTGTCTGGATCATAAATATATTATCTAAATTTCTCTCATCACACTCGTGATGAGATTATTGACATGCTCTAATCTTAAGTATCTTTTACTTATGATTTTTATCTATTTGTGGCCATCATTATACAATACGTCCTCCTCTGTTGACACCGAAGTGTCCTCTATGGTGCAATGCACTGTCTGTTGGCACTACGTACCCTCTGTTGACACCGAAGTGTCCTGTATGGTGCAACACATCCTCTGTTGGAACAACGTGCCCTCTGTTGACATCAAAGTGTGTTCTATGGTGAAACACACCCTCTGTTGGCATAAATTCCCTCTGTGACACCCGCAGTGTCTGGCGCAGTGTGCCCTCTGAATCGTCCTGGGACTCTCTGGTGAGGACTTATTATATAATGTATTATGTGAAGGTTTTGAATTAATTATCTTAAGTCTATCTTTACTAAAATCTGAATCTGAACTTATCTAAAACTGAGTACTAAACATCTACTTAGTTTTGAATCTGAAATCTAAAATCTGAATATGAATCTTTGCTCTTTCAAATTTGAATTGAATCTATTATGGAATTTGAAAATGTATTTCAAATTACAACATAATTGAGATTGGGTCTATAACCCATATCATGTACCTATATTCAAAATTTGGCTACTCACATGGTGAGTAGTCTAAGTCTGAATCTAAATCTCTTATTCTTAAATTCTAAACTGAATTCATTGCTGGATTTGAACATGTATTTCATTATCTAGGTAAACCTTATTCTAAAACTCTTATTTGATATGATTACTTCATTATACCAATTATATCATAAATGCGTCTAATGTCTTATGAGAAAGGATCTAACATGAATATAGAAATACTAAGTGTACAAAGTATCATAAGTCAAGCTTATGAAAGTATGATAAGTACAACATATCTAAAAATATCAATTCTGACAAGATGGTTCAATCCTTCTTATAAAATATGATGTTACCATGAAACTTTGCATATGAACTTACATATTAAACCTTAAATATAAAAATAGAAATCTTATAAAATAGTGTATTGCAACCTAATCATAACTTAATATGTCATTATCTTATAATGCCATCTTGAAATCATTTTTACAATACATTGAGATCCCAAAAGTACCTTTATTTCTAAAAGTAGACCATGTCTTAATATTCTAAAATTCATATTCTTATATTGTAATTAAATTCTAGATATTGTTCATTCTAAGGAATCTAGTTGTTATATCTATACATATGCATGAAATCTTAATGGCATGTTTCTACTTGAAATCGTAATACATAGTTATGCCTATAAATATGAGAAATCCTGAAAACATATGTGTACTTAAAGTCTCAATACAAAACTATCCCAAATCACCAACTAAGTATGGCTACATTACTTGCATATCTTATGTTACAATCTTATTCATTAATTTCAAACATTTCTAAGAAATCTTGTAGGAACATGATTCTGTAACTTTCTCATGGACTTGGTCCATGGGTCACAACTATTTTGAGCAACATGTCTCTATTTGAGATTTTGGATATCTGAATTTACATAATGACAGAGATATGAGAATATTCTTGTTTGCATTAAAATCTTAGAACATTGAACCATATAAATTATAAAAGTCTTATTAGGAGACATGTAAACATACTGAACTTAAAACATGAGTACTCATGGGCATGGACCACTTACCTCTTGTACAGATGGCATTGATAAGGAAGTCTCGATTCTAAGTTCCATAACTTTAATAACCTAGATATCATCGTAGTTTTATCAGTCCAAGCCTATATTCCCTCTTTCTATTTCTAAATCTCAAAACCCCATCTTCCTAACAACATATACCAACTTAGGGTTCTTATTTAGACTAAACATAACTTTAATCTAAAATCACCATAAAATCTTAGCATTGAAATAAAATAAAACTGATACTATATAATTAGTATTATCTTTATACTCAAATAAGACATAAATCGTCTTATGCACTAATATGAACATATACTTCATGTAATGAGAATAATTCTAAAAAATAGTCACATATTGTAAATTTACTGAATCAATCAGGAAATCAAAGTATAATACCATCACATTACTAATATCAAGCCTAATTGGCCATACATATATCACTTATAGTGCCAGGATAATCATTCATTATTCTTTCATAATGGTTACTCATCTAAAGCTAATAACTAGTATAATAGAAAAAGAAACTTCATCAAATCACCATAAAAGTATTCATATAATTAGTAATAATCATATATTAAAATATTAGGTCATAAAAAAATCAGATCATGGGTGAAATACCCAAAATACCCTTATTAGAGTTTATATCAAAAACCTCAATAAAACTTCATATAATAGAGATCAGGCTTTGAAATTATGTTAATAATATCATAATACACATTCAATAAAATTTACATGAATTTCTAAGTTTGTTTGCTATTTTTAATTGACAAAACATTAAAATCATATAGTTTTGGATACCCAGCACATAATAAATAATAGATATCCAAATCACATTCTAGATATATTTTTAGACTATTTTACATTCAAAGAGCTTTCCATGGATATCTTATTTGATAAAATCCGAGTTCCCAATCTCAAGATATGAATTTTAGAAGTTTACCTAAACTTGGTCGATCTCGGCCGTCAAGATATGATCTGGCGGTCATGGTCTCATGTGCATCTAGGACCGGCGCATCCTCCCATCTTCTTCACCCTCGTGATCTTCTGTTCCTAGTTTAGGAACAAATCATGGTGGCGCCAGCCATGGGCACCCTATCCAGACCACCACCGTGCAAGATCTAGTTGCCAACGACTCGGGATGACTCTTCCTAGTCTCGACGACACCATATCTACGTGCAGGGTGGTCAAAGTCGAAGCTTCTTGGCTCCATAGAACTCATAGCCCCTCTAGCCACCACTCATCCCTTTCCCTTGGTTCTCTCTTGTCTCTCAGTTTCAAGCCTGAACCCTAGAAATGATGGCGTGTCCCCCTGATCTTCTCAAAACTAGGGCGTTTATAGACTTTTTTCCCTCTCGATCTTGGGTGAGATCCCCCGCTTCCAAAGACTTGATTCAGGTCCTAAGAACAGAGGTTCCAGTTCTCTGGTCCGTGGACTGGAGTCGGGGTGCTCATTTTCTTCTTATTCTTCTTCTTTTTGATAAAATGCCAAATATAAGAAATATTTATACAACCCACTCTACAGCTCAGTTTGACTTCAGAAATTGGGATAAATACTATATTATTATAAACTTCATATGAACAAGATTTTAAGTAAAAACTAACTGTACAAACACTCCAAACATGTATTTTAAATAAAAATATTATAATTACTAATTTAATTACCTAGGCCACTATATACATCAAAATCATCTGAAATTTCTCCCACCATCTTATATTCTAATTATTATTCTACTAAAAATATATTGAGCATTCATTATGATCACGAAATACTTAATTCTCAATTTGTACTGCAAGGACGTATTTGTAGAACTGAATTGGTCTACTAGGGCTGTAATTGGGCTCTAGGGCACATGGCCCATCCCTTAGTATTTCAAACAGTCCATGAGCATGATTGTATTCCAAATCATGAAAATAAGTCTTCAACCAATATAATTTCTCAATTGAAGCTCATGTATGACATATGTGATAAATATTTCTTTAGTTACATAACATGAAGACCTAAGCTAGGTCTAAGGCTCAAGCCATGAACTAGACTCATCATATTATATATTCATCACATTATTGTTCATAGGAATAATTCATTTTTATTCATATACAACCGACTACAATCATACACATTTAAGTCATTATGTGTGTATTGGTTGACCAGATGACTTGTATCACAAATTTTGTATACTTAATTACATAGCTAGCCATGTTAGGTTCATTAGGTCCCTTAGCATACACTTACTAGAAAACCCCACATTAAAGGCTTACATTAGCTATGAAATTGAGGATGTTACAAGTTTTAATGTTCAAAGGGCCATATTCTATATATGCACGTTTTATTCCCAATGACATTCCTAAGTAAATTTACACCTAGGGAAGTCCAAAATCTAGTAGATGATCTAGGTATACTACATGAATTTCTATTGAGGTACATATCACATATGCAAGGCACTTATTTTTTCTTAATTGTAGTGTAAGTATTCCTACTAATCAAGTCAATGATAATATGGTTTATTGTGAACCAGATACTCCATTTATATTCCTAACTAACTCTAATTCTATGAGACATGCATGAGTGGTGACTATTTATTGACTCTGATACCATGTTGTAAAGACCCAATCTTTACGATCACATATTTACAATATCTGCATTAGAGAATATAAATAGTGTTTTTATTCATACAATTTTTCTCGAGTACACGATGTTTTTTTCATACATATACACTGGATATTAAAACTTAGTGAATTTAATCTTCATCTTCTAATAGAGAGATTTCTCATGCAGTCTCTTTTACATATTCTCTGGTCACCTGCCCATGAGTTCCCAAAGGAACAAAAACCACACATGGTCCCCAATAAAGGGAAATTGAGGTCAACAAAGCTTGTACATAATCCATATTTGGCAAGTAAAACAACATGAACCTGTCTAGAAAGAATTTCATGATAAAATGCAAGGATTAAGAAATATAGGCAAGTATCAATAGGTAGCAATGGGTTTTCAAATTCAATAATATTCAATATCTAAATTTTGAAACTAGTAATTCAATTTTCAATAGTTAGCACATGTCAATGTCTAGTTGTTGGGGAAACCATGTGTTCTCTTCTATGGATAACGACAATGCACCAACTATAGTTCTCATTATACTGAGGGACCCTATGTCCTTTAACACTATGCAGAGGTGTGGATGCATAATTTCACCAAACTAGGGGTACTAACCTATCCTTTTTTGACGTTTAAACAATGTGCTACTATGTTCCACGAATAAGTGTTAGTGGCCTTTGAAAAAGGTAGGCTATATTGTATAAGAAATTTTGTCCAACCAACCTATCTAGTCATGCATGTAATTAATTAGGAAAATAAATTTCCAAATATAAATAAAAATTTCATACCTTTGAATCAAAGTATCCAAAATGCATAAATTCCAAGTATTGACTCCGAGGGACAACTAACTGAGAGAGAGATCTACAAATTTTGGAGAAGTATTTGTCACTATATGGATTGGAATCTAATGTGTTCATTTTTATTTGTTTAGAATCAGGGTTTGTTTTCCATCTATATTTCATACTCAAGTCTATAATCATTCTCTATTTTAGGCCCTCAGGCATTATTATCTCTCAATGATAATTCCATTTAGTTAATATGATCAAGGTTATTCATTATATGAGATATAACTTATCAAAATACCCTTAGTAGGAATATCTAGGGTTTAGGGTCAACATACCTCAATATACACTAGTCATACCTTGATACTTAGATTTAACTTATATTTGTGAACATCAATATACCCATGTGTTAAAAACTAGATCTCATTATTCATTTGAACATAATTATACATCTACCAATAATTTTGATGGAGAAATATCTTGTATAATATAATAATTGAGTATCATCATATGTTTCATTTGTACTATGACATTATCTAAGACCGATTAGGTTCTCCTTTATGGTTCTCACTGTTACCATTAAGATAGTTTGATCTAGGTTAATAGGGGTACATAAGTCAATCTTATATTCATTTGTACTTGGGCATGCACACTTCTAGACTTTGTAATAATAAGGAGGGTAGGTTATTTATAATAGCTAACTAATTAGTCATATGTTTATTGATATATATGTATACAACAATGTAATTAATTTTTACATAATGACTAGCCTAGGTTTTATCAAAGCCATATGATGATATCATTATTACATCGTTTAGTCTAGGATGTCTTTACTAATGGGTTTCTCATAATCACCATTTATGGATTACATATTTACTAATGGACAGTTAGGCAATAATATACATGTATGTATCTGTATGATTCAATTAACCATACTTAATGTATCTTTTGCATCAATATGGTTTTATGTCCTAGGTATTTAGTTTATCTAGTTGATATGTTATCCAATCTTTTTTATTATATATTCAGTTTTTGAGAACTCAAAATGCATACAAGAGGTGATGTTTACCTATCGGTCAATGGTTTATACTTGATGTATTGTCTGCTTCACTTGATCATAGGTAAAAGCAGCATGGTCTACACATCTTAGGATCCGGATGTGATATGTAATGGAAGCCTGAGTCTTCAATGATTAAGACTTCTCTTGGATCCTTGAGAGTAGGGTTCCCTATCTTAGTTTTATATAGGATTCTATAAACCCTAGTCACTATGACGAATTGGTCAAGAGATCTGCAAGATCATGAATATTGTAGGAGTATGCTTGAGTGTCAATCTCAGGACTTTGATACTTCAGTCCAATCTTGGACGGTGAGGACCCAATCCATTGTGAATTGGTTGTAGGATTTAAATAGGGAATTGGCGAGGTTGTATATTAGTGGTTGCAAGCCTGGAATACCCTATTAGAGTGTTCATGTAGACATCATCCAACATGTTGACATAGGTAATTGAAGATTACAATGTAGTTAAAGAGGGGAAGCAACTGATCTGGTTGATTTGTGTAGGCGAAAGCAAGTCTAGGAAGATTGCAGGTCTATGGTGATAGAGTTGTAGGTGGTGGGTCTAGAGGTGCCATCACATCTGAAGGTTGTCGATGCTAAGAAAAAGAAGGGTCAGCAGATACTTCATTCTCATCTAGGGGAAGATTGTTGTGTCGGTGTGCAGTGGTGATAACCTCCTATTTTAGTAGTTTATCTTAGTCTTTTTCTTTAGTGTTCCATACTCTTTCTACATTTATATTGTACTTAAACCTAATTTTACCCCTTTTTTGTAAATACATCATCAAACTAACTTTTCCTTTTATAATTGCAGAAAAAGCACAAAAAAATAACAAAAGAATAAACCAGCCCAAGGGTCGAGTGGATCCAAACGGTCCCAAGACCGCATGGAGTTCAAACGGTCCCGAGACCGCATGAAGCCAAACGGTCCCAAGACCGCATGGAGTTCAAACGGTCCTGAGACCGCATGAAGCCAAACGGTCCCAAGACCGCATGGAGTTCAAACGGTCCCGAGACCGCATGAAGCCAAACGGTCCCAAGACCGCATGGAGTTCAAACGGTCCCGAGACCGCATGAAGCCAAACGGTCCCAAGACCGCATGGAGTTCAAACGGTCCCGAGACCGCATGAAGCCAAACGGTCCCAAGACCGCATGGAGTTCAAACGGTCCCGAGACCGCATGAAGCCAAACGGTCCCAAGACCGCATGAAGTTCAAACGGTCCCGAGACCGCATGAAGCCAAACGGTCCCAAGACCGCATGGAGTTCAAACGGTCCTGAGACCGCATGGAGTTCAAACGGTCCCGAGACCGCATGAAGCCAAACGGTCCCAAGACCGCATGAAGCTCAAACGGTCTCAAGACCGTTTGACGCCAAACGGTCCCAAGACCGTTTGACGCCAAACGGTCCCAAGACCGTTTGACGCCAAACGATCTCAAGACCGTTTGACGCCGAACGATCTCAAGACCGTTTGACGCCAAACGGTCCCAAGACCGTTTGACGCCAAACGGTCCCAAGACCGTTTGACGCCAAACGATCTCAAGACCGTTTGACGCCAAACGGTCCCAAGACCGTTTGACCCCAAACGGTCTCCAAACCGTTTGGATCTCACCCAAAGCCTATAAATAAGACCCCAGGGCCGTTCATGGGGGGGGGAGTCCAGACGTCCAGAGGCTGTCTCTCCACTACCAGAACAACTCCATCCATCACTCGAGGCTGCCGGTCTGAGACTCACATCCATTGCAAGCTACTTTCTCTCTCATCAACAAGGAAGGTGAGAGGAGAAGATCCGTCATCAAGCAAGCTACAAGGGGTGGAGATCGTTGCTCTCTCCACCAAGGGTTCAACCTTCTCTCCTCAGTGGAGATGATGTTCTTTCTATCTCTTCTTGCCTCCTTCTTTGTTGCTCCCTCTATGAGGAGCGAGTAGTTCCATCCACTGGGGCGCGGGGACTAGCCCCGCTGCCCATGTTTTGTATTTTTTACTGTAAAAAAGATGTTATCATTTCGTTTTAATACTAAATCGTTTCACACATGCTTGAATGATGGCCACGTTCTTGTATGCATTTATTGTCTTTCGTTGTGGTTTGTCTACGACCGCTATCGAGGCTTGAATACCGATTTAGTGTTGGTTTCTGGTGTGTGTATCCACCACGCATCCGTTTCGGTGTCTAGAAGTGTATCTCAAAGAGTGGAGTAAACTCACTATCATCTGGCACACTCCCATCTGTATGGAAGAGACCTTTGGTAAGTCGAGGAACACGCTTTGCGAGGGGAATGATGTAAAGCATGTGACCATTCGTTCGGGGATGGCTGGCGTTGCATCATTCCCGCACTTCTCGTAGCTAGGTTATCCCTCACCGGAAACTAGGCCTACAAAGACGCTATTCGATTTGGTAATTATCGCTCGCTTGTTAGTTTTAGATGCACGTTTCTTGAGGTTGAGTAAGATTCTCTCTTCGGAGACTACATCCTTCAGTGACGCGTAGTGATGTACCGCATGAGAGTTACTTAACCCTTGAAGGATGAGATGCATTGCCCTTTTCTTATATGGGCATTGGTCTTGTGGAACATCGAAGGGTGCAATGCATCGCTCTTGTCTTATGTGGGCATCGGTCTTGTGGAACACCCTTGGATGCAACGCATCGCTCTTGTCTTATAAGGCATCGGTCTTGTGGATACATCCATGCATCTAGCTTATAAGTCTTGCTTAGTACATATACAATGCATGTGTAGCGGTGGTAAATACCTGCTTAACCCCAGTGATTCATCATCATTTGTTAACTCTTAAGATTTACTCGCTTTATTTACTTACTTGCTTTACTTTCTTTGTACTTAGTTTAAAACAACCAAATCAAACTTTCGATCTAAATATCAATCTTTAAGTTGTTAAGTAAAGACTAAACGTTTTCCATCTTGACTTTGTCAAGACCGTTGTCCCGAGGATTCGACCCTTAACTATACTACGATAAGACTTCCACATGTCTTAGCACATGTGGGTGGAGTTCTTACCATAGTACTAGCAAGGCTAAACTTAGAGACTCATCATCTCTAGGATTTTTAGTGGTAAGTAAAAATAACCATCAAAAATTGGCGCCGTTGCCGGGGACAACGGAACTTTTTAGTTTTTACTTACCAATTTCTTGGTTGATTAGGATTTTACACTTTTTCTTAATAACCAATCCAATATTTCTTGATCTTTTTCATTTCCTTCCATTTTTCCTAACTTGAGATTTTCCTTCTACTCAGGTAGAAAACGTGTATGCAACCCCCGCATAGCATCGGATTCTCCCCTGAACCAGAATACGATTCTGAGGTAGAAAGAAGTTTTCACCGAAGGAATAGACTTAACCGCCAAAGAGCCAGACAGATGGCCGAAGAGCAACGCCTTGTTGCAGAAAGAGTCAACGCCGCCATAGCAGCACAACGAGCACAACTCATTGCTGACACTCGTGCTCAGGTGCAAGCTGAGATCCGAGCTGAAGTACAAGCACGCATCCAAGCAGAGCAAGCTGCTGCTCAACTCGCGTTAAGAAACAAGCAACTTCGGGATTACGCCGTCCCGAAGAATTACGAAGATAACCATCCGGTCCGGCCTCCGATCATTAACATCCCACACTTCGAGATCCGGACCCAATGGATTCAGATCATGCAAGGGATTTCTTTCTCTGGAAGTTCTGGAGACGACTGCATGGACCACCTGAAACGGTTTAAGGCATTATGCCGACTGGTCCCACAAGCTGGCATTGCTTTCGACGCAATAATGCTCCATCTGTTTCATTTCACTCTATCTGGAAGGGCCTTAAGTTGGTATAATTCATTGGATAGAGAACCCATTATTACCACCTGGGCCCCTCTAGAGGAGAAATTCCTAGAGAAGTTCTTTCCACCCTCGCTTACTTACGAAATCAGAGGGCAGATCAACCATTTCTCTCAACTTCCTGGAGAGACCCTCGCCGAGGCATGGGAAAGATTCAAAGAACTTCTTCGAAAATGCCCTCATCATGGGATTTCGCAAAATCAACTGATTGAGACCTTTTATCGGGGGGTAAATGATGACATTAAACAGTTCCTAGATTCCTCATCTGGAGGAAATTTCATGAGGAAAAACTATAAAGACGCCTGGAAGATCGTCACTTTAGGGGCTGAAAACCAGTCCAACTGGGGGCGAACAGCCGGAAAAGGCGTCCTCAAAGTCTTTAAAGCTGAGGAATCCACGGAATTAAAGTCAATAGCAGAGGCTCTGAAAGCAATCGCCCATAAACAGCAAACCCTTGAATCATCTCTAGGGGAATTCAACAAGAAACAAACCCCGCAGCTGCATCAAGTCAAAGCTGTCACAGGTTCCTGTGAAGCTTGTCATGCATCAGATCATCCGACCTTATCCTGCGGAATGCTCTATAGTGTGATGATGGATCTTCATCCACCACCACAACCCTATGAGGCCATCACTAATCAAATTGAAGATCAGACTCCGGAGCAAGTCAACTCTATCCATACTATTCCCGGGCAAGTCTACTATAATCCCAGTCAACCAAGGAACCATCCTGGATTCCAGTATGGGAACCCTTCTGGGACTGCAAACCCGCAACACCAGACTCAAGGGGGATTTGACAGTAGGTTGCCTCCTGGGTTATCAAACAATCAAGGGAATCCAAGAAACAACTTCCCTAGGGTTAACTACCCTAGAAATCAATCAGCCTACTACCAGTACACTCACCCCCCGCTTCACCCACAATTGCATGTTCAACAATACCAACAACAAAATTCTCAGAAGAATGTTACCACGCAGCCGGAAGATGAGCTATCTTCAATAAGACAGATGCTGCAATCTCAGCAAACCATGCTGGCCAATCAACAAGCCCAACAAAAGGCAGTTGAAACACAGCTTGCTCAGATTGCTGCACAATTGAAGCCTTCGGCTGGCACTTTCGCTGGACAACCCGAATTAAATCCGAAACATGGGCTGAACAAAGATCAACAATTAAATATGCCAGCAGTATAACAAGTTTTAGCTTCGTCGAGCCAGCGACATAAAACCAAGGCGCTTCTTGGGAGGCAACCCAAGACCTGAACATCAATTTCTCTATTTTCTAGTTTGATTCTCTCTTAATTTTGTTTTGCTTTCTTCAAGTTCTTTTATTACTAAATCTAAAAATACAAAAAAAATATACATAATAAAAACTACAAAAACAATATATAAAACAAACAACATAAAAATCCATAAGCCAAAATACAAAAAAAATACAAATATATATATACTCAAAAACATAAAAATATATAACCCCTTTTGTTACCTCCAAACGGTCTTAAACCCGTTTGGGACCAAACGGTCTCGAAACCGTTTGGGACCAAACGGTCTTGAAACCGTTTGGGACCAAACGGTCTCGAAACCGTTTGGGACCAAACGGTCCTCAAACCGTTTGGGACCAAACGGTCTTGAGACCGTTTGGGACCAAGCGGTCTTCAAAACCGTTTGGAATACTGAAGACCACCAACCAATCACTATATATATACACCATCCCTACTCCATCTTTCTCTCTTCGAATCTTCGAATTCTCCAGAGCGTTCGTGCGAAGAGTCTTCTTCCTGCTACTGTTGCATTCGCCCTAGCCGCTCACCCGTTCGTTCGACCTTCTTCCGCAAGGTAGTCCGGCGACTCCAAACACGCCGCTCACGCCGACGTTTCATACACCGCCATCGCAGCCGTCATCGAATGAAGTTTCCGACTCCTCTGTCGCCTTCGTCACCGCGCCATTGTGTCGCCACCACCACTGAACCAGTCGCCGTCTCCTCGACCATCGCGCAACGTCTCTTTCTCCGCTACCACCGTCACTGTCGAAAAAAAAAAACTCCGATTCTTCCACCGCTTCCACCGCCGTCACCGTTTTTCCTATCGTCTTCGTCATCGTCGAGGTCGCTGGCGCGCTCACCTTCGCGCCGTTTTGCCTTCCCCTGCGCCAGCAACCTGCGACTCTTTGATTTCCAAACGGTTTTCCAAACGATCCCGAAACCGTTTGAGACCAAACGGTCTTGAAACCGTTTGGAACCAAACGGTCTTGAAACCGTTTGGGACCAAACGGTCCTGAAACCGTTTGGGACCAAACGGCCCTCAAACCGTTTGGAACCAAACGATCTTGAAACCGTTTGAGACCAAACGGTCTTGAAACCGTTTGAGACCAAACGGTCTTGAAACCGTTTGGAATCTAACGGCCTTGAAATCGTTTGGAACCAAACGGTCTTGAAACCGTTTGGAACCAAACGATCTTGAAACCGTTTGAGACCAAACGATCTTGAAACCGTTTGAGACCAAACGGTCTTGAAACCGTTTGAGACCAAACGGTCTTGAAACCGTTTGGGACCAAACGGTCCTCAAACCGTTTGGAATCAAACGGTCCTGAAACTAAGAAGATCCTAAATTGTTTCTTACTCTAAATTGTTTCAATCCTCTTTTCTAACTAAGAAACTTGTATCTTTTTCAGAAATGGCATCAAACAAGACTTCCGGATCTGCCCCTGCTCTGACAAGGGAGCAGATGATAGAGGAGCGAGAAAAACTCGTGCAAATCAGGGACACCTACAACACCACTGGAGTTGTCCCTCCAAAAATCAAGATCATCGACGTCCTATGCGAAATAGCCCGCCTTACCCAATGCCTGGGTGAGGCTCCTGAAGAAGAGATTGAGAATGTCTCTTCGGACGACGATGAAGGTTCGGATTACATACCGAACCCCGATGAGGACTCCTCTGCCCAAGAGATAGAGGGGAAACGCAAGGCTGCAAAGGCTGCATCTGGGCAGCCTCCAAAAAGGGCAAGAAAACAGGTCCACCCTTCATCCGCCATGGACCAACCCTTCGCCAAACCATCCACATACGCTGCTTCCACCATCACCCCTGCAGCTACTATCCCTACCACCTTCATTCCCATTACCGCTCCAATTCCACCACCACAAAACCTATACATACAACCTTCCATCTCCATTGACAAAACCCTCAAACCGACTAAGTATGTTTGCTCCAGCATACTAGTCAAAATGGGAATTCAAGATCGCATCTTCAGCGTACTACAGAAAGCCAACCTCGCCAGGTTGTGCTCATCACCTGAAGTGTCATACGTTGAACCTACGACGGAATTCTTCTCCTTTCTGAGAAAGGAGCCCGTTGACATCGCCGATAGGTCACGGGATGGGGGTGACAGAAGAATTGTCACCCAGATCTTTGGTAGCGATGTCATCTTGACAGAAAATATGCTGAATTCTATGTTCATCGACGACACGGAGCAGCTACAAAAGGCCAAGCTAGTGGGAACTGATCACCTAGAATTCAACCGCCATACATTCTGGAAAAGCTTAACCGGACTTCCCACCTACGACGCAAAAACCTGTAAAGCGTCCAACATACATTCCGGATTTGTGCGCACTTTGCACAAAATCCTATCTGGCGCGCTTTTTCCAAGATCGGAAGGAGGAAACGTTACAATATCTGACCTCTTTGTCCTCTGGTCTATCCTCAACGACAAGCCAGTAAACATTGGACGATTGATGGTCCAGAAATTTTCTGCTGCCCTAATAGGAAAAGAGATCTGCTTGGGGGGCCATGTCACTTCCATAATAAAATTCCTTAAGATGGACAGGCTACTACCCCAATGCACGCCAATCAAGGGCGACATCCTTACGAACGAGCAATCTCTGAAAAACTCGTTCATAATCAAAGAAAAGGATGGGAAAATACACTACGTATTCTGCCCGATGGTTAAATCTTCAAGAACCCTCCTTCCGCTACCAGAGCTAGCACACTATGACATGACACAGCTCCTGTTTTCTGACGACGAGCTTACTAAGTTGCTAGCTTCAGTTAAACCCGCCGAGAAAGAAAAAACTGCGGGTCCAACCGAGATGAGTATTACAGCTCCGACAGCACGACTTACAAAAATCCCTGTCAAACGGCTCTCTAGAAGGTTGTTACAGGCCAAGCAGCTGTCGGAGACGCCAACATCCCGCCCCAACCCGGAGGATGAGCATTTCAACGATGAAATTCTCACAACATCCTCCCTTGACTCTTTCATCCAGAGTCTACACGAGCAGCTCTCCACTGCTCCCACCACCGCCTTCCCCTCCACCTCCACGCCAGCATTCACATCCACCTTTCCACCCTCCCTAACATCGGGCTTCCCCTTCCCCACCTCCATGCCTGATTTCACCACCTTCGCCTCCGCATCTACATCAGCATTCACATCCACTTTTTCACCCACCCCAACATCGGGCTTACCTTTCTTCACCCCCATGCCCGACTTCACCACCTCTCCATTACCATCCACAATCCCCACCCCTTCATCATCAACTCCACCACTCTTCACATCCGCCACCACCCCGACACCGCTGGTGACCTCATCAACAGTCACTACGTAGTTCGGGCCTTCATCAGTGTCTTTTCCGCAAGACACTACCACCATCCCACATAGGCCCCAGCCACATCACCCTTCCGCCTCTGGGGCCCCCTTTACTAACATCGGTGAGGAATTCGGCCGTCAATTTGACGCTGTCCGACACCTCCTCACCGATCCTTCTAACTTATTACATTCTCTTTTTTCTTGTGTACAGGATTTAACTAAACAGGTAACCAGGATCGACAATCAGCATCAAGCTCTTCCTGTCGTCCTACAAGGTATTCAGCAACGACAGGATGAAGTGGCTAGGCAAGTTGAACATATCAACAGCCACACCAACAACCTGCCGGACCTGATCCTTGAGGCAACACGTCAGCATGAAGCTACGATGAGAAAAGTCGATGAGATCTCGACCCAGACTCACCCTCTGCAAGAGAATCTCCACAAGCTTGAGCAAAACCAAGACAAGCTAAGCTCGCGCCTGGCTACCATCGACGAAACAATTACGCAGCTCCACCATCATCAAGAGGAGGCTACCATCAATGAAATACAACAACTACGTGCCCAAGTCACAGATCTGACTGCACGCCTCCTCTCCGCCGCGGACAGATATACAGATCTCAAAGAAGCCCACGACGCATTGCTCGAAAAACACGAGCATCTGCAGGTGGCTTTCGATGAGCTACATGCCACTCACCGGCGGTGTAAAAAGCCATCTAATAAGAAGAAAACAGACGAAGCTGCGGCTGACAACGACAATGATGATGAAGAAGAAGAAGACTCCGATTCATATGCTGACTCCAATAAAGACACACCTCCAGGAGACAAGCACGATGATGGCGAAGATCCAGGGAATGCTGCAGGACCCTCCCATAAAGGGTCCGATAAAGGTCACCAGGAAAGTGACTATCACCCCAAGTCCCCACAGCACGATAACGTCAACATTTCTTATGGGGACCAATTCTTTGATTACTCCGCTATGGGGTCAATGGGAGAAGCCGCCAAAGATGCAGCATTCGCTGAGCTCCAACAGTGCATAAAAGGAGCCAGCGCTACCTCGCCGAAAACCCCTCTTCCCTATTCAACACCTTCTCCCCCTCACCGGGACGACGCGGACCGAGTGAGTCTAGATACAGACGAAGATCTTGACTCCGCCTCCGACCAGGATGACAATATCAAAGGCCATGAAGAAGCCTTCGAACAACACGCCTCCCCTCCACCACAAAACCTCCCCCCGCCCCCCCCTCTTCCACAAAAAATGCATGATCTTGACAGGACAGCCATCTCTACTCTAGATGCTCAGGACATTTTCATCCTGAACACTATAGTAGACGATGCAAAAGCGGGGGACGATACAATTTACATTAATACAAAAACCAGGCGTACGTTGACACGCGAAGATTTCCGTTGCATCCTCCGACCCCGGTCTACGATGCCACTGTCAATTTTTCGTGTCCTCCTCGCCAACTGTATAGAAATATATAAAAGTAAAAAACGGATACAGCCAGCCTTCAACGCCTCACCTGCACTGTCTCTTGGCCTTTTACACAAAAGCCTGCAGGTGAGGTCGATTGAGCGGCTGCGTGTCGGTTTAGCACGTCAGGCACGCTATATCACGCTGCCTTTCCAAGTCTCGGGACACTGGCTCTTTATGATAGTGGACACCGCGGCAAGGGACGCCAAAGTCTACAACTTCAATACCGCCGAGCTACCATCCGGCATAATTAACTTTATCGGAGACGCAGCAGGTGAAGCTCGGTGTATACCCTTCCGGCTGCTTAAAGTAATCTGGGCGGTACGCCCTTCTCTTCGCCAAGACTGGAGCCAACCATGGTTTCGAATCATTAACCCTCCAGTTCAAGCCACCACGGGATCCGGGGACAGCGCCTTCTATACCATCAGACATATTCAAGCGCTTAACCAGGAAATCCCATTCACAGACTTGGCAGCTGAAGACTTCCATTCGCTAAGAGGACGCTACGCCATGGAACTCATCTGTGACAGAAGATTTTTCAACGATCCGACTATGTCACCAGATGATGTTCCACGGTATCTTTACTCAGCTGTGCAACGTCGACAGCGGCGACCTTTCCGCCAAGTTCTGGAAGAGTCAGAACAAAACAAGTTGCCCACAGAAGACACCAGCAAGAAAGACCCCGCGTACACAACTACACCAACTTTTCCTGATTTCGATCGCGATTCTTGCAAAGGTCTAAACGACCTTGAAATACGCATAATCATGGCAAAACTCTCCGCAGAAAAAGACGGCATCGTATTCATGTCTCAAGACATTATCGTAATGGCTGATTCTTTGCGAGAGACTTTACAAGATAAGGGGCAACTTTCCTACAGCCTCATGGCCGCTTACCAATCTCAGATTGGCCAACACAATCCCGATACATATATGGCGTCCCCGTACATGAAAGACGATCTGCTCAAACTGAAAAACTTCGGCACAATAGAAGCATTGATTGCATATCTTCAACATACAACGCCGAAGTTCATCATGCTACCGATCCTACATCAAGGGCACTGGCTCCTTCTGGCAACCAATCTCCACACCGGAACCACTACAATATACAACAGTTCCGACAGCCAGTTCAATGCCCGACAACGACAATACGTCGTAACGCCCAAGACGCCGACAGAAGAAATGGCAAAGGAGTGTGCTATGAAATTAATCGAACTTCTGAGTCAGCACACTAGGGCATACAACACTGAGCACTTCAGCCGCCCCGCCTTCTGCCATAAATGCCCCCAGCAAATACGACAATCCAACGACTGCGGCTTCCACGTCCTCTACTGGATGTACACTATAATCGTTCTCCAAAGACCAGTGGAGGAAATGACGGACGTGGATTACCACGCCTTACGTGGGCAGTTCGCATCTACACTACTGCGTTCTCCAGGGGCAACCGACAATCTACCTTAACCTGCAGCCCTTGTTCTAATGTTTTCTCAACCTATCACTTTGCCACTCTGGGGACAGAGTGTGTGATAAGTTAGGGGGGGGATACATTAGACAAGGGCTAGGTATCAACTTCTATACTCCCTTCTTTTTCTCTAAACACTTTCCATACATTTCTTTTGTTTTACAAATTCTTTTTATTCTTTCAAGATTCTTTTTACAAATTCTTTTTAATCACCTCAACTAACTCTAGAATCATGTTAGCCTCTACAAGTATTTAGCACTTAGACATCAAATGGCGATTTATCGACCCCCATCCACTATGGACCCTATATTTTTGCTCCAATTCTTTATCTGCCTCTCCATAGGTCAAAATCAGGGCAGAAATAAGCCGAGATCTCAAGGATGAGAGGGAAATCAGGCAACTTCCAAGTCAAAAAGCTCTGCAAGTGGACCACAAACCAAATAAGTGCATGCTGAAAAACTTTAAGAACAACTTTCCTCTCTTCAAAATAAAAGAGGCTTGGCCGCCCAAAATAAATCCTCATCCCAAAACCCAAGCCTGTGAGTTTTTGAATAAAAGCCAGAGAGACGAATAAAATCATGAGAGATGTGCCACGAATAAGGACCTATATAAAGAACTGATAAATGGCTCACCCGGCCGGCACATTCCGCTGCCCTCACAAAGGCAGATGCGTCGCGTCCGGTAGTGAAACCCTAAAAGTTCCAAGTATATGAAAAGGCTAATAAAGGACTTGCCCGGCCGGTACATTCAGCTGCCCTCATAAAGGCAGATGTGTCGTGTCCGGTAGTGAGATCCTAAAAAGCATAGACAGCCCCTCCCCCACTCGAAGGGGAGTTACACTTCAAAGCCTTTAGCCAACCCTCATACCCTCTCTAGCTTCCAATAGGTTTCCAGAGAGGTATAAAGTTGATTAGAGTCAACAGCATGCACAAAATAAATGTGGTCCCAAGGCGAACTTTGAGATGCGGAAAAACCTGAAATCCAAGCAACTCTCGAAATCCAAAAGGATCAAGGCATGCAATAAGCCTAGATACGACCCCTGGGGAACTCAGGTCAAGAATTGAAGCAAGAGTACGGAACTTTTAATTAAGATCGCCACGCCATTTCATGCCTCAGCTCTATCTAACTTGAGGACAAGCTAGACTCTAAGTTGGGGGGGGGTGATAACCTCCTATTTTAGTAGTTTATCTTAGTCTTTTTCTTTAGTGTTCCATACTCTTTCTACATTTATATTGTACTTAAACCTAATTTTACCCCTTTTTTGTAAATACATCATCAAACTAACTTTTCCTTTTATAATTGCAGAAAAAGCACAAAAAAATAACAAAAGAATAAACCAGCCCAAGGGTCGAGTGGATCCAAACGGTCCCAAGACCGCATGGAGTTCAAACGGTCCCGAGACCGCATGAAGCCAAACGGTCCCAAGACCGCATGGAGTTCAAACGGTCCCGAGACCGCATGAAGCCAAACGGTCCCAAGACCGCATGGAGTTCAAACGGTCCCGAGACCGCATGAAGCCAAACGGTCCCAAGACCGCATGGAGTTCAAACGGTCCCAAGACCGCATGAAGCCAAACGGTCCCAAGACCGCATGGAGTTCAAACGGTCCCGAGACCGCATGAAGCCAAACGGTCCCAAGACCGCATGGAGTTCAAACGGTCCCGAGACCGCATGAAGCCAAACGGTCCCAAGACCGCATGAAGTTCAAACGGTCCCGAGACCGCATGAAGCCAAACGGTCCCAAGACCGCATGGAGTTCAAACGGTCCCGAGACCGCATGAAGCCAAACGGTCCCAAGACCGCATGAAGCTCAAACGGTCTCAAGACCGTTTGACGCCAAACGGTCCCAAGACCGTTTGACGCCAAACGATCTCAAGACCGTTTGACGCCGAACGATCTCAAGACCGTTTGACGCCGAACGATCTCAAGACCGTTTGACGCCAAACGGTCCCAAGACCGTTTGACGCCAAACGATCTCAAGACCGTTTGACGCCAAACGGTCCCAAGACCGTTTGAGCCCAAACGGTCTCCAAACCGTTTGGATCTCACCCAAAGCCTATAAATAAGACCCCAGGGCCGTTCATGGGGGGGGGGGAGTCCAGACGTCCAGAGGCTGTCTCTCCACTACCAGAACAACTCCATCCATCACTCGAGGCTGCCGGTCTGAGACTCACGTCCATTGCAAGCTACTTTCTCTCTCATCAACAAGGAAGGTGAGAGGAGAAGATCTGTCATCAAGCAAGCTACAAGGGGTGGAGATCGTTGCTCTCTCCACCAAGGGTTCAACCTTCTCTCCTCAGTGGAGATGATGTTCTTTCTATCTCTTCTTGCCTCCTTCTTTGTTGCTCCCTCTATGAGGAGCGAGTAGTTCCATCCACTGGGGCGCGGGGACTAGCCCCGCTGCCCATGTTTTGTATTTTGTACTGTAAAAAAGATGTTATCATTTCGTTTTAATACTAAATCGTTTCACACATGCTTGAATGATGGCCACGTTCTTGTATGCATTTATTGTCTTTTGTTGTGGTTTGTCTACGACCGCTATCGAGGCTTGAATACCGATTTAGTGTTGGTTTCTGGTGTGTGTATCCACCACGCATCCGTTTCGGTGTCTAGAAGTGTATCTCAAAGAGTGGAGTAAACTCACTATCATCTGGCACACTCCCATCTGTATGGAAGAGACCTTTGGTAAGTCGAGGAACACGCTTTGCGAGGGGAATGATGTAAAGCATGTGACCATTCGTTCGGGGATGGCTGGCGTTGCATCATTCCCGCACTTCTCGTAGCTAGGTTATCCCTCACCGGAAACTAGGCCTACAAAGACGCTATTCGATTTGGTAATTATCGCTCGCTTGTTAGTTTTAGATGCACGTTTCTTGAGGTTGAGTAAGATTCTCTCTTCGGAGACTACATCCTTCAGTGACGCGTAGTGATGTACCGCATGAGAGTTACTTAACCCTTGAAGGATGAGATGCATTGCCCTTTTCTTATATGGGCATTGGTCTTGTGGAACATCAAAGGGTGCAATGCATCGCTCTTGTCTTATGTGGGCATCGGTCTTGTGGAACACCCTTGGATGCAACGCATCGCTCTTGTCTTATAAGGCATCGGTCTTGTGGATACATCCATGCATCTAGCTTATAAGTCTTGCTTAGTACATATACAATGCATGTGTAGCGGTGGTAAATACCTGCTTAACCCCAGTGATTCATCATCATTTGTTAACTCTTAAGATTTACTCGCTTTATTTACTTACTTGCTTTACTTTCTTTGTACTTAGTTTAAAACAACCAAATCAAACTTTCGATCTAAATATCAATCTTTAAGTTGTTAAGTAAAGACTAAACGTTTTCCATCTTGACTTCGTCAAGACCGTTGTCCCGAGGATTCGACCCTTAACTATACTACGATAAGACTTCCACATGTCTTAGCACATGTGGGTGGAGTTCTTACCATAGTACTAGCAAGGCTAAACTTAGAGACTCATCATCTCTAGGATTTTTAGTGGTAAGTAAAACTACCATCAAGTGGCCTGGCAGAGTTGCATGTATCAAGTTCTATTGCTGGCGAGGGAGGTTGGCAACGTCAGGTCTGAATTGGAGACCGACAGTCAAGGACATGGAAACATGGTTTTAGATGAAGGGGAAGTTAGTGGCTATTAAGTGCGACAGTCAAGGGCATGGATTCATGGTTTGAGGGACATGGTCGTGTTGACGTTTCCTACTACTTCTCTTTCAATTAATTAAGGGGGTGATGGAGGCGCCCTACCCTCTTTTCATCCATCAGATCGTTGGGGAAAAGGGAAGCGTCTGAGTAGCGGAAATAGAAGAGCGTGAGAGGAGAGGGAGAAGAAAATGACCTCTAACCATTTTTTTTACTTGACACGATAATCGCTGCCTGGTCGTATTATCAAGTAGAACCAAGCTACCAACATCACGGAAGAGGGTAATACATTGGCCCTCTTCACTTTTTTTTTGGTCACGCGAAAAACCTGTTTCTAATTAACCAAAACTTAAGGTACAAAAAAAGTACCCCTAAAAAAAGCTACCGGGTCTCATCCCCACATAGGGGGAAATAAATGACCCAAAAATAGAAAAGATACTCCATACTAAAAAGGGGCAGAAGAAGAAAAAGACTTCGAACACATCAGAGAGAACATACATAAAGGAGAAGAAACAACTAGGACCAATTAAAACTACCCACAAAGACGCCTGTACGAGACTACACCTCAACTACCTGATCAATCAAATGAGCCATCCCCCATCCCTTCTTCTAGCCGGTCTTATCAAATGGATTGTGAACAGGCCTACCACTCACAGTTTCCCACCTGAAGAGCTGAACCATCTGCACCTGGTCAGTGCTTCACCGAACAAGGAAACCAAACAAGCATCAGAAGACTAGCTCAATAGCATAACCACAAACATTAATCCTTTGGAACCTACAACTGAGAATCGACCAAAGTAGAGCCTATGACATTCAACTCACCTATATATAGAGGATACCATAGTAGAAAAACACCTACATAATACTAAAAGACCTGCTGCCAACAACACCATATAACTAGTTCAGAAGCTGCATATGGAACCTTGACAAAACACACAGACATCAGTCAGCAATTAGATCCCGAGAAATCAATCATGGGGATCATTCCACCTTCAACGCCTTTATGCCTTTTCATTTTCTTCTTCGATCTAGATCCCTTATTCACCTTGAAATCATCCAACAACTTCGGATCTGAATAACACGAGCTAATTGAAGAGACTTCATCAGAATTCTGAGTGAATTTCTGTTGGTACCCCAAAGCCAACTATCACGGAACTGTTCTTACCCCAATCCCAATCCCACTGCCTAGACAGTAGAAAAAGGATTGAAGCGCCCGTCCCTGAGTGGCCCAATAGGATCATTCACACTGGCATATACAATAAGAAATAAATAACTCAAAAACTGGATAATTAAAGAAGGGAGGCAAGGGATGAAATTTTCTAGAAAACTAGTGCCTTAATGGTAGTCAAAGTATGGCTAGATGAGTTTTAAATCGCGAGGCGGGTCTTTTTGTCCGTTCAGATTTTCAAATCGAGGTCAAGATCGCTAAATTGTTTATTTTGGTCGCATTGATACCTCCACGCAATCGGTGGGAGGTTGAAGATGATACAAAGACCATCAGATGTGGCCTGGATCCATGAGAGTCCAATCCAAGGGCCAAAACACACCCCTGATGCCTTGCCCTGGATAGCGGATGTGGAAAAACCAATTAAAATGGCAAATGAAGGGTTTTCAACACATAAACTTTAATAATTCATAGTAAATCGTAGGAATGTCCAATTGTTCTCAAATTTGGACCCTAGCTTCATAAAAATGTGGAGAACCTTTAGAAAAAGTTTAATAACCAAAATATGAAGTTTGATGTATCAATTTGATTCTTTGGACAAAGTGATGAATGAATCCAATTTGAAGTGTTATAATGTGTATAAAAACTACATTAGTCACCATCTCTTGGATTTGAGTCTCAATAATGATTATGAAGGCAAGAAAAATAATTTGGGACCATTAGTAGGTATAATGAGGGAAAAAGAGTAATTATCTCATTATTTTGCTAAAATCCACTTTGTCACATCCTTCCCTCCTTAAAAAGGATATTTTGTCCCCAAAATTCAAAAATATCCTCAAAATTAGAATTATTCAAATCCAGATAATATCATCAATTATTAGAACATCCTCAACTATGTAATCAAAATAATGTCCTCAAGTTTGAATTAGTCCCAAAAAATCACAGTTGAGATTCCATATTCCATATCATAATCAACTTGGTACTAACATTATTTCATCATTGAGCAATTGAGTATCAAAATCAGCACATATATTGTCCAAAGTCATTATATGAGTCACAAATATGGAAAGCATCCTATTGATCACAAATTTGGAGAGATCATATTTTAGGTCAAACAAATAGAGTACTTGAATCAAGTGTACAAGGTGACTTTCAATCCCAATATCTCAGGGTTCTAGCCTCTACATTGGCCTAGGTGGGGTTATATATCCATGATTTGAGATTCCATATTTCAACATATCAAGACAACATCATACTTTCAATATCCTGATTTTCAAGCTTTAAATCAATGAGAGGGCCCACCCTAGTCCTAATGAGAGCTAAACCCTAAGTCATAAATCGAGAGGGTCAAAATAGTCATCATTTTGAATATTTCAAGATTTGGGATTTGGAAGTCATTAGTCAAATATCTCAATATCCAAAAAGTGTGATCATAGGATTTGTATCATTATTGAGAATTGATAATCACGAGTCACAATATTATATATCAGTATCAAGAGTCAAGATCAAAAGTCATAGGTCTAAAATTTTGAAGCTAGGGTTTAGATTCCTATTTAGACCTTAGGGGAGATCACTCATCTATATCCAATTTTGAGCAACATTATTCAAGCAATATTCGAGCAACATATCGTAATTTCATTATCATGTTTCCAAGCACTACTACAGAAACAACCTTTGGCGTTGGTTTTTTAACCCCCTTTGGTGACGGTTTTCAAGCGATGCCTATGTGGGCTCCGCTAAAGGTCAAACTCTTCGGCGTAGGTTTTCTAACCGACGCCTATATGATCTATAGGCGTCAGTTATATATAGTTGGCCGACGTATATAGGGTTCGTGCCACAAAAAAGGGCACCACCTAAACACTTTCAGCGTCGGTTAACAACTGAACAACCGACGCCATACTCCCAGATGACACGGCCGTACTTCGCTGCACGTATGTGTTTAGTACTATAGGTGTTGGTTTTATACTAATACGCGACGCCTTTTCCACCACGGCCGTGCTTTCCTGCACGGTCGGGTTGTTTGTCACATTCGGCGTCAGTTTTTATCCAATAACCGACGCTGTATGCATTAGGCGTCGGTGTTGTATAAATAACCGACGCCTATACTTTAATTTTTTTTCTTATCAGTTTGTAGGCTTGCTGTGGCTGGTCAGTAGGATGAGAACCTGCAGTTCAGTTTTCTGAATTGCAGGTTTACGACATCCATTGATATCAGCCTACAAACAGGCCACAAACCTGCAAAATCAACAAATATTTTTTCACACAAGTAGATACATTTAGACATCAATTCAATTCTTACATTCACACATGTAGAAACATTCAAATATATGTATAAAAATTCAGAAATATTCATTTACAAAATATCATTCAGGATCGCTATCAGCATCCCAATTATATCTTACAATCGCCACTACTTGTATGGCTTTTGCCCATTCTTGTCTTACTTCATTTAATGCTTCCATTGTATATGGAGCATGTACATTTTTTAAGCGTTTACCTATAGTGTGGTCAGTTTTAAACACCTGCAAAGAGAATGATGTATATATATAAGTAATAATATAAAAATAAGATTGATATATTTCAAACTAACTAATGAGACTATATATAATACCTCATGTATGGTATTAATATCCAATACGACATGTCAGATAATCATCTGCATAAATCACATCACATAGTATGTGCATGCCCAGTCGTTGTCTTTTGTAGCGCACTATAAATTGAAACATACAAAATATTAAAAAATACAACTAAGCACAGTTCACATAAATAATATATACATTGGAGTCGGGAACTTACTTTTACGTTCTCCCAAATTATTGGCTGGTTCTTTCTCCTTGGGACATTTCCTCCAACATTTTTGAATGCATCTAAACCCCTACATGTTAATGTAACACAGTAAATTGCATAATTAAATAGTAATGTAACAGATATAAAAATGAAATATTTCTCACCAGAATAATGACATTCTCAATGTGTGTCCAATTTTAGTGTTCAATGTACTTCCCACAGGATCTAGATAATAAACAGTGAACGTCCCGGGGACAATAACTAGTAACTCCCAATGTCTAGCGCTATAGGTAAAAAAGTTGAAAAATTAATAACTCAAAATGCACAATAAAAATGGAATTTTCTTAAGTCCAAATTATAAATAAAGTAAACTTACTTGACATTGAATGGAGCAATTATTATCGTCTTCTTTTGCTGACCGAAAATTGTAAAAGCATCTATACAATATTGTTGAACACTATCAGGGTCTTTAGCTACCATACTAATCAATGATGGAATCAAAAATCCAACATGATCAAATGCAAATTGTTTGCATTGATCTTCGACTAAGTAGCTGCAAAACATGTATTACGTATGCATTATTATATAAGAAACCAGATCACCTAATCTTACACAAGGTATATGGATGTATAAACAAGATCTCACCTTATTCATGTCTCTATCATTGATGTATTCAGCCAATCATACATAAACAACTCAATAATATCTTGTATAAATAAAGAGCTATCGTATGATTGACCTGCATAATCTGCTTCTAAAGAAACAACTATGGGGCAATGTATATTATGTGCCCATAGCCAACATGCCATTCCCCTACAAGCAGGACCTAACGGGTATTTTAGGTCAGTTGGAACCCAACTTGGTAATGCAGGAAGTGGAGGTGGAGGCCTAGGTGCTCCGGGTGTCTTCTTTTTAACCGGTATATATAATTTCAGATCAGTTGACCTCATATATACACATTAACAATCTAAAGTAATGTAAATTTATCTTACAATTTCAGTAGTGTAGACGACATCTTCTTTGGGCCACAATATCACCCCGCCTTCTGCCTCACCAAGTGTATCAATATCTGGGTGGGCATATGGCAATGCAGCTTCCCTCCAATCGGGTAATACACATATCGGGCTCACACGAACGTAGCCCTGCGGCATTGGAGTCCCATCAAACGTTGCCCCAGGAAGGGACGGGTAAGCCCGCACCTCTGCAACAACATAGTCTTGCATTCTTAAGCGGCATGGCTTCAATGCCTACAAATTTACGTAAAGAATGTTATACATATATACATATCATCTTGAAAAGACTAGCTACAATGTCATAAACAATACTTACAGGAGACGTGCTAGGAGATGGGTCTCTAGGATTACTCGCAGTCTATGCATCAAGAGAAGAGTGGGTCGCCATAGGCTGATTGGAAGCCTGAGATGTCTGCCACCGCACTATTTCTTCCTTGACCTTCTCAGCAACTATATCATTGACCTTCTTAGCAACTATATCCTCGACTCTCTTATTCTCCTATACATGGATAAAAGAAACATTTCTTCTTATTATTGAATTCCCTTTTGTAGTAACATTCTAAAAAAAATAGGTTTCCTCTTCTTGTGAAAGTCCCACTCTGGGTTTGCGCTGGGATGGCCCAAAGAATGCTTTGATGCCCACACCAGCGCCTGCACCCCTAACACGTCCAGGATGCTCTGGGTTACCCAGAGCAACTGTCAATTCATCCCTTGTGCCCTGAGGGATGAATGTGCCTTGTTTCGTCTGCTCCTGCAGCTCCCGTTAATCACCATCAACACACATGATTAGTTAACACCACAAATAATCAATATTCAAACGATTGCTCTTAGAGTTGTATTTTACCATTTTCGCAGCCGCCTCAGCAGTTACAGGCTTCTTTATTTCACCCTTCTTGTTTTGCCTCCCAACTATCTAGATATCATGGTGAGGCATGGGTGTGGAAGACTCCTGAGTAGCAGCAGACTCCTGAGTAGCCGCAGACTCCGCTTGTAGTCTTTGGCGAATGCTTGCATAGCCCTTTGGACCCATAGTGTGGTTATGCACATTCAGTGCACGCCTTGCTTTTTGCGCGTCACTGAGGGCCTAGTTAGTATGCACATTAATGATTTGGTTAGTAGCACTAAATGTTAATCTTGAATAGGTGAATACAACGTATATTAATTAAATTGGGAGTGATGCCTAATACCTTGAATTCTTCAGATTTTCTTGAAGCAACAAAATTGTCCCAATCTTCTTTGTCCAAGAAGTTCCACTGCTCAAGGGCTGACTTCTTCTTCTTATCACCATCGTTTATGTATTCTCTGTTCAGATTTGTCCTATAGTTCCTAAGCATCATTCCAGCGCGTTGCATCACACTTTTACGATGCAACTTCTCATCCAATGCAAACAAATTCTGTAAAATAGAATTCTTATTAACTAGTATCCAAAAATAGAATTGCAAATAATATAATTTGTAATCTACAAAATAGAATTGCAAATAATAATAACTCACGCATAAATCCTTCCATATCAAGTCTTTCTTCGCCTGAGGAACTTTATTCCAATTATCATACTTAACACCATAATGGCTTCGAGTGACACACCCAAGATAGTTTACAAAATTATTGCGGTTCACTCCAATTGCATTTCCTCCATTATCAAACTCAACAACCAATTTGGATCCACTGCCACTCAGCGCTATTAACTTCTTCAACAGAGTGATGCCCCTTTTCTTGTTAAGTGTTTGGTGCTGCGCATCAAGTTGCTCCAGTGCTTCAGTGGGCACATGTGCATCATCAACCTAAAATTTGACAAAAATAAACACACTGAATTAGCCCAATATAGAAATACAGGATATGTTTTTAGAACTTACATTGGTATCCTCGCCATGCTCATCATGGAAAACATGCTCATCATGGACTTCATGCTCATCATGGACATCATGCTCATCATGGTCAGCCATCTGAAAATGTCATTAAAAAGGCAAACATGTAATATAATTTAGTGATTGTTCATTCTAATTTATACCAATGTACAAGTAATATAAATGAGTAAATCTTAGACGGGTTTCTAGGCCAACAAACACATGTGATGTCATTCTTATATATAATAAATGTGTACCACCTATCCCATCCTTGAACACCTAATCTCACTAGTAAGTGTATAATGTGTATTGGGTTTTCAAGAAAATTTCAGCAGCATTTCCCCGCTGTTCTCTAAGTACATATGTACTTAGAGAACAAATGGGGAAATTCTACCGAAATTTTCTCAAAAACCCAATACACATTATACACTTACATCCTAAGTGAGATTAGGTGTTCAAGAATAGTCCCAAACTGGGGACTATCCAAGATTTACTCCTAACGAGTAAATCTTGGACAGGTTTCTAGGCCAACAAACACATGTGATGTCATTCTTATATATAATAAATGTGTACCACCTATCCCATCCTTGAACACCTAATCTCACTAGTAAGTGTATAATGTGTATTGGGTTTTCAAGAAAATTTCGGCAGCATTTCCCCACTGTTCTCTAAGTACATATGTACTTAGAGAACAAACGGGGAAATGCTACCGAAATTTTCTCGAAAACCCAATACACATTATACACTTACATCCTAAGTGGGATTAGGTGTTCAAGAACAGTCCCAAACCGGGGACTATCCAAGATTTACTCCTAATGAGTAAATCTTGGACGAGTTTCTAGGCCAACAAACACAATAATAGATATGTTCATGTTAGGGTTTCATCACGATTAATGTTAGGGTTTCATCACAATTGATGTTAGGGTTTAATCAAATCAAATTAGGTACAATTGACAAGTTTAAATCTTATTTCAACATGCATCAAAATTTACTGAATTAGGCCAAACATTACGATTAGAAGCACAAATATATGACAAATATATGCAAGCAACAAACCATTATATGGAACTAATCCTACATTATACACATACTTTTCCTGAGTAAGATAATGTGCACTTCATGGAATTATTAATATTTGAATATATATAAGTTGTTTCTACCTACTTTGATGGGATTTTATAACATTCAAGCCTTCCATTTAAGGCATTAGATGCATATATTGTAGTCCATTGTGTTGAGATAAGAATCCCATATGATACACACGATTGAGAATCTTTCACCATACTAGGAAAATACTATAGCATGTCCTCTAAATCTAGGTTCAACATATACATCCAAATTAAATACACAACTAGATATTCATTTAGGTGTTAGACATTCATTTAGGTGTTCCTGATAACTCACATGTATGCACAACTAGACAACTGTGGCGGAGCAGTACTGGAGGAAGCATACATTTCGGTAGCAGCAACGGACAAGTAGGTGAGAAACAACAACTGACCTCCCAGCAGTGGTGGCGGTGACCGGCGAGCTCCAGGCGACAGGGCAGGCAGGTGCAGCGGTGGCCGACGAGCTCCAGGCGGTAGGGCAGACAGACCAAGGAGCAGCGGCGTCGGCGGCAAGGAGTAGTGGCGTCTATGGGCGGCGGCAAGGAGGAAGGCGGCACGGCGGCGAGCTCCAGGAGGCAGGGTAGACAGACCAAGGAGCAGCGGTGTCGGTGGCTAGGAGCACTGACATCGGCGGGTGGCGGCAAGGAGGAAGGCGGCATGACGGTGACACAAGGAGGAAGGCGGTGGCGACGCAGAGTAGCAGCAGTACCGTTGACGGCGAGGAAGCAGCAGACACCAGGAGGCGAGCATCATCGGGTGATGAAAATTCAGAAGACGATGAAACAGAAGAAAGAGGACAGTGGCCATTCGAGGGTCTATTAAGGTGGTGAAAGGCGTCGGTTATAAAACACAACTGACACCTAACGTCTTCATCGTCGGTTCTACTTAAATAACCGTAGACAAATTTTGCCCTAAATAGTATGGCGGGAACCATTATCGGCGTCGGTTATCAACGTATAACTGACACCTAAGCTGGAACTTTTCGCACAATTTTTCATCTTATATAGGCGTCAGTTTGTTGGTAAAAAACCGAAGCTGTATGTGCCAAATTATTTTCACTCAAAAATTGGATTTCGCGGGCGATTTTAGGCGTCGGTTGTTTGTTATGAAGCCGACGCTGAATACAAAGCGGTACCCGTGTCTGGCTGGTCTTCGAATATAGACGTCAGATTTACTAAATAGCTGACATGTAATGTTATAGGCGACAGTTTTTGTAAATAACTGACGCCCAGAAAAGCGACACTGAACGCTATTTCTGTAGTAGTGAAGGTTGATGAATGATCTAGACCTAGGTCTATCTAGGAAATAAACCACAAGCTATAGTCAACATTGTCATATGTCAAGGTCATTATTAAAACAATATTCAAAAACAAATATCAACCATGGGTTTAACCTATTAGGCTTAGGTCAACCAATCCAAATAGGGTGAAAGAGAATACATTTCCAAACTCTAAATAATCAACAATATGAAAATTTAGAGGTAGTCAAAATAGGGATGTGACCTAGGTTAGGGGAGTCATGAGTCAACTACTACCCTAATCTAGCACATTAGTCATTATCAATTGAGCTTATTCAAATAGGGAGAGTATCTATGATTAAATCATATATATTAAGGTCATAAGATCAAAATTTAAGATAATAGGTCAATAATGTCAAGATTTGCAATTCTTTCTTTCAATATCAAGGTAGTGACAAAATTTGAAAATTGAGGATTTGAATTTGACATTCGAGGAATTAGAGCATAATATCAAAATCGAGATTGCAAAAGGCATCAATAGTCAATAAGAAAACTACTTTTTGCATCATAGTCTTATATCAAGATTTTGTGAGTCTAAGACTTAGTCATTTGATAGCATGGTCAAGGTGTGTATAAAATAGGGTACGAGTTTGCTTAACTATATTTGAGGTTTAATAAAAAAAAACAGGGCAACATGGATTTAATCAAATAGGGACCTTATCAATAATGAGGCATAAGGTACTAGTCATCCTTTTTTTTCACCAAATTAAGATTTTCCTCAGCATAGGAAGCATGTAGTCTACTTTGGCTAAGTTGAGTTTACATGATATTAGGGGTCATACAAGAGTATTCAAGTTTAATTTATCAAAATCGATTATTCAAATTAAGGTCAGATCATAGTATCAACTTTCAAATTTTAGTGATATTCATTTTTTCCCATGCATAAGCTACCCATAATCGAGACATCATGTGGTATAAGGTCACAAGAAAAGACCACATGAGGAGATGAGAAAACTTACCTAATCTTCATCTACATGGGTGGCTTAGGTAGTCATTAATGAAGAGATGAGATGCTAGAAGACTCTCTAGGGTTTCACAAGAGAACCTTTAGGTCCAGTTTTGGATCAATTAAGGCCAGGTAGAGCGGGGGATCTCAGCCACTGTGAAAACAGATAGGAGAAATTATGTCAGGACCCCAAGCCTAGACACCTCAATTTTCACCATTATGGACTTTAGGGTTTCTTGGGTGTAAGAGACTTGAGAAATTATTTACTTAAAGTATATGGGAGTGTGAAAGCTCTGATACCAACTATCACGGAACTGTTCTTACCCCAATCCCAATCCCACTGCCTAGACAGTAGAAAAAGGATTGAAGCGCCCATCCCTGAGTGGCCCAATAGGATCATTCACACTGACATATACAATAATAAATAAATAACTCAAAAACTGGATAATTAAAGAACAAACTAACCCAATATGGAGATATACCCGATTTATGTTTGTCATCAGAGTGTATGAGTGCGGAAGCGATCTTATTCAATATTCCATTTGTATTGCCTAAAATCAAGAAAATCGAGACACAATCATGCAATTGCACAGTACGGTATCAAAATCAAGTAAAACAGTTTATAATAGAAGAGTATACTTGGCAGGACTTATATTCAAAAGAATAACAAGTAATATGCAAAACCAACATTTATTCGACTAGTTTTTCAAGCAAATCAACTTTTATTACGAATTCCCATTATACTGTAATTCAAGAAGCATGCTTATATATTTTGTGACTCTATTACCCCAACATGATGGGGAAGGTCACTAGGCTCCTTCTCACCATAGGAACATAGGAAGCCAATGTACAAGTCCCACCTCCAAATGAGGGGGTTGTTTTACTCAATATCAACATTATCAACATTATCAATATCATCATCATTATCAATATACGGACAATCATAATGGGCATGCAATTTATGTTTTCATGTTTTTCAAAATACAGTATAGAAAAACAGAAGACTAATCATAGGGAACAATAGCTCATCCAAATAAATAGCCAAGTATACAATCAAGAGATACATAAAAGTATCTACAATACAATCAAGGAGGAGTCATATAATAGCGTACCTTTCACCGAGGATTTTGAGTATAAATCAACGAGAGTAGGAGATCATGGTCTCAAGTAGTTCCTAGATCAATCAAGATATGGATCGAGGGTCAAGATCATATTATAGACCGATACCAAGTACTCTAGATTAGGGTTTTCCAATCCTATTCATCCCTAAGGTAGATCATTCATTTATAGTCAACATTATATCAAGATTTCAATATTTACTCAAGTGTCAAGCATATTTGAGGATGGATGATCTACCTAGGTATTTTAGGAATATATTTGCTAACCCTAATTATTATCATAAATATTTGAGTCACCATTCAAGTTTCTAGATCATCATCATGATACTTATCATCATTGGTATTCAATATTAGATCAAGTTTTGATTAATATTAAGAGTAAATCAGGGATCAACTTTTAGGTTAATAGATCAAGATATGCCACAAGATTTAGATCAATCATATTATTAAGATGTCATCATCATATTCAAGATTGAATCAAGTAAAAAGATCTAGATTACTATTGATTCATTTTCTAAGAGTAGATGATTCAAATTATATTAGATCTAGGGTACAATATACTCATCAGAGTCCAAATTTAAGGTTTCCAAAGATTAATCATGATTATGAGTCATTTGACAATTTAAATAGGCAAAGGATCAAAGATCTAGAGATATCAGTGATAAACATTCATAATATGGTTTTAAAAGTATTTTTAATGGATTCAATGGATTTTCCTGATCAAAATAGACTAATTGTTCATAATATTTGGAGCTAGGATCTATTTTCTACAATTAAAACAAGATCCGATCATTTGCTGCAATTTCGAGCAGAGAGGAGGCAAAATACCTTTCATCAAAAAAAAGAAGACCGTTTGATGTGTAAAGGATGACCGAGATTTGTCCACATAGGTGAGGCAGCCTCCTTGCTTGGCGGTCCAGTTCAGAGGCTAAAAAGGCTGGTTCAATCACTTGATTTCTTGGTTCAGACCTCGGTTCAACTAAGTGTTAGACAGGAGCTCCTTTTCCTGGACCGGCCGGTATGGGACCCTTCTTCTCTCGTGTAGCACACCCTCGCGAGTATAGAAAGAAGGGCGGAAGGCTCACCAGAGTGGGGGGGGTGTTTGGAAGAAGGAGAGGGCAAAGGATGCGGCTGAGGTGTCAGTCGAGCTTGTCTCGGCCCTGCAAACCCGATGGGGGGACTAAATAAGGAGGAGAGGGGCAAGCAGAAGTATCGCCCAAGGTGGCACTGTGGCGGTGCCATTTGCAGAAGCAGGTGAAGTCAGGGAAGATAAGAGGTGCCCGTGGACAAAACAGTGAGAAAAATGCTCTTTCTAGCAATGTGGGGGTGTCGGCGCCCCTTAGGGGATCATTTTATAGGCTCGAGGGCTGGGTTAGGCTAGATCAGATATGGGCCCTAGCTATGGCCACCGGAGTGAGAACAGGGAGGCAAGGGACGAATTTTTCTGGACAACTAGTGCCTTAATGGTAGTCAAAGTAGGGCTGGATGAGTTTTAAATCGTGAGGCGGGTCTTTTTGTCCGCTCAGATTTTCAAATCGAGCTCAAGATCGCTAAATTGTTTGTTTTGGTCGCATTGATACCTCCCCGCAATCAGTGGGAGGTTGAAGATGATACAACGACCATCATATCTGGCCTGGAGCCACGAGAGTCTGATCCAAGGGCCAAAACGCACCCCTGATGCCTTGCCCTGGATAGCTGATGTGGAAAAACCAATTAAAATGGCAAATGAAGGATTTTCAACACATAAAGGTTAATAATTCATAGTAAATCATAAGAATGTCCAATTGTTCTAAAATTTGGATCGCAGCTTCATAAAAATGTGGAGAATCTTTACAAAAAGTTTAATAACCAAAATATGAAGTTTGATGTATCAATTTGATTCTTTGGACAAAGTGATGAATGAATCCAATTTGAAGTGTTATAATGTGTATAAAAACTACATTAGTCACCATATCTTGGATTTGAGTCTCAATAATGATTATGAAGACAAGAAAAATAATTTGGAACCATTAGTAGGTATAATGAGGGCAAAAGAGTAATTATCTCATTATTTTGCTAAAATCCACTTTGTTACACCAACCCAGTATCCACCGTCAGTTGTTTCACCCCCTGTGGAGTGGCGCTTAACTTTGGAAGGAATAACTCCCAGTCCAAGTTAAGAGTTTCATTCCCTTCTTCAAGCGAGCAACATCTAATATCAGGTTCTGGCAGCAAGCCACCATCTCCTTTTATACTGACTGCTCCTGAAGAATCTGTATTACTAGTTGCTTGATTATGGCTCTCATCGACATAACGTCGAGTACTTTGTCTACTGGTCATCTTCCCAGCTCTGATCTGCATTTGGAAAGGCATTGGTTTCCCCTTAGCCTTCATAGGACAGGACGAAATCTGATGACCGAAGTGATTGCACCCAGTGCAAAGCTTTGGCTTCGCCACAAAGCTGACCTTCAAAGATTTAGGAACGTCGTCGACTCTGATTGTTACCTCACTTGGAAACACAGAGCATGACTCCATTTCCACACAGACTAATGCTTCCTTCATGCAGCTAACCGACAAGCAAGCATATTCTACATCGAGGGGTCTACCTACCAGGCTCGCCACTCCATTGATCTTTCTCGGGGTCCAATGAGAACCAGGGTTCTCGATGATTGCCCAGACAGGGAGCTTAGAGAAAGATAGAGGATGAAGAGGGGAACTAGGTTCCCAGGCTTGAGAGATGATGAGAGCTTCGTCCATCATCCACGGTGCCTCCTCCAGAATCCTTTCCTTATCGATAGCCATAGGGAGCTTAATGACAAACCCTTCCATTTCTTCCGCCGTGATCTCAAAATCACCACTTGGTCGCCACTGTCGATGAATCCAACCGAGAAGCTGGCTTCGATAGGGCTTCCTTCCCGTAAAATGAATGGAGATGTACTGTTTCCAGGTAGGAACAACCTCATCTTCACTCGAAGACGAGAAGGATTTGGTTCCATTACTGATCTTAGGCTCAATGAATTCCAAAATAGAGACCTCTCCACACTTCCTACCCAGTTTGCTGGCTGCAAGCCAATCGACCACGCCGCTCGGAGTAGTAGAGGTTTGTTCTCCTAACGAGGACTGTGGATGCGAATGTGAAGAGGTTGAAGCCGAGGGATTTTCCAGGGTCGAATTCACATGAGAGGAGCTACCATTCGGGGACGACGAGCTCCTTTGCTCTCCGGTAGCCACACTTGAGCTCCCTGGAGGAATCAGTGTTGATTCAGGTAGAGAAGGACTCGTCGCTGGAGAATCTTCACTGCCGCTAGGGATTGTCCCCCTCCCTCGCCCTATTCCTCCCCGACCGCCTCTTTCGCCCCATGCCTTCGATCATGTTCTCCGGGTTAATTAGTTATTCACTAATTAATGTGTTATTGGTTCCTTATTTCCTAATTAATTAGTTACTTTATAACTCTTATAAAGTAACTCCTTACTTGATGAACTTTTGAATATGGGTCTACATTTGATTGTAATAATTACTAGAAATATTAGCACTTCGAGTTAATGACTTAGTTTGACCAAATAAATCCCCCCTCGTGTATTTCAAAATTAATATATTCCGACTCTATTATTATTTTGGATTAGTTCTAAAGCCATTAGTTGCATATTGAGAGCACTCCATGAATGCAAGGCTAAATCATGATATCTCAGGCTTAAAAATTCAAACTAACTTCAAAATGATTAATGAAACCCAAATTGAGGGACTACTTTGCAAATACTTTTCAATCGAAGAGTCTCTACTCCTTTAAAAAAAAGAACACAATTAAAGACTAAATATCAAGGAATATGATGATTTATCTAAATAATTAAATGAAATTTTACAGGGAAGGACCAATTTGTAAATGGGCTCGAGTTTAGGATTTTTTTTGAATTATAATCCGATATAGTTTTAGTACCCAATTTTCAGTATGTTACAAATTAAAACAAACTTGGACTCCTAGTCTTATGATGACAAGGAAATCCCATCAATAATGTTTTCCAAGTTGACAAGACTGACATGAAAAGTTCTCAGTAGACAAAGTTGGAAATATACACTTCAATTTGGAAGCCTAAGGATGACCAAGACACATGTGCCATTGATGAAGGGAGTTAGACTAGGCCATAAGAGCTATTGGAACATGGATTGACAAGGTCTGTAGGTAATAAAAAACTTCTACACCTTTATATTCCCCACCAATCATCTTTTCATCCTGAGATTTTGCATAGAGATAGTGTAAGGAAAGAAGGTTACAATGTAGTTCAAAGTTTTAGTAATTTTACTAATAGACATCAATTTCAATGGGAATTTAGGCACAAACAAGACATATTTAAAAATATTGTCGTTCACATGTCCTCTCCCAAGAACCAAAGAAGTGGTCCCATCTACCAAACACACAGGAGGATGGAAAGTAAATTTCTTAAGGTAAGTAAATAATTTCTCATTACCAGTCATATGAGTTGTAGCACCTAAATTAATAACCCAATCATCCTTGGATGAAGAGAGAATCTTGAAGATATGAGGGGTCACCCGAGTATTGAGAAATGTTTTCTTGAGGAGTAATAGTAGAAGCACAAGTAGCCTTGATCAATTTGTTAAGGTCAGGAGGATTCAACATTACCATCTGAGGATTAGTAATATAAGGAACAATGGTAGAATCTCCATTAACATTAGTAGTTTATACTTTATTTTCTCATTTGGGTCTCCCTTATTTTTCCGACATTTGTCCTTATTGTGATTGGTGCTCTTGTAGAAATTACAAAATCTAGGTTGGGATGAGGTAGAAGAGGATCCTTTCCCACTATTAATTATTGAAGCTTTTTTCCTCGACCACAACCACAATTTCCTTGTCCGACAACAACAAGGGATACATGCCCTTTAGAAGTAGGAGTGGAAGATACAGAGCGAGATAGTCACACATAGACATCATCTAATGTCAGTACGGGTTTAGAGGTAATAATTTACTGATGAACAACTTCATAACTAAGAGGTAGAGATGCCAAGCATTGACAAAGTTGTATTTCCTCATGCTACTATTACATCTTAACAAGATCAAGTGATAAGGGGAGATAATTCTTGAGATCACCCCAAATCCCTTTAAAGGTGTCGAAGTTTGAAGAAAAGGCTGAGTTATCATAAAGTTTAAAAGAATGCAAACATTTGTAGAGATAAAAAATTCGGGATGCATTTCCTTTTCTAGAATAAACTCAGGAAAGGTGATCCCATGCTTCCATAACGGTGTAGGTGAATAGAAGATTAGAAAAAATATATGATTCACAACTACATACGACCCAGGAGAGAACAAGAGAGTCATGTTCATCCCATTCTTTGAAATCCACCTTTAATTTCTCAGAAGCTTCTTCAGTAGCTTTCTTCTTATCAGACTTGTCTTCCTTTGGTGGAGGTAGATCTATCAGGAAGTTCTAGTTTCCTTGAGGAGTGGGCATAGATTTGAAACAAGTGTGACCATAGGAAATAGTTGGAGCCATTAAATATTTCAAAATTTACACACTTGGGGTGTGTTTTGGACATCCCAATAGACAAAGAAGATGAGCTCATAATATACAAATACAATATATAATGGAGCAACAAAGGAAAAATAGAAATAGGGGTAGACAGTCGTTGTCATTCCATGTCACTTGTAGTAGAGTATAACATAAAGTATCTGTCATGTCGTGTCAAAAATTGACACATTGTGTCACTTTCAGTAGATTTTAATAGTGAATGATTCATCATAGCACCTTGCGACAACACACTGTGTATGTAAGGCACATGCCATGTACAATGGTGAAACAACAACTTTTGCCCAGAACAAGATCTGAAAAAGATGGTGAACTCTATGGATCACCAAGGAAAATAGAGATATGTTGGAGAGATCCAATCATATCAGATAATATATGAACAAAGCCCAATACAAAGTGATCATAGATGACCACAAAAGGATGTCGTACCACATTCCGAACAACCAATCTTTAGGGCATAAAACTGACAAAAATACCATAGGAAATTGATCCAACCCTATTCTAGGGCTGTATCTCGTGTCATTTTGTACTTTTATTACATTCAAATGCATTAGAATTACAGGTTATTCTCCCCAATATGAGTATCATTGCAAATACGCTTATGGTTGTTCTTTGCACTGTTTTTCAGGTACTTGGACCATGATTAGATGGATGAGAGAGAGGGAGGGACCCAAAGAAGGCCCCAAACTCTCCCTCAACCTACCTCCAATGGCCAAGAATCATCCCCGAGCAAAGACATCTGAAATTGACAAAGTAAGAAGCAAAATCAAGAAGTCAAGCCTCACCACGGCCGTGGCTCCAATGCCACGGTCGTGGCTTTATTGCCAAATTCCAACATGCTGCAACAGGGAAATCCACAGAATCCCACGGCCGTGGCCACCTGCCACGACCGTGGCCCTTGAAGACACCACGACCATGGCCATCAGAACGGTCGTGGTCAGTAGAAGAGAATACGGCTGTGGCACCCTGCCACGGTCGTGGGAATTAAATTGCAAAAAATCAGTTTCCAACAGGGAAGTTGCCCAGAAAGCCACGACCGTGGCCAAGTCGCCACGACCGTGGCCGATGCTGATCAAGATGCCCGTGGCCCCTCCCCACGGTCAGCTCCAACTCCTCCAAAACGGCCGTGTTACCCAACACGGCCGTGGTACATGCTACACACCACGACCGTGGCACTCCACCACGGCCGTGGCCACCACCCTACTTTGCTTTTTCACCACTGCCTTCACCCCACGACCGTGTTCACCACCCCACAGTCGTCCCCCACTACCCTCACCATGGCCGTGGCACACCCACCACGACCGTGGTGATCACATACCCTACATAAATTTCAAATGTTATTCCTATTCTACCCCCACTTAACCCTAGCTCCTATATAAGCACTAGTTGCTTCTAGGGCTCGAGGTTAAGCACTCCTAGCCAACCCTAGCTACTGCTCTTGCATCCCTTGCTCCAATCCACCCATTTCCTTGCAATCTACCCCATTTCCATCCATTTTCCACTCATTTCCACCATAGAAACCTAGTTTCTCTAGGTTTCTATCCATCCATTCCACCATTTTCATGCACCCCTGCACCTTTGGAGGAGGGAGGTCGTCTGCAGCTGCTTGGAGGTGATGAAGGAGGCCACTACATTGAGCTTCATGGCGTTTTCCCTTCTTCTACCCCTTTCTTTTCCTGTTTTCATGACTATGTCTAGCTAAGCCCCCTTGCGGTGGGCTGTTTGGGATTAAAATGTTACTTTGATACCATGTTGGGGGATAAATTCTTGTAATGAACTCAATTCATATTTATGATGATTACTTCTTGCTTCCATCTCTTTTCCTATCTTATTGCATGTGGTTTGTGCTTCCTGTATGAATTGCTTGTGTTGAGGTTTTTGATGACACTTCATTTCTAGGAGGAATTGGGGTGTATGTGGCAATCTTAGGAATGGCTCCTAGGTCCAATTAGTGGATCCCTAGCTAGCCCCCTTTGTTCCTACATACACTTCCTTCCCCCTACAAATGAGTGTGAGATTTAAGTGGCTAGTGCAAGTGAGAGTGATGCAATTGCATAGGGCCTTCTAAAGGCTAGAGTGGCTAGTGGCATGAGGTTAAACCCCTTCATCTCCACTTCCATCTCTACCCTCAACCCTCAATTGTCCACTATCACTTACCCTAGAAACCTAGATTTGGCCAATCTCACTAGAACTACACCTAACCCTAGTCTTCTACTAGTAGTATAGGGTATGTTCTAATGACATTTCCCTTGTTGTTTGGTTTGGTAATCTAGATATGAATTGAGCAACATGCATGTTTAATGAACTCCCCCAATGAAAATCAAAGTGACATTTCCCAAACAGCCCACCCGCCTTAATCATCTTACTTAAAACCCTAATCACATAGTTTGCTTGTTAATGCTAGTGTAGTCCTAATTTCTTTAGTCACCTTAGCTAATTGCCTAGTTCTGCTAGCTAGTGTTAATTTAGGTCTTTGATCTTGTTTAGTAGTTAATTCAGTTCTTTAGTTGCTAATTGCTTGCTTAGTCTAGTCCCTCTTGCCCTTGCCTTAGTTTAGCTAGTTTGTCACCTAGATTGCTAGTTTAGTCTTTTGATAACTTAGTTTCATTTTGCTTTTCATACTCACTCTCTTAGTTTAATCAACCAACAATCAACCTTAAAACCCTAAAAACTTTACTCTCCGCACTAGGAACGTAGCTCACACCAACTAACTCTAGCGCCCCCTCTATCTCCGAGGTTCGACCCCGTACTTGCCGCCTCACCTATACTACGACACGACCCCGTGCGCTTGCGGGCGTAGTGTCTTAGTAGACGTAGGTAGTTAGTGTGGGACCATACAAATATCGAAAGCTAAGATCCCATCTCATCCCGTGCCTCCCGACCTCGTGGATTGCACTCGTTGCAAGCCTCTAGCGGGAGCGCACCAACCTTTCTGGCGCCGTTGCTGGGGATAGAGGCGCTCAGCCTAGTTAGATAGCATAGCTTAGCCTTTCCTTTTGCCCTCACCATTGCTATTCTTTATTCTTCGCGTTACTCTTGCATATTGGTTCGCTAACTTAGCTCCTTGTTGTTTGTTTGTGACTTGCGCAGGTGACAGTTGTGCATGCGCAGCACGCGTTCGACTTGCACCGACTTGGTGGTTTACGACCCCGAGATTGGGAGAAGAAGACGTCAAGCGCACCGCAATCTACACCGAGGGGGCGAGATGGCCGATAACAACCCACCACCGGAAGTTCCACCTCCGCCGCATCGCCCGCTTCATGAGTATTTCACGCCGGGGAACTACAGTTCCCCCATCGCCACGCTAGTTGATCAAATGCCCGGGCAACAGTTTTCCATCCCACCGGCACTCTTGGGGCTTCTTCCCACGTACTATGGAATGGAGAACGAAAATCCTTATCACCATATAGATGCATTCTTGGAAACGTGCTCCACATTCCGTACGCCTGCCGCCACAGACGACTCGATTAGGAGGACGCTCTTTCCCTTCTCTCTCAAAGAGAAGGCCAAGGAGTGGTACGTTTCGAGGCCCGAGCTCGTCACACGGAATGAAGTAAAGAATGAGTTTCTGAAGAAGTTCTTTCCGATAGCCAAGTTATCCTACATGAGAAGGTGCATCACGTCCTTCACCCATAAAGCAAACGAACCCTTCCATGAGGCATGGGAGCGGTTCCAGAAGTTGCTTCGTGACTGCCCTCACCACGAGGTTCCTCTTTGGCAGCTAGTTCAGGCCTTTTACACTGGGCTTGAGGAGCAGAGTCAAAACAATGTAGATTCTTCTTGCGGGGGCACGTTCATGGCAAAGCCACCCGAAGACTCATGGCCGCTGTTTGAGCATCTAGCCGAGAACTCTCGCCACCGAGCTTCCACAAAAGGGGGGCATTGCGGCCGGGACTACACCTCCCCACCCTCCTCCGTGGCTCCCGCACGCAACACCGCCAACCCCGATATGATGAAAATGATGGAAGATATGATGCAAATGATGAAGAATCAAGTGGGTGGCTCTTCTAGCCAACCCGCGATGGCTGTGGAGACTGTAGACGAGGAAGTTAACGCTTTACATCTCTTTAGTGGCTGCAACAACCAGGGCCCGATGTCCCAATCCTACACTCCTGAGTGGAGGAACCACCCAAATTTCTCGTGGAAACAATCAAATGAGGATGGACAAGGACAGGGGCAGCAGAAGCCACGATACAACCCCAAATTTGAGGACGAGGTTCTTGGAAGGCTAAGAAGCCTTGATGAAGTCAAAAAGGATGTTAATACACATGGCCAGTCTATAAGCCGTCTTGAGCAGAGGCTGGATCAGATCTCTCTCTCCTTGGCTAGAAGAGAAGAAGGAAGACTCCCCTCTCAACCTATGCCAAATCCAAACAACGATGGGACTTTTCTAGGAAGCACTTCGAGTGCTTATGTTCCACCACCTTGCCAAGCCCCACCGAACCCTTATGCTCCTCCACCTCCTCAAGCGCCGCTCAATTATCAATATGCTCCACCTCCACCTCACACTTACCAACAACCACCCCCAAAATATCACCCTCCACCACAACAACAACCGCAACCCCAATTCATCCTCCAAAATCCCAATTCCCCTCACCAAAGGCCTCCACCACCCCAACAACCACAACCACCTCCACAAGTTCCCCCTTCTACCACCCATGAGCATGTGAAGGCTGTGACTACATTGAGGAGTGGTAGGACTTTGGAGAGACCCCATGGTACAGTTGTTGGCAGAGATGACACCGAGGCAGAGCAGGTTGATACTGAGATGCTGATGGATGATACTGTGATGAGAGGCAATGTTGATACCGTGACACCGAGCAATGATATTGTGATACCGAGCCGTGATACTATGATTCCAGTGATACCATTAGATGATGCTGTTGATTTGGACCGATTGGGGTCCCAACTCCTGCCATATCCTGATGCGCTTGAGGAACCTTCTGCTGCAAAGAAAAAGAAGAAGCATGTGGATGATATTTTGGAGATCTTCAAGCAAGTGAAAATCAATGTACCTCTTCTAGATGCGGTCAAGCAAATTCCATCCTATGCAAAGTTCCTTAAAGAATTGTGCACCTTCAAGAGAAAGACAACAGGGAAGATGCCTAAGAAGATCAAGCTCACTGAGAAAGTGAGCTCCATTCTCCAACACACCATCCCCCGGAAAAGAAAAGACCTTGGTGCTCCAATCATCTCGTGCTACATCGGGGCACATCGTATAGACCAGGCTCTTCTTGACTTGGGGTCTAGCGTAAACTTTATGCCGTATGATCTGTTTGCTGAGCTCCAAATGGGAGAGTTGAGACCGGCCCATTGCACTCTACAGTTGGCCGACCGATCTATGAAGACACCTAGAGGGCGTGTGGATGATGTGCTGGTCCGTCTTGATGAGGATACTTCTGCCTTCTTCCCAGCCGATTTTATCATTCTTGATATGGAAAAGGAAGCTAGAAAGGTGCCAATCATCTTGGGGAGACCTTTCTTAGCCACAGCTGATGTCGTGATCCATGTGAGAACTGGGACCATGTATGTTACATTCATGCACATGAAGATCAGGTTGAACATTTTCAAGTCTTCTACTACAGATGAAGTGATAGGAGCCACTGAGGAAGATTGTTATTTGGTGGAATGCCTAGATGAGATTGTTGAAGAGTTCCTACCTGCGTGGATTGAGACTGCCACTCAAGGTAGAGGTCTTGAACCAATTGTTGAGTTCCCTGATGATGACGATGAAGATGAGGAAGAGTGTGAGCTAGCCTTAGTGGCTGCAAGTCAGGACCTTCCTTCTCTTTCTGCACCTTTGAAGAACTCCCTTGAAGCACCCCCCGTTCTTGAGTTGAAGAAACTTCCTGAAGGATTGAAGTACACTTTCCTTGGCTTGAATGACACCCTCCCAGTGATCATTTCCTCTATTCTCTCTCCTGAGCAAGAAGATGCCTTGATGGAAGTCTTGAGGAAGAACATCCAAGCCATTGGATGGTCTATTGCTGACTTGAGAGGGATTGACCCCTCCATTTGTGTGCATCAGATATACTTAGAAGAAGATGTGAGACCGACCCGTCAAATGCAAAGAAGACTAAACCCAAAATTGAAGGACGTTGTAACTCAAGAGGTTGTTAAGTTGCTTGATGCATGGATCATCTACCCCATTTCTGACAGTACGTGGGTGAGTCCCATCCAAGTTGTGCCCAAGAAGGGCGGGATTACAGTTGCAGAAAATGCTGATGGTGAGCTTATGCCGGTGAGAGAGCAATCAAAGTGGAGAATGTGCGTGGATTATCAGAAGCTCAACGAAAAGACAAAGAAGGACCACTACCCACTTCCTTTTCTTGATCAGATTCTAGAGAGATTGGCTGGGCAGAGCTTCTACTGTTTTCTTGATGGATACTCGAGATATTTTTAGATTGCTGTGCATCCGGCGGACCAGGAAAAGACGACATTCACTTGTCCAAGTGGTACATTTTCCTACCAGAGAATGCCATTTGGATTGTGCAATGCCCCTTCCACTTTCCAGAGATGTGTAACCTCGATCTTTGATGACATGCTTGATTCGTCACTTGAGGTTTTCATGGATGATTTTTCAGTTTTTGGGAAGACCTTTGATGAATGCTTGCTACATCTAGCTGCAGTTATGGAAAGATGTGTGAAAGTTTGCTTAGTTCTATCTTGGGAAAAAAATCATTTCATGGTACCTGAGGGTATAGTTCTGGGACATCAAGTTTCGAAAGATGGGATTGAAGTTGACAAGGCCAAGGTGGGCCTTATTTCTACACTCGACTTTCCTTCAATCGTAAGACATGTTCGATCTTTCTTGGGACATGCAGGATTCTACCGGCGTTTTATCAAGGACTTTAGCAAAATCTCAAGACCACTCTGTTGATTACTTGAGAAAGATGTTGAATTTTAGTTTGATGATAAATGTGTTGAAGCCTTCAATCATCTAAAAGTGAGGCTTATTTCTGCTCCTATCATGCAGCCTCTGGATTTCTCTTTGCCGTTTGAGATCATGATGGATGCATCCGATATGGCGGTGGGGACTGTGCTGGGTCAACGCATTGATCGAATTCCTCATGCTATTTATTATGCAAGCAAAACATTAGATGATGCTCAAAGAAACTATACGACTACCGAGAAGGAGTTACTTGCGGTGATCTTCGCTCTTGACAAGTTCCGGCCGTATCTATTGCAAAACAAGGTGACAATCTACACGGACCATGCTGCATTGAAGTATCTCATGTCCAAGAAAGACTCAAAACCAAGGTTGATCCGATGGATTTTGTTGCTCCAAGAATTTGACATAGAAATTGTGGATAAGAAAGGAATAGAAAATGGTGCTGCAGATCATCTCTCCCGCCTTGAGGGACCTTTTGATGTGACAAGTCCAATCAAAGAGACAATGCCACATGAAAAACTCCTCTTAGTCTCATCTGTCTAAAAGCCATGGTACAAGCACATAGCGAATTTCCTAGCTAGTGGGAGGATACCGAGCATGTGGGAAAGAGAGGAAAGCAAGAGATTGTTTGCTATGGTAAAGAACTACATTTGGGATGACCCTCACCTCTTTAAGTATTGCTCGGACCAACTCATTAGAAGGTGCATTCTGGAGATGGAGCAGCAAGAAGTCTTATCTATGTGCCATTCCGGAGTGTGCGGAAGCCATTTTGGAGGGAAACGCACGGCCGCCAAAGTTCTTCAATGTGGATTCTACTGGCCGACTTTGTTCAAAGATGCTCATGACTTTTGCAAAGGTTGCTTCAAGTGCCAAAAAGTGGGCACCATCTCAAAGAGGGACATAATGCCTCTATCACCTATTCTTGTGGTAGAAGTGTTTGATGTTTGGGGGTTGACTTTATGGGTCCTTTCCCTCCTTCTTTCGGGTATGTCTACATCTTGGTCGCCGTAGACTATGTATCAAAATGGATTGAGGCTGTGGCAACAAGGACAAATGATCATAAGGTGGTGTGTGATTTTGTGAAATCCAACATCTTTAGCTGTTTTGGTGTTCCAAGGGCTATGATTAGTGATGGCGGGAGTCATTTCATCCACTGCACCTTCGAAGGGCTGCTAAAGAGACATGGAGTTAACCATCGTGTAGCTACTCCTTACCACCCTCAAATGAGTGGTCAAGTTGAGTTAGCAAATCGGGAGATAAAGCTCATTTTAGAGAAGACGGTGCGACCGGACCGTAAGGATTGGTTACTTCGACTCAATGAAGCTTTATGGGCATATAGGACTGCATATAAAGCCCCGATCGACACTACACCGTTCAAGCTTGTCTATGGTAAGAGTTGCCATTTGTCGGTTGAGATGCAACACAAGGCACTGTGGGCCTTGAAGAAGATGGACTTTGATGAAGAGAGTGCCGGTATGAGAAGAAAGTTTCAATTGCATGAGCTAGAAGAGATGCGGCATGAAGCCTATGAAATGTCAAAGAGCTACAAGGAAAGAACCAAGTTTCTACATGAAAAAATCATAAAGAAGAAAGAGTTTGAGCCCGGAAAATGGGTATGGCTATACAATTCAAGAATGAAGTTCTTTCCCGAAAAGCTTCGTTCTAGATGGGAAGGCCCGTACCTTGTCAAGAAGGTGTACCCATCCGGGGCAGTGATCATTTGCGCAAAAGAGGGAGCTAAAGAATTTGCCGTTAATGGGTAAAGGTTGAAACCTGTCGTTGAGGTCGGCCCGGACAAGGCCAACCAAGATTTTGATATTGTCATGATGGTAGAAGAAGAATTTGATGAAGATGAATGCTTAGATGAGGATGAGAAAGGGATTTACTACAAGTATCTCTTGAAAGTCCCAAAGAAGTGAAAAGTCCAACAATCAATAAGCCTGGCTGAAGGCGTTAAATTTAGCGCTAGTGGGAGGCAACCCACATGGTTTGAGACTCTCAACCCTTCTTTTGATACTTTAGTTTTGTTTTACACAAATACACACATGCACACTTGTGCTTTACAGTTTTTTTTTGAGTTTTGATGATGGCAGGTGATAGACATTAGAGAGAGAGGATCTAGAAGTTAATCATGGTCATTCAGTCAAATTTGTGGCAATAGAACAAGTGAAACCAAAAGATCATGTTTTAAAGTTTGAAAATTGAAGAGACAAATCCACCACGGTCGTGGAGCTCGACCACGACCATGGCGCAGGCGGCCAAACACGACCGTGGCTCTATGCCACGGCCGTGGGAATTAAAGCACCAATTTGGCCGAAGTTACAGGTTGTTTCGAAGATCAGCCACGACCGTGGAAATTCGACCACGACCGTGGCGTGAGGACAGAGCCACGACCGTGGTGGGCCACCACGACCGTGGCGAGGTCAGACCGGGGAGTTCTTCAACGACAACACGACCATGGCACCCGCCACGGCCGTGCTACCCAACCCTGGCCACGACCGTGGCCACCTGCCATGACCGTGGCCGAACCCGGTTCAGGAAAAAAAAATATACTTTTACACGTCCAAACCCGACCCCCTCCTCATTCCATCGTCTTCCACCTCTAGAAAATGTCCGTGGCGGCGGAAAACGACCTTGGGCTCCCCCGTTTGTCACCCCTAACCCCCAAATCCACCTCCTTTTGATCCCCAATCCATCCCAAATCGATCCCCAGCCTTCCCTCTCCCATTCCCACCGTCCAATCTCTCCCAATCACATCTCAATCTCCATTTCCATCTCCATTCCGCCCAACAACTCCCCTACACAAAACCTTCACAAAAACCCCTCCATTCTCGCCCAAATCCACCACTAATCACATAACCACCATCCGTACATCACTATCCTTCCATTCCACCCATAAAACCACATCCACACCACCTTCTCCACCAAATCCGAAAATCACCACTTCCACCTCCATCCTCACCATGAAGAAGATTGGGAAAACCTTAGCCAAGGGGACGAACATCATCACCAGAGGGAAGCGGCGTTCTAAAAATGCCTCCTCTGATGTGTCCGTTCCATCCCACACCCCATCACCCACCGCTTCCGCCCATCACTCCCTCTGCCGGTCACAATCGGTGAGTGGATCACACACCCACTCATCCGATAGCCACCATATCACAGACGCTACCTACGAGGGGGAGGACGAAGAAGAGGAGGAGTCCATGGAGGTCGACTTGGACAACTTCATTGATGAACTCGAGCCGGTGGCCGCAAAGAGAAACCCAAAATCAAAAGCGGCACCGTCCTCATCCAGGCTGCCTCCAAAGCCCACACCACCCCGCCACTCGACGTCTCAGGCGACGGCGAGGCGTGGTGTGCAGCCGCAACCCTTGCGGCAATTGCAGCACGACGAGGAGCAGTCGGCCCACTGGTACAATTTTGATACCATCTCGGGGTCGCAATCATATGCGATGGAGGAAGAACAAGATAGCGAGGAGGAAGAGGTGGAGCTGGAACTGGAAGGAGAAGATGTCGTGACATTTTTGGAGGCAGACAGAGAAAGAACCCTGGGCAAAGCACAGGCGGGAGTGTCCTATGGAAGAGGACACAGGAAAAAGAAGGCTCATCTCATTTACCCCGAGTGCATGACAAGGCGAGTCGTCGCCTCCAGGTACGGTTGCGAGAAGACCATTGAGGATCTTGGAATCAAGGAGATAGTGGAAATGGGTTTGAAGACAATTGGGTTGTGGGGCGTTATTTTCACACCCCAACCTACATATCCCACATTGACCCAAGAATTCTTTGCCACTCTGGAGAAGACAAAAGTGAGGGGTTGTGATGCACTCAGATATGCCATGATGGGCAACATGCACACCCTCACTTCCACTGAGCTGAATGCTATCTTTGCCTCTAGTCCTGAAGAAGCCATGAAATTAGATGACGTCTTGGTAGAGAGAGAGACGACACTCTGGACTATGCATATTAATGGAAGAAATTCACGGGCAAAGAGGACTACTACGCGGGTAGATAAAAAACTGCTGCTATATGTAACCCGCTAATGCGCTATGTGCAGAAGGTCGTGGCAAACACTATTGTAGGGAGGTAAGATGATCAAGGCTCCATTTCCCAAAAGGATATGATTGTCTTGATCGGTATGCTCCACAAGAAGTACATTGACCTTGGAGTTCTTTTGATTGATCATATGAAGTCCATACCCTATAAGAGCACAAAACCCTTTGTCATGGGTGGGTTTGTGACTTCTATTGCACTAGCGTTGGGATATGATCTCTCGGGGGCACAAGACGCGATTGAGGCAGAACGTGTTGACCTCAACTATCTGACGCGTTCTCACACCATAAAAATGAAAGATAAAAGAATGTTTTATTTGACTACAAGTGTGCAGGATTTTGAGCTAGAGCTGCCTTATCACGCAGAACCCCTTATATCCGTATTGGGACCTGGCGATAGGTTGAGGGAAAAATTGATGGCATGGCAGCTAGACCACCCGAGAGAGTCATATACTAGGGGAGCCGCTGCCGTACAGGAAGACGTTGCTGAATCAAATGTACAAGGGCAGGAGCATGAAGCAGAAGAAGCAAGGCAGCCCCGAAGAACTAAAAGGAGGGATGGGGGGACATCCCAGCTGCAGCCACCCTCAGGGAACGCCTATGACATGGCTACCATCCAGGCACACCTTGAGAGTATTCAGAAGACTCAAGGTGACATGCAGCTTGTCCAGTAGTACATGTGGCAAGATCAACAGCAAATGCATTACCAGATCAACCACTTGTACCAATACCAACATGCCCAAGAAGCACGAAACCCCGAATGGGGTACAGACTTTTGGGGTGGTATAGCTGGACATCCACAAGCGTATCCTCCACCCCAGGACGACTACTGGGGGCACTACTATCAGCACCCTCCTTCCATCTCGGCTCCAGACTCAGGTCCTCCTCCGGATCCTCCTCAGATGCCGGAACAGCCACCACAGCCTTGATTCTTCCCCTATCTTCCCTAAGCTATAGTTTCATGCTGAGGACAGCATGATTCTAAAGTTTGGGGTGGGTAGGGCGGTATGCACCACTCCTTTTCTCTTTTTGTCATTTTGATATCACCTCTGCCATCTAGTTTAGTTTTACTGATTTTGTTGCATAACATGTAGTTCATTTCTGCATTTTTGAGTAATTTTTAAATTTTTTTGCTTCTTCAGCCATGCATTGCATCTCATGTAGGTTTTTGCTAATTTTTGCATGTTTTAGCTAGGATTTACTTTCTTTTTACCTAAAATTGTGTTTGAATGTAATTTAGTACAATGTGACACATTTTTGGCCAATTTTGCCCAGATTTGATGTTTCTTGTCCAAAAAGCGTGTTTTGACTCAATCTTTACCATATTGAATGAAATTTCTCATCTTTGACAAATACAAGATGATATGCTATGATAAAGTGCTATGTGGTATCAACGAGTGACTTCTTACATGCTCGTCACCTCCCTTGGGAATGTGTTGGTTTGATTGAATTATGATCCGAGCAAGCATAGAACGTTTAATGTTTGTGGAGTTACTTGATTGATATATGGATTTCATTTGGTTCATTCATGTGATGTGATATCTATGGTGAAGTGTCGGACTAGTTTTCATGCAGGAGACCTTATGTGGAAGATTATGCCAAGTGACCCCTCTTTGACCCGACCACTCTTTCATCATCTTCATACCTCTCCGCCTCATTAAAAGATGCCAAAGTGCACATATTAGCTGTGGCCACCTCCAAAAGTTTGGGGTGGCCACATCTTTATCTCCCCACTTCACTCTATCCACCATATGCCCTATCTACACCAAAGGCAAGAAAAAGAAAACAAAAATAAAAACAAAATAAAATAAAAGGATGCTCCTGTTTAAGAGCATTCAAATAAAGAAAAGATGAGCGTGTAAAAGCACTCCAAATCTCACCGCAACCCTTTCTTCTCTTTTCATACCCATGGAGCTAGGAAACATTAAACCTAGCTCACTTTATCCCTTTTCCGCAGCCATGTGGGTCATTTGGCATAACTTGAAGCATAAGGTTGAAGGCATGAAGGTGAAACGACACTCCTAGTCATCGGCGATTAACATCATCATGAAACGGTCTACCCGGAACCTTATGGATGAGATATTGATAACTTGTGCAATCCATGCATTATATGCGAAGTTCTTGTGCTCTGTGCTCCCTTCATGGTTGGTTTTTGAAAGTAGAAGAGGAGGGAAGTGATTTGCATGTACCTAGTCACCATTGATCCCATTTAGCATTTGTCGCCCATCATATTGTATTTGTCATATCTTTTGATTATGGAAAATGGAAAAGAGATTGAGTTGGAGCATACTTGAGGACAAGTATGTTTCAAGTTTGGGGTGGTGATCCAACCCTATTCTAGGGCTGTATCTCATGTCATTTTGTACTTTTATCACATTCAAATGCATTAGAATTACAGGTTATTCTCCCCAATATGAGTATCATTGCAAATACGCTTATGGATGTTCTTTGCACTATTTTTCAGGTACTTGGACCATGCTTAGATGTACGAGAGAGAGGGAGGGACCCAAAGAAGGCCCCAAACTCTCCCTCAACCTACCTCCAGTGGCCAAGAATCATCCCCGAGCAAAGACATCCGAAATTGACAAAGTAAGAAGCAAAATTAAGAAGTCAAGCCTCACCACGGCCGTGGCCCCAATGCCACGGTCGTGGCTTTATTGCCAAATTCCAACAGGCTGCAACAGCGAAATCCACAGAATCCCACGGCCGTGGCCACCTGCCACGACTGTGGCCCTTAAAGACACCACAGCCGTGGCCATCAGAACAGTCGTGGTCAGTAGAAGAGAACACGGCCGTGGCACCCTGCCACGGTCATGGGAATTAAATTGCGAAAAATCAGTTTCCAACAGGGAAGTTGCCCAGAAAGCCACGACCGTGGCCGATGCTGATCAAGACGCCCGTGGCCCCTCCCCACGGTCAGCTCCAACTCCTCCAAAACGGCCGTGTTTCCCAACACGGCCGTGGTGCATGCTACACACCACGACCGTGGCACTCCGCCACGGCTGTGGCCACCACCCTACTTTGCTTTTTCACCACTACCTTCACCCCACGACTATGTTCACCACCCCACGGTCGTCCCCCACTACCCTCACCACGGCCGTGGCACACCCACCACGACCGTGGTGATCACATACCCTACATAAATTTCCACTATTATTCCTATTCTACCCCACTTAACCCTAGCTCCTATATAAGCACTAGTTGCTTCTAGGGCTCGAGGTTAAGCACTCCTAGCCGACCCTAGCTGCTTCTCTTGCATCCCTTGCTCCAATCCACCCATTTCCTTGCAATCTACCCCATTTCCATCCATTTTCCACTCATTTCCACCATAAAAACCTAGTTTCTCTAGGTTTCTATCCATCCATTCCACCATTTTCATGCACCCCTTCACCTTTGGAGGAGGGAGGTCGTCTGCAGCTGCTTGGAGGTGAAGAAGGAGGCCACTACATCGAGCTTCATGGCATTTTTTCTTCTTCTACCCCTTTCTTTTCCTGTTTTCATGATTATGTCTAGCTAAGCCCCCTTGTGGTGGGCTGTTTGGGATTAAAATGTTACTTTGATACCATGTTGGGGGATAAATTCTTGTAATGAACTCAATTCATATTTATGATGATTACTTCTTGCTTCCATCTCTTTTCCTATCTTATTGCATGTGGTTTGTGCTTCCTGTATGAATTGCTTGTTTTGAGGTTTTTGATGACACTTCATTTCTAGGAGGAATTGGGGTGTATGTGGCAATCTTAGGAATGGCTCCTAGGTCCAATTAGTGGATCCCTAGCTAGCCCCCTTTGTTCCTACATACACTTCCTTCCCCCTACAAATGAGTGTGAGATTTAAGTGGCTAGTGCAAGTAAGAGTGATGTAATTGCATAGGGCCTTCTAAAGGCTAGAGTGGCTAGTGGCATGAGGTTAAACCCCTTCATCTCCACTCCCATCTCTACCCTCAACCCTCAATTGTCCACTATCACTTACCCTAGAAACCTAGATTTGGCCAATCTCACTAGAACTACACCTAACCCTAGTCTTCTACTAGTAGTATAGGGTATGTTCTAATGGCATTGCCCTTGTTGTTTGGTTTGGTAATCTAGATATGAATTGAGCACCATGCATGTTTAATGAACTCCCCCAACTAAAATCAAAGTGACATTTCCCAAACGGCCCACCCGCCTTAATCATCTTACTTAAAACCCTAATCGCATAGTTTGCTTGTTAATGCTAGTGTAGTCCTAATTGCTTTAGTCACCTTAGCTAATTGCCTAGTTCTGCTAGCTAGTGTTAATTTAGGTCTTTGATCTTGTTTAGTAGTTAATTCAGTTCTTTAGTTGCTAATTGCTTGCTTAGTCTAGTCCCTCTTGCCCTTGCCTTAGTTTATCTAGTTTGTCACCTAGATTGCTAGTTTAGTCTTTTGATAACTTAGTTTCATTTTGCTTTTCATACTCGCTCTCTTAGTTTAATCAACCAACAATCAACCTTAAAACCCTAAAAACTTTACTCTCCGTACTAGGAACGTAGCTCACACCAACTAACTCTAGCGCCCCCTCTATCTCCGAGGTTCGACCCCGTACTTGCCGCCTCACCTATACTACGACACAACCCCGTGCGCTTGCGGGCGTAGTGTCTTAGTAGACGTAGGTAGTTAGTGTGGGACCATAAAAATATCGAAAGCTAAGATCCCATCTCATCCCGTGCCTCCCGACCTCGTGGATTGCACTCGTTGCAAGCCTCTAGCGGGAGTGCACCAGAAATCTTCTTGAAACTACTTGTAGGAAAGAGAATAGGGCTAGATAAGAGGTTAGATCTCAATTTGTGTCATTAGAAGTGGTAGACAAGGAAGCAGAGGATGAGGGGGATGGGGGGGGGAGAGATGGAAACAATGTTGACTTGGAAAGGGAAGAAGTCTTAAGTTGTCTATCCAATCTAGATCTGATACCATGTTGATTAGAACCATCTTTTTATATTAAAAAGGAGTACAACCCTCTCCTTTAAATAAGAGGGGAAACAATACAGAAGCACATATCAATCCCTAATGGTCCTATTACAATTAGACCCATATTACATAAGACTAGGTGAAAAAGGAAAAACAAAATAAAAAAATAAAACAACTAAATATAAATATATATCTCAATAGTTTGAATAATGTTCCACCATCAATGTTAATATTAGATTAATAGAATTATTAGGTTAAATAAGTAAAATATGGAAATTTGTTCATAATAATATAAGACAACTCCTTTGAAAGTAACATTAGGAGTGGTTCAGGTGGTTTGGCACGATGTCCCCTCATGAAGGGACCCAAGTTCGATACCCAACGGCTGCCTCCGAAATGGTACTCGTCGTGCAGGCCGACCAACTGTGCACTTTAACCGGTTCCCGGGTGGGCGGGGCACCCGGGGACCCGAGAGTTCATGCTATCTGGGGGGTCACAAAAGTGGCACTTCTATGGGGGCAGTTCTCTCGTACTCTAAAAAAAAAATTAATTTAGTAGGACTCTAATTTATAGTTATTGATGGAAAAGAGGATACATAATAATATACATGAAGATAAACATCCTAAAACTCAATTGTATTATCACCCATAAAAGTAAACTTCAAAATAAAAATCCACCTACAAAATTGTTTCCTTTGGGTATCATTTAGCTTGGGTGCCAAGTTTGAGATTATATGAGTAATCCTAGATGCCTTATCTTAATTAACAAAAGTAAATTTAACTCAAATATATAGAATAATATATTTAATGACTTCAAAGGAGGAAACTAATTACAAAATCATACTCTACACCTTCAAATTAGTCTAGATCTCAAATTACATATCAATTGGAAAATCCTAGGTAGATAAAATAAAATAGGAAGCATATTGTACACCTATTAATTATAAAATTTATCGATTTTAGTATATGACTGGTTTTACTACAGATCAAATTTTGTTTGTTGTCACGCTATCTTTCAAAATTTTCCATTTCACCTCGACGACTAGATCACAATTGCATAGATTGCAACTCTTCTTCTACCTTCTACTTTCTTTTGAGTACAGTGTGAATAGTGGTGCTCTGTTTTCTCTTTCCCTCTTTGGCATTTCACTTCTACTCTTAATTTTCCCTCAATTTGTTCTCCATTAATTCTGATTTCCTTTCACAAATCTAAGAAGCCCTAGAACAACCCCTTTCGTGACCTAAAGAGAAAACATACAATTGGGTTGCAAGATCTGTTGCTACCATGGATTCAAGAAGCACTCTACGCTAGGTTGAATCAATACATATATGTACCTAAGACATCGCCTCACCCCAAAATAAAGCTTCCTCTTCATTCAATGACACACCTTCATTCTGAGTGATCATTGCCAACCCAATTTGATGTACCAACTACTCTAACCCTACTCCACCACATGCCGACACCATCTATGCCATTGGTGCTCATATAAGTATCCTTGAGACACCTTAAAGCTTTCCCCATCTCTTGTATGTCTTTCGACTGGCCTAAACTGTATCCCCCTTGAGTCAAGTTCTTCACTTAGTGAAACTTCATGACCACATAGATTCTTGCCATCAGATCATGCAAAAAACTACATAGAAATGTCCTTAGGATCAACTTGAATTTTCTTCAACCATCCAACCATATCAAGGAATGATGATTCTCAACTTCCTATTTCCCCCCTTCTTCCTATTCTATTTGCAAACTCAGTTGTATAACCTTTAGTTTTCTCCATGGTTTTGCATCCTTTCTTCTTCTGTAGCTTTTTAGTAACATCTTGCTTGGGTTTCACTCTTTCTCTTGTTTGGTTACTTCTATTTTTGCTACATGCAGAGTCTCCCTGCTCTGTTAAGGGAAGAAGTAACTATGTCTGTTATAGTTCAACCCATAATCACCTTAATGAGGCATTGGGACTAGTCAGGTTTGATGAACTTCGCTGAGTGGAGATCTGGTAGTAAGCTGCTCCTACTTGTGGGATTCGATTGTAGGAATTGAGCTCTTCTGCTATCATCCATTGCAGGCCAAGAAGAAGATTCAAAACTTCCATATTATGTTGATACCCCTTGATCCTGTTCTATACACGTCACACATTTGGGGCTATTTTTGTATTTTCATCCTACTAGCTTTCTTTGACTGTGTGAGTATTTGGACTTTGATATGCACCTGACTCTGGGTGGGCCAATCCATTTGGCCAATGGTTATAGGCTCACCTCAACTTGATTTTCCCTATTGTAAATTTTTTTGCATGCATGGAGTTTCTATATTTTTTGGCTGGTTAGTATTTCTATAATTCATAATAAAAATTTTACACATCAATAAAATATATAATAAAGTATCATTTGGATTCAAAAAATTATTTCCATCTAACACTCTCAATTTCATCACTTAATTCCAATCTAGTTAATATATGATTTTTATGAAATTTTCTAACTAGTTAGAATGTCTAAAGTCCCTATAGAATAGTTTGTAAGTCAAAAAAATAAAGTAAAATATTCTATGAACTAAAAAAATAGAATCTAGACCACATGAATTTGATAACCTATTCACCAATAATAAAAATGCAATTTTAGGGTTTATGTAATTAAATGTGAACCAAAACCTAGTTTTATATAATATGTCGATTAGTTTTTTTGAAGGCCCTGGCTTGGAATTAGGGTTGGCTTTGGACATATGTAGACCTTTTTGATAATGGGACTGATCCTATGCATTAATCATAAAGATATAAAAGTACAAGGATTAACAGAGGTCGAGGTATATCTCTAGCCTCTCTGGTGTACATGAAATCAACATCTTTGGCAAGCTTGGAAACTCCATGTGCCACCTTATTACATGATCGGCTAACATGCAGAAAAAAAATTGAAATAAAAGAAGATGAAATTGCTAATATATTATCAACAATCATGCCTAGATAGTCCCACTTCTTCTCTACACTAGATATCACTACGATTAGGGTGGGAAAATCAGATTCTATCTCTATCCTTCTCCACCCACATTGGCGAGCTAGCTGAATGCCATGCATCATGGCGATAGCTTCCCCAATGTCTACATACCACTCTTCCCACTATAGTAGGCCATAGGCCATCACCGCCAGACCAAAATGGTCACGAAAGATGATGCCAATGCCCATCATGGTGCCCTCCTTGCTGGATACATCAGTGTTGAGCTTGACTGCTCCCATCTTCGGCTTCCTACATCTTGAGTTTCTCCCATTGACTTGCTGCTATCCCAGTATTGGAGAACGCACCCCCTCTGCATCTTGAAGATATGCTCGTGCTACCCGGGTAAAGAAAGGCAATCCCTTTCCACCTTCTTGGAACACATTGTGGTTTCTATATGACTACAAAACCCACATAGAGGCTACCACATACAAAAAGTCCTGCTAATTAAGTCCATCCTTCATCTCCAACAATGTCTACCTTGGTGATTGGAGGTGTGCCGAGGCAACAATAGTTGATGCGGGTGAAGACCTCCATTGCTTCCTAGCTTCTACGCAACAAAAAAACATATGCTAGATCATTTCCCCTTCCTCATGAAAAAGAGGACATATACCATCCACATTGCAATGCCTCTACTGGAGTCTTCCCAATGTAGCGATGCCTCTTGTAGTAACCCTCCACAAAAAGTGAGCCACTTTTGGAGGCCAATGATGGTCCCAAAAAACTTTCTAGATCTACTTACTAGTCGCTCTTCGTGTCACTAAAAACTCCCTCTTCCCCAGTAACCCCAGCCAGTAGGCCGACTTGGTGGTGAAGATGCCCTTTTTATCTGACCACCAAAATGGGACATCTTCCGTTAGTCGAGAGCCAATCAGAGTATTTGCAATCAACTTGCCCACCTCAGGAGAAAAAAACTGATGTATCACCTCCATGTCCCACACCTTTGTTTGCTGGTTTATGAGTTCTTAGACTGTAGAAGGTTGGCATGTGGTCGTATCTCAAAGAGACGAAAGATCATCATGAGAGTCATAGAGCCATTTATCCTCCCATATTCTAATGTCACAACCATTCCCCACCCTCCATTTGATGCCTTTCAAGACCAATGCTTTTGCTGACCAGAGATTCCTCCATGTATAACTTGGGAGATACCCCCTAGTAGCCTCCAATATGGATGCATGAGGAAAATATCTTGCCTTGAGCACACGGTATGCTAGAGAGTTCTTCTTAGTCAACAACCTCCAAATTTTCTTAGCCAGAAGATCTTGATTGAAAACATGCATATCTCTGAAGCCTAAACCACCATCTTTTTTGGATTTGCATATGGAAGCCCCCTATTGCCATGACATCTTCCTCTCTCTATCTTTAGATCCCCAAAAAAATCTTGCAATACAACTCTAGATATCATCCAGAATCCCTGTAGGAATCTAGAAAACACTCGTAATAGATGATGGGATCGCCTGCACAATAGAATTTATCATCACCTACTTCCCTAGTTTGGACAACAACTTTTCTTTCCAACCTTGTAGCTTTTTCCAAATCCGTTCCATAATAAAGATAAACACCTACTTTTTAGATCTCCCAATGATGGTGGAAAGACCAAGATGCTTAGCATGTCTGTCCACTTATTTCACTCCCAACTGGTTCTTTATAACATCCTTTGTCTCTTGCAGCACACCTTTGCTAAAAGCCACCTCAATCTTAGAAAGATTAATCTTATGACCCGATGCCTGTTCGTATTGTCTAATAATATTAGCTAAATCCATACATTCATTACGAGATGCTCTAGAGAAGAGAGTACTATCATCTGCAAAGAAAAGATGAGAGATACATGGTGCATGTCTGCTAGCCTTGATGTCGTGAATCAAATTGGCATTAGCATCATGCAAAAGAGATGCAGAAAAAGCTTCAGTACAAATAATGAATAAATATGGGGAAAGAGGGTCATCCTTCCCCAGTCCATGGGAATGCTTGAAGCTTCGAGTTCGGTCACCATTGATAGCAAAGGAATGATCAACATATGTTACACACTCCCAAATCTTTTGTCTCCACCTACTACGAAACCCCATTCTTTGCTAAATAAAATCTAGAAACTTCCATTCTACCCTATCATAGGCCTTGGACATGTCAAGTTTCAGCACCAAGAATCCGTTTCTATTTTTTCCCTCATGCTTCATTTTATGGAACAACTCATACGCTATAAGTGCATTATCCATAATCATCCTTCCCAGGATAAAGATACTCTAGTTTACAGAGATAATCTTATCCATAAACGGCTTGAGCCTATTAGACAAAACATTAGATGCGATTTTTTAGACCACGTTGCACAAACCTATTGGCTAGTACTCAAACATCTAGACAAGTTTTTCCACCTTGGGGATCAGAACCACAAGCATTGAGTTTACAACACTCATATCAACATTCCCTTTCCACCACCCCTTAATATAGCTCGAGACATCTTCACCAATGATATTCCAAAATCTTTGAAAGAACATAGGTTTCATACCATCTAGGCGTGGAGCCTTATTAGGGTGTTTTTGTGTAAGGCCATCAACAATCTCAGCATCAAAAATGTCCTTTTCCAGCATCTTGTTCATGTACTCATCCACTATTTTAGATATACCTTTAGTTGCTTCCATGAAGCGCGAAGCATTACTATAGGAAAACAAACTCTAAAAATAATTTGTAATAACCTTCTATTCCTCCCCCTCCTCGCTATGCATAATCCCTTCTCATCTTTCAGCCCATCAATATAATTTCATCTTTTCGTCTGTGACCACTACTATAGAAACAACATTCAGTGTCGCTTATCTGGGCGTCGATTATTAAGATAATCCGACGCCTATACTAGTCAACGTCAGATATTTAGGGAAACTAACATCTATCGTGGAAGACCGGCCAGACACGAGTACCACTTTCTATTCAGCGTCAGCTGGATATAAAAAACCGACGCCTAAAATTGCCCACAAAATCCAAATTTTGAGCGAAAAAAATTTGCATCACATACAGCGTCGGTGTTTTCAGTAATCACCGACGCCTATACTAGAAGGATATTTCCGCGAAAAGTTCCACTTTCGGTGTCGGTCAATCCTTTGATAACCGACACAGATAATATTTCTCGCCAAATAAGATTGTCTAATTTGGACGTCGATTTTTTCCTATCAACCGACGCTTATCTGAATCGGCGTCGGTTAGCTACAGAACAATCAACACTGTTTGCTGTGGCGTCAGTTTTTTGTAATGACTGACGCCGATTGTTTACTAATTAGCACCCCGCAAAGCAAACTCTTCCCCTTTCTCTGTTTCACTGCAATCTAGCGTCGATCCATTTTAGGTCTGGCGATTCTGGTGAGCAAGCACCCGCCGCCGCCGCCTCTCCTTCCCCAACTTGGCAATTCCGGTGAGAAAGCACCCGCCGCCGCCGCCGTTCCTTCCCCCTGTTTGCTCACCGGTGCCAACACTGTGTCCTGGTCGGCCCCGGCACGCCTCCTAGTTGGCCCCGACACGCCTCCTGGTCGCTCGGCCGCTCACTGTCGCCGACGCTCTGCTCTCTCCTCGTCGGCGCTCTGCTCCTGGTCACCCTCTCACCTGGTACCCTTCTTATTCCTCTTCCTTCTTAGACAATAGGGTTTCTCCGGCTTGCTCCTTGCTCCTGCTCCTGGCCCCCTACCCCTCTTCCTGCTTTTTCCTACTTTTCTCATTTTTAATTGAGTTGTACATGCATCAAAATCGTTCCTACTCCATATAAGCTCTGTATGTATGTACTTCTGCACCCATTTACATATTTATGTATGAACGGCTTTATGTATGAACTACTGCACCTACATTACATATTTATCATTTGCACATACATTGATGCTCTACTATGAACTCAACCACTAATATTTACTGATACATTATACTTGTACCTATACATACATTCATACCTTAGTTTTTCTTATATTGTTATGCGTTCAACTAATGCATTATCTATGTAGATGTACTTTGTAGTTTGCAATACATATAACGGTATAATGTACATATCATGTACTACCTACTACTAATGTTATGCGTTCAACTAATGTATTATCTATGCATATTCTATACTATGTTTTAGGAATTAATTGATCATCTACTGCTGCCCGCTGTCTCCCTATCCGTCGCCTGCTCACCTGCTTTCCTACCTACTCGCCTACCCTCCGTCTCACCCTCTCTCCCTGCTGACGCTCAAACAGAGGTAATTGATCTAGCTTTCTTACATTCCTTGTAATGTCATCTTTTATGTTCTATGACCCACTAGTCACCTTTAGCGTATTAAAATGATGCAACTTGTACACTTGTTAAATTTGAATTCATAAATCCTATGAAATGATATCACCCCAAAAATAATCAGTAGTCACTATTATGTCTTGTACACTCTAGAATCAAGATCTAATACTCTTATGCCCATTCTAGTGGATTATTATGACCTATGATGACCTAACATGAAACCATGCTCTTAATGATATGATTTTGTTGGCTTAGAAACCTGTCTAAGATGTACTCATTAGGAGTAAATCTTGGATAGTCCCCGGTTTGGGACTGTTCTTGAAGACCTAATCTCACTTAGGATGTAAGTGTATAATGTGTATTGGGTTTTCGAGAAAATTTCGGCAGCATTTCCCCACTGTTCTCTAAGTACATATGTACTTAGAGAACAGTGGGGAAATGCTGTCGAAATTTTCTCGAAAACCCAATACACATTATACACTTACTAGTTAGATTAGGTGTTCAAGGATGGGATAGGTGGTACACATTTATTATATATGAGAATGACATCACATGTATTTGTTAACCGTAGACCCTAATCTTGTCCTAATATATACTTATTTTCTCTTTGATCATAGAATGGATAGATCATGGATGTCCATTTGCAATCGCTGCACCCCAGAGTTTATATCTGGTCTTGATCAGTTTATTAGATTTGCCGAGGAACATAGGAAAGAACCTGAAGATAGGTTGTACTGTCCATGTAGGCATTACGGTAACAACTTGAAAGTCAGCACTGGTGATGAAATCAAAAGTCATGTCATGTGCAATGGGATTGTACAAGGCTATACAGAATGGCACTGGCATGGAGAGATTTCAAACTCAAAATCAGTGGATGTCGATAGCATTGCTTGGGTGGAAGAAGAAATTGCCTCCGATGACGTAGATGTGAACGAACCAGTTCCAGTAGACATCATTGATGCGATGCTGGATAGTTGTAGGGTAGAGCACACCGATCCACCTCCTATCTTTACAAACATTGTGCATGATGATGAGATACCATTATACACAGGCTATGCTAAGTTTACGAAGCTTAGCGCTGTGTTGAGATTGTATAAGTTGAAAGCTAACAATAGATGGAGTGACAAAAGCTTCACTTCATTGTTGACTTTGTTGAAAGAAATGCTTCCTGAAGGAAATGAGCTGCCAATCTAAACATACCGGGTAAAGAAATTTTTGTGCCCAATGGGAATGGAGGCCAAGAAGATACACGCATGCCCGAATGATTGTGTATTATTTCAAAAGGACTATGTTGATTTGAAAGATTGTCCAAAATGTGGTGCGTCACGGTATAAATTGATGACTTCGGGGGAGTCCAAAACTGGTTCTCTTGCCAAGGTGATGTGGTATCTACCTATAATATCACAGTTTCAATGCTTGTTTGCAGATCCGAAAGATGCGAAGAATTTGAGGTGGCATGCAGATGTTAAGAAAAATAATGGTGGGATCCTACGACATGCGTCTGATTCCCCACAATGGAAGAAGATTGATCTATTATACCCCAAATTTGGTGAAGAAGATAGGAATCTAAGACTTGGGCTTTGTACAGATGGGATGAATCCGTACGAGACATTGAGCAGCCAACATAGCACTTGGCCAGTCATGCTTGTTATATACAATCTTCCTCCCTGGCTGTGTATGAAAAATAAGTACGTTATGCTGTCATTGTTGATATCGGGCCCTAAACAACCCGGAAATGATATTGATGTTTATCTTGAAACTCTGATTGATGACTTAAAGAAACTTTGGGCTGAAGGTGTGATGACCTATGATGCTTCAAGAAGAGAGACATTTCATTTGCACGCTATGTTGTTTTGCACTATTAATGACTTTCTAGCATATGGGAATTTGTCTGGATATAGTGTCAAAGGAGCTAAAGCGTGTCCTATATGTGAAGAAAACACTGATTCAATAAGACTAAAACATGGCGGCAAGATTGTATATCTTGGTCATCGAAGGTTTCTTTCAAAATTCCATCCGTATCGTAGGAAGCACAAAGCATTCAATGGATGGAATGATGAACGGAGTGCACCTAATTCTATACCAGGGGATGTTGTTTATGAAAGAGTAAAAGACATTGTCAATGAATTTGGTAAGAAATCACAATGTAGTATGGGCACACAGAGTGACAATTCATCATTCAAGAAGAAGTCAATATTTTGGGATCTTCCTTATTGGAGTTCTTTGACTGTCAGACATTGTATCGATGTAATGCACGTTGAGAAAAATGTCTGTGATAGCATCATTGGTACTCTGTTAAATATACCAGGTAAGACTAAATATGGGATAAAATCTAGACTGGACCTACGTGAAATGGGAATAAGGTCAGAATTAACAAAATTGCGTGAAATGGGTAATAAAAGAACATACTTACCTCCTGCTTGTTACACGTTGTCTAGAAAGGAGAAGAAAGCTTTTTGTGAATGCTTGGTAAATGTTAAGGTGCCACAGGGTTACTCATCTAACATCTGTAGATTGGTATCAATGAAAGATCTGAAGTTGATAGGTATTAAATCTCATGATTGTCACACTCTAATGCAATAAATATTGCCTGTGGAAATCCGATCTATATTGTCGAAGAATGTAAGATTTGCAATCACCAGACTTTGTTTCTTTTTCAACAGTCTATGTAGCAAAGTTATTGACCCTGATACTCTCAATAATTTGCAAAGAGAAGTGGTTGTTACCCTATGTCAGCTTGAGATGTATTTCCCTCCTTCATTCTTTGATATCATGGTACATCTTGTTGTCCACTTGACTAGGGAAGTGAAAATGTTGGGACCCGTTTTCTTGCATTGGATGTATCCCTTTGAACGATACATAAGAGTTTTTAAAGGTGATGTTCGAAACCGTTATTGGCAAGAAGGGAGTATTATTGAAGGTTATGTGGCGAGAGAGGTTATAGATTTTTGCAATGACTTTCTAAGTGGTAATAACACTCCTGTTAATGACAAGAATATTGAGGAGGGCAAAGGAATTTTGGGATCACGGGTGAAAGTAATCAACCATGAGCATTTGGAACAAGGTCACTTGTATATTTTACACAACATGGATGAAGTGAGTGTTTATATCGAGGAACATACCAATTTCATCAAGAGAAAACATCCTTGAGCAAGTTCAATGTGGCTTGCTAGAGAGCATAACAAGACTTTTACTAAGTGGTTTGAAGATAAAGTCTTAAATCAACTATCTCAAACACCAAATGATATTACGGAAACTATCAAATGCCTCACCTTTAAACCAAAACTGAATATTATGTCTTATGAAGGGTTTGAAATTAATGGGTTCACATATTACACAAAGTGCCAAGATGATAAGAGTGTCGTCCAAAATAGTGGGGTCACTCTTCAAGCGTTGACTATGTATTTTGCAAGTACAAAGGATAAGAGTCCACGTGAAGCTAAAATGTCATATTACGGTGTCATTGAAGACATATGGGAATTTGACTACATAGATTTCAGAATTTTTCTCTTTAAATGTAATTGGGTTGATAACACCAAAGGAGTTATAGTGGATGAATTGGGTTTCACTTTAGTGAACTTTGAAAAGATTGTCGGGAAGGGTGAACCATTCATATTGGCATCACAGGCAAAACAAATATTCTATATCGATGATCCTACAAATGATAAATGGTCGGTTGTTCTTCATGGTAAAAGACAGTTCATTGAAGATCCTATAGATGAAGAAGAGTACTATGATAAATATGATGACTCCAGTCCATTCTTCGTTGGGTTGCCAACTCCACAAAATATTGAAGCTAATGATGACTTATATGTGTGCGGAGATCACAATGAAGGATTGTTAATTGATAAAAGATCACAATTTTAGAGGCATGCATGTTTATATTTTTTATTGAAGCTAAATGTTTACTTTTTTAATATCAATATCATTTTCTGATTTGATGTTTCATTATATTCTAGTTAATACAAATGCTAAACATTGTGGGAGGGTGCTAAGGAACTATAGGACCAATCTCACCCGAGATTACATACGCGATGCTGAGAATATGTTCTTGATTGATTCCAATTCTAGACATTGATCAGTATTTCACTAACTGTACACTAATAATTTTTGTTTGTATTCTCTTTGAAAAATAAATATAGGAAGAAGGAAGCCACACAACAATGGAACTACTTGGATCCCAAAGACAGGGAGGAGTTTGTTACCCAAAGAAAAACAGATGAATTCAAGGTATTAAGCGCCACTCCCAATTTAATTAATATAAATTTTTATGTATTCACCTATTCAAGATTAACCTTTATTGTTACTAACCAAATCAATGTGCTAACTAACTAGGCTATCAGCGATGCTCAACGACAACTACATGTTATGACCACACAATGGGTCCAAGAGGATATGCAGGCTTTCGCCAAAGACTACAGGCCATGCAGGACGGCCATGACATATCTATGCAGGATATGTAGGTGTTCGCTGAATTTACATACAACACTAGCTTAGTACATATAGATGTATACGTTTGTGGTGAAATCTATTTGTCCTCCTGCTAATGCATATGGTTGCTGAATCATGACCTCCCAGTTGTCGGTAACCTATTTTAGCAGGTGGGATCATAACCTTAGTCCCACTATATATGTACTAAGCTAGTGTTGTATGTAAATTCGCCACTGCTGTTGTTATGCACTATATATGTGTTAGTCTGTCATGTTGTTATATGAATCTAAAGCACTTGTGTGTGCTGCACTTTATGTATTTTGTAAATGAATATAGATGTATTTTGTTATATGAATCTGAATGTTTATAGATGTATTTGAATGTTTCTACATGTGTGAATGTGAGAATTGAAATGATGTCTGAATGTATCAATGTATCTACTTGTGTGAAAAGTATATTTTTTTTGATTTTACAGGTTTTTGGCCTATTTGTAGGCTGATATCAATGGATGTCGTAAACGTGCAGTTCAGAAAACTAAACTGTAGGTTCTCATCCTACTGACCAGCCACAACAGGCCTGCAAACTGATAAGAAAAAAAAAATTAAATCATAGGCGTCAGTTATTTATAGAACACCATCATCAAAGGCCTACAACGTCGGTTATTGGATAAAAACCACCGCCTAATATGACAAACAACTTGACCGTGTAGGAAAGCACGACCATGGTGGAAATGGTGTCGCTTATTCGTATAAAACCGATGCATATAGTACTAAACACGGCCGTGCAGGGAAGCACAGCCGTGGTGTCTGGGAATATAGCGTCGGTGTTTTAGGTAAAACCGACGTAGATAGTGTCCTAGATGGTGCCCTTTTTTGTGGCACGGACCCTATAGGCGTCGGCCAACTATATATACCAGACACCTATAGGTCATATAGGCGTCAGTTATAAAACTGGCACCGAAGTGTTCGACCTTTAGCGGCGCCCACATAGGCGTCGTTTGAAAACTGTCGCTAAAAGGGGTTAAACAACCGACGCCAAAGGCGTGTTCTGTAGTAGTGGACGCCTTATGGTGGAAGTAAGCAGTATTACGATCCCCCTCTCGTAGTTCGTTCACTCATGCACATGCACACCGGTAGGAATTATCTGATGTGTGCTAGTACTTAGATTCTTTTGACAGCTCGATGCACCTATTAAGGAATGATGCATCTGGAAGTTTTCTTTGTTCCTCACCTAAGAGCTTCTCCACCTCCTTCATCCTCTCTTACATCTTTCCAAATTTCTGAGTTTCCCACCTGGTAAGCTTCTCACTGCATCCCAAAATCTTTTTGTTCAAGTCACCTTCAATGCTATGGGTCCAGGAGTCTCTGACTACATCTTCACACTCCCACTCTGAGAGCCACATTGGTTTAAAGTAGAAAAAAACTTTCTTGGCCTCTTCTTGTTATTGTATCTCCTACCAATATTAATGATGATAGGCTCATGATCAGAACTACAAATCGGCAGACGAATCACCTTACTGTATATGAATAATTGACACCAGTCATTAGATGCCAATTTTCTATCCAGGTGTTCCTTTATGAGTGTCTCCATCGTGCACCCTCATTGTAACATCCCTGACCTGGGTTATGCCTTAACCCTAGATGTTTTGCTTAATAAGTTTAATCATATGCTTGCTCTTATTTCTTGAAAAGTAATTATGGTTCAAGAGGAACTTATGTTTCAATTTTAGTCCTTTTCAAATAATGTTGAAACATTGTTTTGCTTGTATTGGACTAAAGTGCAAATTACCCAAGTTGAGGGGTTAAATTTCAAATGTTACATGATAAGATGTTCCTCATGTGTTGAAGCATCATGAAAATGAAGATGATGCAGAAGTATGGCTTATGGTAGCCTGAGTACCAAGAAAGAGCTGATAAAGCAATGTTTGTGCATTAAAACCTAGTTTTTGTGTAATGTGCAATTTACCCAAAACCTAGGGTTCAATATGCAAATTACCACTTTAAAATAGTCCCCAATGTTTCTTGGAATCATGTAGAGCAAAGAAAATGAGAGGGTTGTCTCATTTGTATCTCTTTGGAGGAGAGAGAATCTTGATATTAAAATAATCAAGATTTAAGCTTAATTGGAACTTTACTTCAATTTAATGCAAAAATAAATATATTAATTGAAGAGCCCTTCAACCAAAGGGTGAGGGATGATTTTGCAAAATAATGGACGACCATGTTCCTTGAAAAGGCACGAAAATATCCAAAGGAAGTGGATAACTCACTCACATTATTATAAGAAAAAGAAATATCCACACACTTATGGATATTAGTATAATATGATTTAAGGTGCTTAATTTGCTTTTCTTTAAATCATGGATAATTGAGAGGAATAAGAGGCAAAGGAGATAGCCTCGTAACCAAGGAAGGGAAGGGGGAAAGAGGCAAGAAAATGGAGGAGATAATCCCTACTTTCTCTCTCCTAAAATGAATTTTTAATAAAATGCATATATGCTCCTTTATCCATGAGTTGAAAGGGTAATTTCGAAACCCCTTTCACTTCTTTCTTGCAAAAACGACCAAGGGAGCTTGGATCATCAGGAGTACGACCCCCAACATGTTGGTAAGCTTCTTGACCTTCTTTCATCATGATTTCATGGTGGAAATCGAAAATAAATGATGGATTTCTTTTTTTCTCCATGCAATCTTCTATCCTAGCCATTTCTTTTCACTCAAAAGCTGGAGGACGAGCTTGGGATAGTTGAAAAAGATTCTTACACCATTAAAGACGTGGATCTTGGTGCTTTGAAGCTCAATTGGAGGTGGGTTTTATAACTTGAACCCTTACTGTTGATATTGCATTCAATTCATTATCAATTGTTGATCATTTGTTCTTATTGAAATTCACTTGATCAAATCGATAGAACCACCATGAAAATTACAGCAAAATATGAAGGATTGTATCTTGATGATGATGACATCTTCATAAGAACACACATCCACAAATATCTATTGCAAACGGTTTCATAATTTTGGTCCAATCGGTTTCACCAAACTGTTTGGAGACCAAACGGTTTGCAAACCATTTGGAGGTTTGGATCCCAAACCATTTAGAAGGGTCCATTTGGATGGGTTGACAATTTGAGGTCAGCACCCTAGTACATGTTGTATGATGATCTAATGGATCCAATTGATTAATTCAATATATGGACAATCCTCCAATTAGAAACCCTAATCGGGTTAAGTGCTGAAATTTCAAGTGATTGATTTAATACTTTGGGTTGACTAACCCAAACAGTCTCATGACCATTTGGAGGTCACCCAAATGGTCTCAAGACCGTTTGGAGGTCTAGGGTTGAGTATGGTTGAGTAATTGAAGATTTAGAGATATTAAATCGAAAGGCAATCAATAGCTAATTTGATGATCAATATATATCCAATGATCTAAACCCTAATTGGATTTCACAAATTTTAATGATGGATGGGCCAAATGGTCTCAAGACTGTTTGGAGGTCATCCAAATGACCTCAAGACCATTTGAGGTCAGTTCATGTCATGGTTTGAGGATGATCCAATGATTTCAATTGGACTAGTTCCACAATGTCAACCAGTGATGGTTCCTCAATTTCAAAACCCTAATTGATGGTTTCTTAATTATAAACCCTAGTTCAATTGGGTTCAAAACCCTAATTTAAGGTCTAATTGAAGGGTGATTCAATGGTCCAATTGAATAATAAATCAATGGTCCAATAGATATATGGTTTAATGATTGAAATCCTGAATTGATAAAGTGATGGAAGACCTTTTTGGTCCATTCGGTTTTGAGAGAGTTGGACCAAATGGTCTTAAGAACGTTTGAGTCCAAACAGTCTCAATACCATTTGGGATCAAACAGTCTCAAGACCATTTGAGACCAAATGGTCTCAAACCATTTGGAGACCCAAGTGGTTTCAAGTGTAAATTGTCCATATGGTTTCATTATTGTTTTGCTTAAACGGTTTCAAACCGTTTGGAGCATCAATGGTCAAGAATGTTTGGATGTTTAAATGTGATTAAGTCAATTGGAAACCTAAGGTGATGAAAGATAAAATGACCCTATGGTTGTCACTGATTTATCTCAAAGATAATCACTAGGGTTGTACCTTTAATGTTACGACCCGCGTCGAGCTTAACCTATAAGTATGCTGTTGAGCATGTGTTTTAGCTGCTTTGCTAAGTTAAGCTTGTTTTTGTTAATAATGTTTTTAATGGATATGATATGTGCTTAGCATGAATCCTAGCCCTTAAAACGTGTAGGATCTTACGCTTGAAGCATTTCCAGAGAAATCGTTCGAATCCGACCTTCGAGTCAAAAGTTGCATGTTTTTGGGCTTGTAGGGACCCGTTTGTAGTTTTTGGAAGTTCTTGGACTTTGCGTTTTGGCCCCTAGGTTTTCCTCCTTATCTATTCTTTCCCCCTTATCCGTTTCTTTCCAGAAACGAGAGAATGCAGAAGCGTTCTTCTTCCTTCGCGTGAGAAAGAGAGAGAGAGAGAGAGAAAGAGAGCTGAGAAGGGAAAAGCGTCTTGGAGCCCTGGAGTTGCTCCGGCCTGCAGCTGCGGCCTTCCTTCTTCCCTCCTTCCATCTTCTTCTCCATCAAATCGATCCAGCTAGCAGCAGGAGCTGTGGTTGCAAGGAGATAGCATGAAGATTAGGGTGCAAGAGCAGCCCTACCTCGTCTTTCTTTCCCCCTCCAGCTAGTCCCTGGTAGTGTGCACCTTTTGCAAGTGATTTGCAACGCAAATCGAGGGTTTTGCCCGTCGATTCGAGTGAAATTGACATCTGCAGGTCCGTTTTTATTTTCTGTCTGTGCGCGGTTCGGCCGAGTTCGTGTTTTGGTCGGCCGAGTTCCTTGCTTAGGATTTCGAACAGCGTTTTGGTCGGCCGAGTTTGGTCTTGAATCGGCCGAGTTTCTTTTATAGGTAAACAAGCTGTGTTTCGATCGGCCGAGTTTCCCAGTGGATCGGCCGAGTTTCCTGCTAATCGGCCGAAGTTGGTCGGCTGAGTTTCAGAAACTGTGAAGTAATCGGCCGAGTTTCAGAGTGATCGGCCGAGTTTCAGAGTGTGAGTGGCAGTTCATTTAGAAATCATTATTTAACTCATTTTAAATGCTTATTTGCTTCAGTATCAGTTGGTATGACTCTTAAGCAGTGTAGCACGTACAATAGTGTATGATTGATTCATTGGAAACTTGAAATATGCATGAAATGTGATATTCCTGTTTAAATGGTTATATGTTAATCAGTTAATAGACTTAGGTGCCCTAACACTGTAGAACCCCTTTGATAGATCTGCTTCTTAGGGGTGAAACTCGTGTTGCAACATTATCCGTGCTTGTGTCATGGAGACACGAGGATAGAGAGGCAGTGTCCAACAACAACGCGTGCTTGTGTCACGGTGGCACTGGAGAAAAAATGGGGGTTATTGCAACATTATCTGTGCTTGTGTCATGGAGGTAACCCCGTGAGACTCTCCGCCTGTGTACTCAGGTTAGAGGAGGAGTCTAGAGCACTCAGAGTAGTGCCTTGAGGCCGTAGAGCCTATGAGTCAGGCCGGAGAGCCTGGGGTCCTGTGGCAGAGCAGGGCTGGCGTCAGACTTAGCATTTCCCGGGTGTGTCGCTAAGTCTTGTACGGTGGGATCGTAGTTCGCTACGGATCTTTATATGCAGGGTACACTGCATATGATTAGGGCATAATAATAATGTAAATTGGTAATCATATAGGATCACAGTAAATTAGTATATTTGAACTTCTGTGTCAATTCTCTATAACTGTTTAATTGTTCAAAATATCTGATGTTGCGTAGAAATGATATTGTTATTTATAAATCTGCTAAGTCATTAGAACTGCCCTGCTTAATACTGCACTTATGTTTTATTTCAATTTTATAAACCTGACGAGTTGTTTAGTGATAGCTAAATGAAAAGCTATTCACTGAGCGAGTAGGCTCATACCTCTACTCAAACATTTTTAGGTCATCATCAACAGCAGGAATCTGAAGGATCCTTTCATCCTAACGCTTAGTCTGTAGAAGGTATACGTAGTTAGTAGTTAGAGGTCTCTTAGTCCTTTCCCCTCGATCTTTGGGACAAGGTGTGGGTGAGAGAGAATGTGTATAAAGATGTAAATTACCTATTATGTTTTACTCTATGCTGAACAATGTAATATGATGTAGGCTTTTCTTGTATCTTCTGTCAGTTTAATAGAAATGCTTCTGCAGTTTGTTAGTTTTTGTTTACAGCATAAATTAGATTATCTTTTAATGTCTTTAAAATGTTTTAAAAAGCTTTGAGTGGTGTGGCTTGTGAGTAATCCCTCCGTTGCGCCCAAATCTCGTGATTTGTGGGAAATGCGAGATCGGGGTGTGACAGTCTTGGTATCAGAGCATAGGTTGAGTATATGAATACTCTAAGTCCAGGTCAGGGGACGATAAGAGACCAATAGGATTAAGGTTTAGGTGTCTTTCTTCTATCTGTAGTTTTCTAACAGGAAATATTCTGTTATATCATTGCAGATGGCAGGAAGAGGTTATGATCATGATGACCAGGCCGAGAGTCATGTTGGCCCTGATCCTCTGTACTTGGGTCCAGGTGGTGGTGACCACGTAGATGAAGCATCTCGTATGTATAAGATGTTTCTGGAGACCAGGGAGAAGTACAAAGCTGATAGGCGAGCTTCTACTTCTACCAGCAGTAAGGATCTGATGCGATCTTATGAGCTTGTAAAGAAGCTTGGTGGTACATAATTCAGTGGTACTACAGATCCTGCGGAGGCAGATGAGTGGTGGAGACAGATAGAGAAGGTCTTTCGCTTGATGGAGCTTCCAGAAGAGAAGAAGATTAATCACGCAGTTTATCTTTTGACAGGCGATGCAGAGCTGTGGTGGCATAGTGTGGAGGAAAAGAGGAGAGGTACAAAGCTTTCTTGGCAGGATTTCTCTGAAGAGTTCCATCTTAAGTTTTATCCACCTACCTTCCTTAATGAGAAAATCAGGCAGTTACAGAACATTAAGCAGGGGAACATGTCAGTTACTGAGTATGAAGCGCTTTTCACCCGGTTAGTGAACTTCTGTCCGCAGCTTGTTCTCGACAACTTAGAAAGATGCAGAAGGTTTCAGGAAGGGCTAAGGCCAGAAATCTGGCATACTGTTTCTGCTACCAGTAGGAGGAACAGAGAGAACTTTGGTGAGTTTGTTGAGGCTGCTAGACAGGTTGAGGAATCTGTGAATGCTGACAAGGTGCCTGAGTCTAAGAAGAGATCTGCAGATTTCAGTAGAGGACAGTCCAGTAGTGGATATAGAGGTGGAGGTAGAGGTTTCTTTTCTAAACTCGGACGTGGCTTTAGCTGTTTCAGTAGACAGAGACCTGAGGATGTTGCTTCTTCTAGAGGCAGAGGGGGATACAACCCAGGGAGATGGGGCAGTGCCGCTAGTGGACAGTCTTCTGGGTCGTCAATGTCAGTGACAGGTCCCCAGGGACAAGGGATACCGCCATGTGACAAATGTGGAAAACCACATTCTGGTCAGTGTTGGAGTCCAAGTTGTTATGTCTGTGGACAAGTTGGACACCTCAAAAGGGAATGTCCTCAGCTTCATCAAGCAGCATCACAAGCTTTCCAACCTCAGTACCATGATGTTCCAAGTTCTTCTGTGGCTTCTGGTTCCAGAGGTGGTGGAGTGCCCAGTGGCAGAAGTGGTCAGAGAGGACAGCGTGTCAGAGGGAGAGCTTCAGCAGGTTTCTTCTCTTTGACACCTCAGGAAGGTATAATCTCTTCACAAGTCGTTACAGGAGAAATGCTTTTGTTTAATAGTATACCAGTTTCAGTTTTGATAGATCCGGGTGCTACTCACTCTTTCATACGACGTTCTTTAGTTGGTGAATTTAATTTGTTAACTCAAGTTTTGATAGATGAGTTAGTGTTGAGAGTTCCACTAGGTGAACCAACGGTTCTAACTGAGTTCTGTCCCGGATGTTTGTTATCTTTTGGAGGTTACACTTTTGCTGCTAATCTCATACCCTTGGATGTCAATACTTTTCAAGTCATCTTGGGTATGGATTGTCTTGAGACATATCGAGTGCAACTCGATTGTTGGAAGAAGGAAGCTACCTTTCAACTAGGTGAATTTTCTTGTGTCTTTACTAGAGACAGGAAAGTTCTGCCTACATGCATAGTATCAGCTGCTGTAGCTGATAAGATGCTACAGAAAGGATGTGAAGCGTTCCTTGCTCATGTGGTTGACACTAGAGCAGAGAAGAGCACCGCCAGTGTTTATGAGGTGCCCGTGGTTCGTGAGTTTTCTGATGTTTTTCCAGAAGAGTTGCCAGGCTTACCTCCTTTCAGAGACCTAGATTTTGAGATTCAGTTATATCCAGGTAGTCATCCAGTAGCACTGCCAGCTTATAGAATGGCACCGGTAGAATTGAAGGAACTCAAGGTGCAGCTGCAAGAATTGCTGGATAAGGGTTTCATCAGACCCAGTTCTTCGCCGTGGGGTGCTCCAGTGCTGTTTGTTAAAAAGAAGGATGGTACTATTCGTCTCTGTATAGATTACAGGCAACTGAACAAGATCACTATTAAGAACAAGTATCCTTTGCCGAGAATAGACGATCTGTTTGATCAGTTGCATGGAGCAACGATTTTCTCTAAAATAGATTTGAGATCTGGATACCATCAGCTTAGAGTAAAGGCTTCTGATATTTCCAAAACAGCTTTCAGAACCAGGTATGGGCATTATGAGTTTCTGGTCATGTCGTTTGGGCTGACCAATGCCCCAGCAACATTTATGGATATGATGAATTAGATTTTCAAACCGTTCCTAGATCAGTTTATTGTAGTCTTTATAGATGATATCCTGATCTACTCCAGAGATGATGTACAGCATGAGCAACACCTGAGAGTAGTGTTGCAGTTGTTGAGGCAACACCAACCGTATGCTAAGTTTAGCAAGTGTGAGTTTTGGTTGGCTGAGGTAGCATTTCTTGGACATGTTATCTCGAGAGATGGAGTTAGCGTTGATCCTAAGAAAGTTGATTCTGTGCTTCAGTGGGAACAGCCTAAGACTCCTACTGAGATCAGAAGTTTCTTGGGATTAGCAGGTTATTACAGAAGGTTTATACAGAACTTCAGTGTGTTAGCATCACCTTTGACATGCCTGACGAGGAAGAATGCACCGTTTGTTTGGTCTGATAATTGCGAGAAGAGTTTTCAGATTTTGAAGAAGAAATTGACTTCAGCGCCAGTGTTAGTGTTGCTTGAGGCAGATAAAGGTTATACTGTGTTCTGCGACGCTTCCAAGAGAGGTTTGGGCTGTGTGCTGATGCATGAGGGCAAAGTTGTGGCTTATGCATCTAGACAGCTTAAGAAGAACGAAGAGAACTACCCTACTCATGATCTTGAATTAGCTGCTATAGTTCATGCTCTTAAGACATGGCGTCACTACCTGTATGGTGAGACATGTCAGGTGTTTACAGACCATAAGAGCTTGAAGTATATCTTCACTCAAAAAGATTTGAATTTGAGACAGCGCAGATGGCTTGAGCTGATCAAGGATTATGACGTGACAATCAATTACCATCCTGGTAAAGCAAATGTTGTAGCAGATGCTTTGAGTAGAAAGTCAAGTTCAACTGCAGATGCATTTTCTATGGCATGTTTCAAGAGAGACTTGCTTGTAGATATGCGAAAGTTGAACTTAGACTTGGATGTGACTGGACAGAGTGGGTTGATTGCTCAGATGCAGGTCAAACCTACTTTCTACGATCAGATTAAGGAATTGCAACAGAATGATGACGAGTTGTGGCAGGTTATGCAGGATATGTCGGAAGGTAAAAGAACAGAATTCCAGTTTTCTGACGATGGTGTTTTGTATCTTTATGACAGGTTGTGTGTACCTGGGAACAATGAGCTGAAAGAGCAGATTCTTGAAGAAGCGCATGCTTCTATGTATGCTATGCATCCCGGTAACACGAAAATGTACAGGAATGTCAGAGAGCTGTACTGGTGGTCTGGTATGAAAAGAGATGTGGCTGAGTACGTGGCTAGATGTGGAGTGTGTCAGCAGGTTAAGGCTGAGCATCAGAAACCTACTGGTACTTTTCAGTCGCTTCCTATACCTGAATGGAAATGGGAACACATCACGATGGATTTTGTGATAGGATTACCCAGGACGTCTAGAGGTTCGGACTCGATTTGGGTGATTGTGGATAGACTAACTAAGTCTGCTCACTTTCTTCCAGTCAAGTCAACCTTTGATGTTCCGAAGCTGGCCAAGATATATGTAGACGAGGTAATCAGATTGCATGGAATTCCAGTTTCCATTATTTCTGACAGAGATCCTAAGTTTACATCTAGGTTCTGGAATCAGTTACATCGTGCGTTGGGTACAAAGCTGAGGTTTAGTACAGAGTTTCACCCACAGACAGATGGTCAATCTGAGAGGACCATTCAGACCCTTGAAGACATGCTGAGAGCATGCGTTCTGCAGTTCAGAGGTAACTGGGAAGAACACTTACGCCTGATGGAGTTTGCATATAACAACAGCTACCATTCTAGTCTTGGAATGGCCCCATATGAAGCTCTATATGGCAGGAAGTGTAGATCACCAGTTTGTTGGTATGAGGTTGGAGAGAAAGAAATTCTTGGACCTGAGATAGTTGATATAACTACAGAGAAGATATCTGTGATCAGGGAGCAGTTGAAAGTTGCACACGACAGACATAAAAGTTATGCAGAGAGATGACGTCGACCTCTTGAGTTTGAGGTGGGTGATGAGGTGTATCTGAAAGTTTCACTGTGGAAGGGAGTTCTAAGGTTTGGCAAGAAAGGCAAGTTGACTCCTAGGTTTATGGGCCCATATCCTATTGTTGAGAGGATTGGACCTCTAGCCTATAGGTTAGATTTGCCGTCTGAGTTGTCAAATCTTCATGATGTGTTTCATGTGTCTATGCTGAAGAAGTGTCACCCCGGTACAGAGAAAATATTAGATCCAGATCTGGCACAGCTTAGGACAGATGTGTCCTACGTGGAAGGACCAATGCAGATAGTTGATCACCGAATCAAAAAGCTTAAGAACCGCGAGATACCTTTAGTGAAGGTTCTGTGGAGGAACCATAATCTCGAAGAAGCTACGTGGGAGCTTGAGTCTGAGATGCGTAGCAAGTTTCCTTTTCTCTTTTAGGAATTGCGGGACGAAATTCTTATAAGGGAGGGAGATTGTTACAACCCGCGTCGAGCTTAACCTGTAAGTATGCTGTTGAGCATGTGTTTTAGCTGCTTTGCTAAGTTAAGCTTGTTTTTGTTAATAATGTTTTTAACGGATATGATATGTGCTTAGTGTGAATCCTAGCCCTTAAAACGTGTAGGATCTTACGCTTGAAGCGTTTCCAGAGAAATCGTTCGAATCCGACCTTCGAGTCAAAAGTTGCATGTTTTTGGGCTTGTAGGGACCGTTTGTAGTTTTTGGAAGTTCTTGGACTTTGCGTTTTGGCCCCTAGGTTTTCCTCCTTATCTATTCTTTCCCCCTTATCCGTTTCTTTCCAGAAACGAGAGAACGCAGAAGCGTTCTTCTTCCTTCGCATGAGAAAGAGAGAGAGAGAGAGAGAGAGAGAGAGAGAGAGAGAGAGAAAGAGAGCTGAGAAGGGAAAAGCGTCTTGGAGCCCTGGAGTTGCTCCGGCCTGCAGCTGCGGCCTTCCTTCTTCCCTCCTTCCATCTTCTTCTCCATCAAATCGATCCAGCTAGCAGCAGGAGCTGTGGTTGCAAGGAGATAGCATGAAGATTAGGGTGCAAGAGCAGCCCTAGCTCGTCTTTCTTTCCCCCTCCAGCTAGTCCCTGGTAGTGTGCACCTTTTGCAAGTGATTTCAACGCAAATCGAGGGTTTTGCCCGTCGATTCGAGTGAAATCGACATCTGCAGGTCCGTTTTTATTTTCGGTCTGTGCGCGGTTCGGCCGAGTTTGTGTTTTGGTCGGTCGAGTTCCTTGCTTAGGATTTCGAACAGCGTTTTGGTCGGCCGAGTTTGGTCTTGAATCGGCCGAGTTTCTTTTGTAGGTAAACGAGCTGTGTTTCGATCGGCCGAGTTTCCTAGTGGATCGGCTGAGTTTCCTGCTGATCGGCCGAAGTTGGTCGGCCGAGTTTCAGAAACTGTAAAGTGATCGGCCGAGTTCCAGAGTGTGAGTGGCAGTTCATTTAGAAATCATTATTTAACTCATTTTAAATGCTTATTTGCTTCAGTATCAGTTGGTATGACTCTTAAGCAGTGTAGCACATACAATAGTGTATGATTGATTCATTGGAAACTTGAAATATGCATGAAATGTGATATTCCTATTTAAATGGTTATATGTTAATCAGTTAATAGACTTAGGTGCCCTAACACTGTAGAACCCCTTTGATAGATCTGCTTCTTAGGGGTGAAACTCGTGTTGCAACATTATCTGTGCTTGTGTCATGGAGACATGAGGATAGAGAGGCAGTGTCCAACAACAACGCGTGCTTGTGTCACGGTGGCACTGGAGAAAAAATGGGGGTTATTGCAACATTATACGTGCTTGTGTCATGGAGGTAACCCCGTGAGACTCTCCGCCTGTGTACTCAGGTTAGAGGAGGAGTCTAGAGCACTCAGAGTAGTGCCTTGAGGCCGTAGAGCCTATGAGTCAGGCCGGAGAGCCTGGGGTCCTGTGGCAGAGCAGGGCTGGCATCAGACTTAGCATTTCCCGGGTGTGTCGCTAAGTCTTGTACGGTGGGATCATAGTTCGCTACGGATCTTTATATGCAGGGTACACTGCATATGATTAGGGCATAATAATAATGTAAATTGGTAATCATATAGGATCACAATAAATTAGTATATTTGAACTTCTGTGTCAATTCTCTATAACTGTTTAATTGTTCAAAATATCTGATGTTGCGTAGAAATGATATTGTTATTTATAAATCTGCTAAGTCATTAGAACTGCCCTGCTTAATACTGCACTTATGTTTTATTTCAATTTTATAAACCTGACGAGTTGTTTAGTGATAGCTAAATGAAAATCTATTCACTGAGCGAGTAGGCTCATACCTCTACTCAAACATTTTCAGGTCATCATCAGCAGTAGGAATCTGAAGGATGCTTTCATCCTAACGCTTAGTCCGTAGAAGGTATACATAGTTAGTAGTTAGAGGTCTCTTAGTCCTTTCCCCTCGATCTTTGGGACAAGGTGTGGGTGAGAGAGAATATGTATAAAGATGTAAATTACCTATTATGTTTTACTCTATGCTGAACAGTGTAATATGATGTAGGCTTTGCTTGTATCTTCTGTCAGTTTAATAGAAATGCTTTTGCAGTTTGTTAGTTTTTGTTTACAGCATAAATCAGATTATCTTTTAATGTCTTTAAAATGTTTTAAAAAGCTTTGAGTGGTGTGGCTTGTGAGTAATCCCTCCGTTGCGCCCAAATCTCGTGATTTGTGGGAAATGCGAGATCGGGGTGTGACATTTAAGGTACTAAGTAATTGGTAACCCTAGATGAGTTAATCCATGAAGATTAAGTAAGCGATATTTTAATACACTATGTCAACCCTAATTGAATGTATTTAATTAAAGGGTTGGTTGACCTAATTTATCCAAGTTTGACATAGTCAACATCCTAGAGAGGATGAGAGAGAGAGAGGAATCTATACATATAGGATAATCATGTAATGGATAAGCCTCAAACACTTCCAAGATGAATAAACTAAGATTTTTGGGTATGATCTTTGATGAAGTGATCATGAAACCCTAATTAAGAAGATTGATGAACATTAACCCTAATCTAGAGTAAGGATGTAACCCTAATATAGGGTAAGAATGTAACCCTAATCTAGAGTAAGAATGTAACCCTAATTGAGGGTGATTCCATGAGGAACCCTAGTTGAGGGTGATTCCATGAGAAACCCTAATTGAGGGTGATTCCATGAGAAACCCTAATTGAGGGTGATTCCATGAGAAACCCTAATGAAGGGTGATTCCATGTGAAATCCTGACGAAGGGTGATGCTATGCGAAATCCTAATTAAGGGTGATGCCATGTGAAACCCTAACTGAGGGTGATGCCATGTGAAACCCTATGCAATGGTATGATGAGGAGCCCTAATATAGGGTGAAGGTATGTGAAACTCTAATTTGGAGTTATAATACATGACACCCTAATATTGGATAATATGATGACAAACTGGAATCCTAATAATAAAATAGTGGGTAAAGCCTTATAAAGGTGAAATATCTCAAATGGTTGATTATAGGCAACCTTATAGTAAGCAATGCCTTAACCTGAGATGAGTCCATATCATTAATGATAGTTGGACCATTATTGTGTGTGACCTATGCACTTCATGGTAACAGTGATAGGTTAGTAAATGATAACATTAAGATGGGAAATACCTTAATCCAAGATAAGTTGATAACTCAAGTAAGTTGGAAGTGATGAGGAAAGTGATACATAAAGGTATGATAGGTATCACTTTTAGCATTCCAGGGTTGATATACCTTGATGCACCTCAAATCCAATATACTTGGATAAGAAACACATGAAGTGTGTTATGTAAATTGTTACAATGAAATGTAATGAGTTTGATATACTTTGATAAGTATAGGCTAATATACCTTGAGAATGGGGTTAAGCCAAACTAATGAGTATGATGTAATCATACCATGATAAGGGTGAGAAATGAACTCATACCTTGTATTGATAATCATGTAATGATAAATGTTAAGAGTAATAAACATGATTGAATACTCAAGATGTTAATGGATGCTCCTAGAGGTGTGGATCAATATATTAGGGTTGATTTGATAAATGTGAAATCCTAATTAATGTGAGATGGGGAAACCCTAACCCTAAATTGGGTAATGGGACACGAGAAACCCTAATGTGATGCGAATAGTAAGAATAGTGGTGTTACTATTATATTACATGAGGTAATATGCTATTGTTGCTATTATATTACATGAGGTAATATGTTATTGTTTCCTAGTGAGAGGTGACAAGATGTGTAATGGCCTTGTGAGCCATATGATTAGATTTTGCCTAGTGAGAGGTGACAAGATGATTTATGGGCCTTATGAGCCATGAGAACAATTGTGGCATAGTGAGAGGCACCAAGATGATTATAAAAGTTTACTGTAAGAAATGATAATAATAAACCTAATAAAAAGGAACAATTGTATTCAATAAAGAATGTGAACAGCTATGAAGGCTAACCTCAGGGTTCAAAGCCTAGAGAAGGATGTGATGATTAATGATGGGTCAAAGAAATTTATATTCCATGATATATGTAATCATGTTTGGTTAAAGTCCAATACCTGGCAGAGGTGTAATGCCTGTAATCAGGGTTGGTTAAAGTCCAATGCCTGGCTGTGTAAATCAGGATTGGTTAGAGTCCAATGTCTGGCTGTGTAATCATGATTGGTTAAAGTCCAATGCCTAGCTGTGTAATCAGGATTGGTTAGAGTCCAATGCCTGGCTGTGTAATTAGGATTGGTTAGAGTCTAATGCCTAGCTGTGTAATTAGGATTGGTTAGAGTCCAATGCCTGGCTGTGTAATTAGGATTGGTTAGAGTCCAATGCCTGGCTATGAAATTAGGATTGGTAGTGTCCAATGCCTGGCAGTGTAATCAGGTTTGGAAGAGTCCAATACCTGGCAGAGGCTCAATGCCTGTAATGATGACACATGATTGGAAATAACTCAATGCCTGTAATGATGACACAAGATTGGTAATAACCCAATGCCTGTAATGATGACACAAGATTGCTAATAACCCAATGCCTGTAATGATGACACATGATTGGTAATAACCTAATGCTTGTAATGATGATACATGATTGGTAAAAACCCAATGCCTGTAATGATGACACAAGATTGGTAATAACCCAATACCTGTATTAATGATGTAAGAGTACATAGTAGATAGAATCCCATATCTGTATAGAAGATTGGCTACAACCAATAGATTGAAACAAGAATGTCCCATGGGTGACATAGCAAGATGATGAGTGTCACAAGACAAGTTTGACATGATGGTATAATTTGATAGATAAATGATATACATGTTCTTCCTATTCCTTATTAAGATAATAGTTGATCTATTGTTCTATCATAAATAGTACAATGCTTTAAGATGAGAATGCTTTAAATTGCTTATCCTCTGCCAAGTTTTATATCATTAAACTACAATAATAATGTTTTTGGTAGAGAGTTATATCTCTCACTAGGGCAATTACAATTGTCTCACCCCTGTGGGATCCAACATTTACTGTCTGTTGTGTTTTGTAGATAGAAGTCCTATGTGTCGTCTCTGTACTCTTAGGTCCTCAGAGTTAGTAACTAGTGTTTTTGATAAATCAATCTGAGATTTTGGCTTGATGCTTGTATTCTTGAAGAAGGAATGGTATAGATTATGTAATCATGAATGGGGATGTAAATGTAATACATTGGTTCTTATTGAATGGGTTTTCCTATGAATGGATCTCTTTGGAAAAAGGTTTTAATTTTTAGTGATTTTGTTAATCCGTTGCGAATGATACACTTGTGCATTAGTTAATCTTGTTTTTGTGAGTTGGATGCCACAATTTAGTGGTATCAGAGCTCTAGGTTCGCTGAGTCTACAGAGACATAGGACTAAGGTATCAAGTCTATTCTAAGTTTACCTCAACGTATCTTATATTGCCTTTTCCTTATGCAAAAGAAGATATATAACTCCAAGATGTCTAGAGAACACGAGGAACAAGTTGCTGAGAGCAATGTTGCTGCACCAGTGGGAGGTGTAAGGGATCAGGAAAGGGAGGAATCAGTGCCTAAAAATCCCCATGTTGATGAAGTCATGAGAGGAAACCCAAATGTTCATAATCTTTTTGGGCAACTCATGACCACAATGAAGTATATGGCAGACCAGATGCCAGCACCAACACTTAGGGCACCCATTTCCAATGAGGGATATGGGTCTGGTAAGACCTTTGAACGACTACGTTGTGTAGGATCCATAGAATATGCTGGGACATTTGACCCAGCAGATGCTGATCTCTGGCTCACTGAGTTATAAAAGGCTTTTAAGATCCTTAGTATCCCGGATGCTGACAAAGTTAAACATTTTGTGTACCTTTTGAAAGGTAGTGCTAGACATTGGTGGGCTATAGAAGAAATAAAAAGGAATGATGAAGAGGTTGGATGGGAGGAATTTCGTCGATAATTCATTAATAATTATTTTCCAAGGACTTATTTAGATGAAAAGATCTCACAGTTTGAGAAGATACAACAGGGAGCCATGCCAATAAGTGAATTTGAGGTTAAGTTCATGGAACTTTTATGATTTTGTCCTCAGATGGATGCTATTGAGGAGGAAATGATTTGACATTTTGAGAAAGGATTGAATGTTGAGATGTCTATTTCAGCATCTGCCCTAGAAAGTAGAGAGAGGTTTGCCACATTTGTGGAGTCAATTCGAAGGATAGAAGGGTCTATGACAAAGAAACATGAGACAAACCTTAAAAGGAAGTCTAAACAGTCACATGAACAAGGGATTGGTTGTACTAAACAATCAAAAATTTCAATAGTACCGACTCAACCACAATGTAGTGCACCCAAGCAGTAGTCACCTAAAAGGCTCTAAGCTTGCTATAGATGTGGACAGAGAGGACATCTGAGGTGTCAATGTCCAAATAGAAAGTGATGAGGTGAACCAACAAACAAGACACTAGATAACTTGTAAGAGGTAGACATGTCAAGATAAAACTTTCTATTTTGAAATATCCTCTACTCTCTACTATAAGAAAAGTAGTGTTGTTTAGTTCATCTGTATAATCCTTCGAGGATATGAGGAAGAGATAAGTAGAATGAAAACTTGTGTTCAATTTAATATTCTTTTGTATGTTTTAAAATTTCTCTTTCTTCATTAAGGAAGGGAAGAAATGAAAAAAGGAACTCAGGGAAAATCTGAGATATTAAGTATATCAAATGTAAAGAGATGAAAACATAAAATAAAATGAATGCATACTAGCTAATTTCAGTTCTTGAATACCCTATCCAGGTATTCATTTATTGAAGCCAAGGTAAGTATGACATACCTAGATTGTTATCTTTCTGATTACTCTGATTAAGTAATCATTTTGAAACAATCCAAAGAAGCCTAATCAAGAAGGAGATGTGGCAAGGAAATTTCTAGCACATTCTAATTGATATACTGAGTAATTTGATTTAATTATAAATCAACTTATAAACAAAAAGGGAGATGAGGATGTGATGTGTTATCAACACATGTGTTAGATACCAAGGTAAGGGATTCTGGTATCTGAGAAATATCAGGCTATTTCATGATAGCTACATGGAATGGTTAACTATGGAATTAGTCTAGTTACCTAATGTAGTATGGACATCATATGTTAGGGATTTATGCTTTGCATAAACACAACATTGATGAGGATGATCTATTTGAAGGAATAATTGTAAAATTATTGCACGAAAAATTCATCAAATTAAATTAACAAATAACCTCTATCTAAACAAGAAAAGTGTTACCTGACACAGAATTAACTCCACAGTCAATAACAAAAGGAAAGTGGAGTATGTGCCCTATGTGTTTGATTCTATGAGAATTTTTATGTGGAAGAACTTTGTATTGATAAAATTTTTGTGGTGTCTCCATAACAATGAGATGTTATGTGGATACTTCATGATATAACGAATGAATAATATCTGTCTCCTTTTATCTGGGATTTCGGGGACAAAATCCTTGTTACGGGTTTATGATTTGTAACATCCCTGACCTGGGTTATGCCTTAACCCTAGATGTTTTTCTTAATAAAGTTAATCATATGCTTGCTCTTATTTCTTGAAAAGTAATTATGGTTTAAGATGAACTTATGTTTCAATTTTAGTCCTTTTCGAATAATGTTGAAACATTGTTTTGCTTGTATTGGACTAAAGTGAAAATTACCCAAGTTGAGGGGTTAAATTGCAAATGTTACATGATAAGATTTTCCTCATGTGTTGAAGCATCATGAGAATGAAGATGATGTAGAGGTATGGCTTATGGTAGCCTGAGTACCAAGAAAGAGCTTATAAAGCAATGTTTGTGCATTAAAACCTAGTTTTGGTGTAATGTGCAATTTACCCAAAACCTAGGGTTCAATATGAAAATTACCACTTCAAAATAGTCTCCAATGTTTCTTGGCATCATGCATAGCAAATAAAATGAGAGGGGCGCCTCATTTGTATTTCTTTGGAGGACAGAGAATCTTGATATTAAAATAATCAAGATTTAAGCTTAATTGGAACTTTACTTCAATTTAATGCAAAAATAAATATATTAATTGAAGAGCACTTCAATGAATAGGCGAGGGATGATTTTTCAAAAGAATGGAAGACCATGTGCCTTGCAAAGGCCCAAAAATTCCAAAGGAAGTAGATAACTCACTCACATTATTATAAGAAAAAGAAATATCCACTCACTTATGGATATTAGTATAATATGATTTAAGGTGCTTAATTTGCTTTTCTTTAAATCATGGATAATTGAGAGGAATAAGAGGAAAATGACATAGCCTCATAGCCAAGGAAGGGAAGGAGGAAATAGGCAAGGTATTGGAAGAGATAATCCCTACTTTCTCTCTCCTAAAATGAATTTTTAATAAAATGCATATATGCTCCTTTATCCATGAGTTGAAAGGGTAATTTCGAAACCCCTTTCACTTCTTGCTAGCAAAAACGACCAAGGGAGCTTGTAGCAACAGGAGGACGACCCACAACCTATTGGTAAGCTTCTTGACCTTCTTTCACCATGATTTCATGGTGGAAATCGAAAATAAATGATGGATTTCTTCTTTTCTCCATGTAATCTTCTATCCTAGCCATTTCTTTTCACTCAAAAGCTTGAGGACGAGCTTGGGATAGTTGAGAAATATTCTTCCACCATTAAATATGTGGAGCTTGGAGCTTTGAAGCTCAATTGGAGGTGGGTTTTATAACTTGAACCCTTACTATTGTTATTGCATTCAATTCCTTATCAATTGTTGATCATTTGTTCTTCTTGAAGTTCACTTGATCAAATCGATAGAACCACAATGAAAATTACAGAAACATATGAAGGATCATAGCTTGATTATGATGATATCATCATAAGCACACACCTCCACAAATATCTATTGCAAATGGTTTCATAATTTTGGTCCAATCGGTTTCACCAAACCGTTTGGAGACCAAACGGTTTGCAAACCATTTGGAGGTTTGGATCCCAAACCGTTTAGAAGGGTTGATCGTTTGGATGGGTTGAACATTTGAGGTCAGGTACCTAGTACATGTTGGACGATGATCTAATGGATCCAATTGATTAATTCAATATAGGGACAATCCTCCAATTAGAAACCCTAATCGGGTTAAGTGCTAAAATTTCAAGTGATTGTTTAATACTTTGGGTTGACTAACCCAAACAGTCTCAAGACCGTTTGGAGGTCAACCAAGACCGTTTGGAGGTCTAGGGTTGAGTATGGTTGAGTAATTGAAGATTTAGAGATATTAAATCGACAGGAAATCGATAGCTAATTTGATGATCAATCCAATGATCTAAACACTAATTGGATTTCACAATTTTTAATGATGGATGGGGCAAATGGTCTCAAGACCATTTGGAGGTCATCCAAACGACCTCAAGACCATTTGAGGTCAGGTCATGTCATGCTTTTAGGATGATCCAATGATTTCAATTGGACTAGTTCCACAATGTCAACCATTGATGATTCCTCAATTTCAAAACCCTAATTGATGGTTTCTTGATTATAAACCCTAGTTCAATTGGGTTAAAAACCCTAATTGAAGGTATAATTGAAGGGTGATTCAATGGACCAATTGAAGAATAAATCAATGGTCCAATTGATAGATGGTTTAATGATTGAAATCCTGAATTGATAAAGTGATGGAAGACCTTTTTGGTCCATTCGGTTTTGAGAGAGTTTGGACCAAATGGTATTAAGACCATTTGAGACCAAATGCTCTCAAACCGTTTGGAGACCCAAGTGGTTTCAAGTGCAAATTGTCCATACAGTTTCATTATTTTTTTTCTTAAACGGTTTCAAACTGTTTGGAGCATCAATGGTCACAAACGTTTGGATGTTTAAATGTGATTAAGTCAATTGGAAACCTAAGGTGATGAAAGATAAAACGACCCTATGGTTGTCACTGATTTATCTCGAAGATAATCACTAGGGTTGTACCTTTAAGGTACTAAGTAATTGGTAACCCTAGATGAGTTAATACATGAAGCTTAAGTAAGCAATATTTTAATACACTATGTCAACCCTAATTGAATGTATTTAATTAAAGGCTTGGTTGACCTAATTTACCCAAGTTTGACATAGTCAACATCCTAGAGAGGATGAGAGAGAGGAATCCATACATATAGGATAATCATGTAATGGATAAGCCTCAAACACTTCCAAGATGAATAAACTAAGATTTTTGGGTATGATCTTTGATGAATTGATCATGAAACCCTAATTAAGAATATTGATGAACATTAACCCTAATCTAGGGTAAGTATGTAACCCTAATCTAGGGTAAGAATGTAACCCTAATCTAGAGTAAGAATGTAACCCTAATTGAGGGTGATTCCATGAGGAACCCTAGTTGAGGGTGATTCCATGAGAAACCCTAATTTAGGGTGATTCCATGAGAAACCCTAATTGAGGGTGATTCCATGAGACACCCTAATGAAGGGTGATGCCATGTGAAATCCTGATGAAGGGTGATGCCATGTGAAACCCTAATTGAGGGTGATGCCATGTGAAACCCTATGCAATGGTATGATGAGGAGCCCTAATATTGGGTGAAGGTATGTGAAACTCTAATTTGGAGTTATAATACATGAAGCCCTAATCTTGGATAATATGATGACAAACCAGAATCCTAATAATAAAATAGTGGGTAAAGCCTTTTAAAGGTGAAATATCTCAAATGGTTGATTATAGGCAACCTTATAGTAAGCAATGCCTTAACCTGATATGAGTCCATATCATTAAAGATAGTTGAGCCATTCTTGTGTGTGACCTATGCACTTCATGGTAAGAGTGATAGGTTAGTAAATGATAGCATTAAGATGGGAAATACCTTAATCCAAGATAAGTTGATAGGTATCACTTTTAGCATTCCAGGGTTGATATACCTTGATGCGCCTCAAATCCAATATACTTGGATAAGAAACACATGAAGTGTGTTATGTAAATTGTTACAATGAAATGTAATGAGTTTGATATACTTTGATAAGTATAGGCTAATATACCTTGAGAATGGGGTTAAGCCAAACTAATGAGTATGATGTAATCATACCATGATAAGGGTGAGAAATGAACTCATACCTTGTATTGATAATCATGTAATGATAAATGTTAAGAGTAATAAACATGATTGAATACTCAAGATGTTAATGGATGCTCCTAGAGGTGTAGAGAAATATATTAGGGTTGATTTGATAAATATGAAATCCTAATTAATGTGAGATGGGGAAACCCTAACCCTAAATTGGGTAATGGGACATGAGAAACCCTAATGTGACGCGAATAGTAAGCCCTAACCCTATTGAGGGAATAGTGGTGTTACTATTATATTACATGAGGTAATATGTTATTGTTGCCTAGTGAGAGGTGACAAGATGTGTAATGGCCTTGTGATCCATATGATTAGATGTTGCCTAGTGAGAGGTGACAAGATGCTTTATGGGCCTTATGAGCCATGAGAACAATTGTGGCATAGTGAGAGGCACCAAGATGATTATAAAAGTTTACTGTAAGAAATGATAATACTAAACCTAATAAAAAGGAACAATTGTATTCAATAAATAATGTGAACAACTATGAAGGCTAACCTCAGGGTTGAAAGCCTAGAGAAGGATGTGATGGTTAATGATGGGTCAAAGGAATTTATAATCTGTGATCTATGTAATCAGGTGTGGTTAAAGTCCAATAGCAGGGAGAGGTGTAATGCCTCTAATCAGGGTTGGTTAAAGTCCAATAGCAGGGAGAGGTGTAATGCCTCTAATTAGGGTTGGTTAAAGTCCAATGCCTGGCTGTGTAATCATGATTGGTTAGAGTCCAATGCCTGGATGTTTAATCAGGATTGGTTAAAGTCCAATGCCTGGCTGTGTAATCAGGATTGGTTAGAGTCCAATGCCTGACTGTGTAATCAGGATTGGTTAGAGTCTAATGCCTGGCTGTGTAATCAGGATTGGTTAGAGTCCAATGCCTGGCGGTGTAATCAGGTTCGGAAGAGTCCATTACCTGGAAGAGGCTCAATGCCTATAATGATGAGACATGATTGGCAATAACTCAATGCCTGTAATGATGACACAGGATTGGTAATAACCCAATGCCTATAATGATGACACAAGATTGCTAATAACCCAATGCCTGTAATGATGACACAAGATTGGTAATAACCCAATGCCTGTAATGATGACACATGATTGGTAATAACCCAATGCCTGTAATGATGACACATGATTGGTAATAACCCAATACATGTATTAATGATATAAGAGTACATAGTATATATAATCCCATATTTGTATAGCAGATTGGCTACGACCAACAGATTGAAACAAGAATGTCCCATGGGTGACATATCAAGATGATGAGTGTCACAAGAGAAGTTTGACATGATGGTATAATTTGATAGATAAATGATATACATGTTCTTCCTATTCCTTATTAAGAGAATAGTTGATCTATTGTTCTATCATAAATAGTACAGTGCTTTAAGATGAGAATGCTTTAAATTTCTTATCCTCTGCACAATTTTATATCATTAAATTGCAATAATATTTTTTTTGGCAGAGAGTTATATCTCTCGCTGGGGCAATTACAATTGTCTCACCCCCGTGGGATCCAACATTTTTTTAGGTGGACAAGCACGGAGGAGACTGAGAATATCTTGCAGAGGAAGAACATCATCAGCAACAGTGACAACTCAAGTTGAGTGTGCTGTCTGTCGTGTTTTGTAGATAGAAGTCCTATGTTTCGTCTCTATACTCTCAGGTCCTCGGAGTTAGTAACTAGTGTTTTTGATAAATCAATCTGAGATTTTGGCTTGATGCTTGTAATCCTGAAGAAGGAATGGTACAGATTATGTACTCATGAACCAAGATGTAAATGTAATACATTGGTTCTTATTGAAAGAGTTTTCCTATGAATGGATCTCTTTGGAAAAAGGTTTTAATTTTTAGTGATTTTGTTAATCCTTTGTGAATGATATGCTTCCACATTAGTTAATCTTGTTTTTGTGAGTAGAATGCCACACTCATTGCCAAGTAAACGGGCTTCCCGTAAAACCCATGTCAAGCAACTCATAAATATCCACAACATCCCTAAAATCTTGAATCCATCTCTCAGGTTTTGATGGGCCTCCCCACTTCTCCTCATTAGATAAAATTTCATTGAAGTCTCCAAAGAAAATAGTTGATAAATCAGATTCACCTTTAAGCCTACACTTGAGATCCCATGTGTGGTACTTCTAACTTTGATCATCCTAGTAATAGATAGAAATAGCTCTCCAATGCACTATGTTATTATCCACCTAAACCAAGAAGTCCACATGATGTTGGAAAAAACTTCAGATTCCCACATTAATATCTCTCCACCAAAGACCCAGTCCCCCATACTGGTTCTCACTACATAAGAAGAAACCATCCACAAAGACACAATCCTTCTTTACCATCTCTAATTTATTACTAGCTATGCTGGTTTCTGATACGAAAACCAAACTTGGACGTTCTCTCCATCACCACTTCCGGAGAGCCTACTTTCTTTCGAGGTTGCCCAACCCTTGACAGTTCCATCTTAGGATTTTCATTGCCCTTCACGGGTCTGGTCAACCCCGAAACCCGCTACTTGAAGCTCAACGCTCCCTTGTGTGTCATTGGCTCCCGTATCTGCCCCGTGATGCTTCTTCATAGGAAAAATCAGCCCACGTTCCATATCAATATCCATTGCCCCTTGATTTGAGTCCCATCCTCGCTTACCAGACAAATGCATCTCCCTCTCTTCCACTGAACCCACAGGTTCTCTTTCATCAATAATCACCTTTCTCCTAATAATCTTCAATTTCCGTGTCAACTTGCCTCCCTTATGATGCTCTGCATTAATGGTATGTCAGGTCTCTTTCTTCTTCTTTTTCCCTCATGTTTGCACCCTTGGTTTCTCCCAGCCTTTTTCAAAAGTCAAACCTTGTGCCTATTTTTGTTCCTATCTCATAGAGCATCTTTTAGCAAGACCCAATTCCATATGCAATCTCATGAACACAAACGAAGTAGGTACATATATAGTAGCCTACGTTGGGTCCTTCTCTCTGAAAATCGATGCATATTGATTGCCCCTTACCTCCTCATCAATGAAGCCATTGCTTGCTAACAGTACAGTGCTACTTTGAATCTGTACATCAACATCAGTAGTAGGAATAGTAGCTATCTTTTTTCTTGCATCTTCCCCTACCTTTAGTGTTGTGATAGTTGCATTAGTGGACTCTCCGTCCCACTCTTCTCTCCCATTAACTCCTTTTGCCCTATCCCTATTGAGCGCCAGACTATGATATCTTCAGTAGCCTTATGAGCTCTCCCTCCACCATGATCCCTGAGAAACACAGTGATCCCACCCACTGCCTCCTGCCTCGGTGTTTCTCCCTTGCCATCCACAACTGATCTCCTCATGATACTATGCTCCTGTCTTTGCATATCACCATGAGATCTACCTAGTTTCATACAAAAATTGAGTTTATTCTTCATCGAACCCACACAATAAACCTCCTCCGTTGATGTTAGTCATGGCTTCCTTAGAGACACCTTCGACCAAGCCCCCCATACATGTTGTTGGCTCTCTTGCTCATCCTCATGATCACAGCCCCTATCGACATGCCCTAGATGGACACACAAGAAGCATAAATTCAACAACCTTTCATATTTAATTTCAAGTGTGTAGATCAATCCCTTCCCGTATTGCATCTTTAGGGCTCTCTTAAGGGGGTGGAAGTCATCCAAGCAAACTCGGATTCTAGACAAAGAGTCCCATTCGAGATCATCTAGATCCACCTGTACCACACACCCCAGTCTGCTAGCAATTGATGACACGTCCGTTTCTTATCTATATCCAAGCGGTAATCCATAGATTCAAACCCAGAACAAGGCTTCACTGAAAATGATCTACCCTGGAAAGTCATCGTCCTCCACCTCTTTCATAACGAGTAGCCGGTTCTCAAAGTTCCAAGGACCACCTTCAACAACCTTCAACTTGTCCCTCCAGTGAAGGAACTAGATGACGAAACCTCAGGGTCCAATTGCTTAAAGATGACTTTATTCGGTAGTGACCAAGCCTGACTTAACGTGCATTTCATAGCCCAGAAATTGTAAGGCTGATTAGTGTGCAAGTGCACCAACAAGGCTAGCTCCACATGTTCCCTTTGCATGCCCCTTGCTTCGTCTTCTAAAATGATTACTTGATCATCCTCTTCATCCCGTAACCCTAGTCATGAACACATGTCTACCAGTTCTTCTGCCATCTCGTGACCGTGATTCGAAGCCCTACCTGTCCTTAGACCTACAAGAGGGATGTAACCGCTTGGGAGAGTATCACACCCGCCGTCGCCCTCCTATCACCGGAGTACTAGGGTTACGTTGAGGGAGAGTTTGTATGCTGGACATATGTAGACCTGATATGAGGTATGTTGCATCTCCTAAATCAGATTGAGAAATTGACCTAACGTTCCTCTCTCTCTATCCATTGAACATATTACCCTATACAAATTATCCCTTTTCTGAGGATTTGTTTTATGAGAAGAATATTATGTTAATTTCAATATTGTGTTACACTTCAATTAATGGTATTCTTATTGATATTTGATTTGTATCTTGTCTATCTTTTTACATGTGGTAACCCTATGCTGAGAATTTGAACTAAATGAAATCTTATTTTCCAATGTGATAGCCTCTTGTGATGTTTTGGTGTATTTTGATTGTGGACATGATTGGATATTTGTTTATGGGCCCTCTTACCGCACATGATAACTACTAGATGTTCTCATCCCTTATGTGATCTTGACTAACCTTATTGTTGCATCAACATTAGTTCATGGCTTAGACTAATCTTATTTTGGTAGCCGTACATTAGTATGACCATACATTTGGATGTATGTATTCTATCCTAAGTGTGCATATTCCATGTTGTATATATATAAAGGGTCCACGTATTCTACCCAGAGTTTACTTATTCCACCCAATAATTTTATTTTGACATCCTATTGTGTCCCAGTCCTTCTTGAAATTGTTGGAAATATGGCTATAGAGCAGGCAATGGAAACAAAATTTTTTATCTACCATATTCCCCATAAACAATAGATCATGTCAATAACTATGATGCAAGAAGGATGGTTTCGAGGATATACCTATTCCTAGATCAAGTCTAGTGACAATCCTTGTCATCGTAGATCCACAACTTCTGAATCCTAGTTGCACTAGGACTCATCTACACGGACTGTGGCCACACACTTGTCTTCCTCAGAAACTCCTCTTGTCATGGACTGTTGGTTGATGTTGTCCTCCTAGAGGCAGACAGTGGCCTCCCTCCTTTGTGGTAGTCTACACAGACTGCCTAGAACTCATGTTGTCCTGCTAGAACGATGAGGAAGGAGTCGTCCCTCCTATTGGTGTACTAGTCACCAACTTGCTCTCCAACAATAATGATCTTAGTTTCTCTCTCCCTTGGATATCCCTCCCTAGTCGGGTAGGACTTGCCTGGACACTAGTGGTTACCAAATCAGAGTGGAAAATGTTGGTCAGAGTGACTATTTCTCAATTATTTGTGTTATTCTCTGGGAAGCCGCCAGTACCCCTCTATTTATAGGTGGTGTTTGTGTGATCACCTGGAAAGTTCTCCCTCTTCCTTTATAAACCTTCCCTTTCCTATTTTGACTCAACTGACTTGATCTAATTTCAATTATGTGATTTAGGTGCTTCAATAGATAATTGAGGTCCCATCGACTCTATGATCCAAAATGTACCACTACCCTGCATCATTTACCATCATTTTTTATCATGATCGACCATCCTTTTTCCTTTATTTTGGTCATCATTAATGATTTCTTTTATCCTTCAATGTACTCTATGTTGTAGAGTTTTTGATCCACTGGCGCAAAAATCATGTCTATCGGACCAATAAAACTCTAGTTTTGACTTTATAAAGTTTAACATGATTCATCTTTTTATTCTTTTCTCTTCTTGGGATGGGCCACATGGGCCCAAATGTCCAAACTGCTACCTAGTGACTCATCCCTCTCCCACTTCCTCTTTGGGGAAAAATTAGAAGGTTGCAGATCTCTCCTGCTACCTCCAGCCAAACTAGGCAATGGAGGAGGAGAAAGACTAGAACCCTAATCCCTTAGTCATATATATCCCCTTCTCGTTTACCCCTTCTTTTCCCTTATTTGCTGCAGCCTCCAGCCCCCTCGTTTCTATCCCCGTTTGCAATGATGCTCCAACAGGCTACCTCCTCACCCCAACTCATCCTTTCTACCTTGATAGGTGATGAGGACGGTGGCAAGATTCTTTAGGAGCATGAATGCCATGCCCTAGGCCTCATCTTTCCTTGACGGACCTCACTACAAGCCGCTAGAGGTGTCTAATCACCAAAGCGTAGGGCCGAAAGTTCCCCTATTTCTCCCCTATTCTATAGCCGAGGGACACATATAGCGTGAAGCAGAATTAGGGAAGAGGTAGGCGGTGAGCAGGGTCTGGTGGCCACAAATTTCATATTAGAAATATGAATGAGTTTAATATATTATAAAGATAATTTGAACAAATTTGAATCTGAGCATGATTTGAAAGTGATTAGAAAAAGCTGAGGATTGAGAATGATGAGAACTCAAACAATCTTCTTTATAAAGAGATCTAATGGATGTGGATAATAATAAATAATTGATTATCATCTTGATACATGTATTACATAATCAAAATTTAAAAGAATAACTCCATCATTTATCCCACCCATCAAGAAGCAAGATCAAGGTCAACGACACTAAAATGAAGAATTACATACCCACCCACCCCTGACAATAGAGAAGGAAGAGTCCTAGACTGAATACCTTGGTAAAAGGGGGATCAACATGTGCAATGGAGACACATGTGGATAGTGGTAAGCCAATCGAAATAGAAGGTCATTCCCATTGAGGCATCATTTTACCATGTCAATTAAGATGATAGATCTACTGTGCTAGAATGTTAGGGGGTCAGCAGTGATGATAGGCTCTGAGTCATTAATGATATGATTCAATAACAGAAACTAAGAATTACGACAATTCCAGAGACCAGAATTACTGGAGACAATGCTACCAAGATTATCAAACAATTTAATTTCCCAAGATCTTACTGAGTTGAAGATAGAGGATATGTTGGGGGCATATGGGTTTGATGGAATGCAAACCACTACAAGGTGGACATTATATGAAGCCATAGGCAATTTATTTCATACTAAGTGAATAAGGAATCCCTTGTGACCATTGTTTACGTGAACCCCCACATCAGGACTAGGAGACTCCTATGGAAAATTTTTAGAAGTATGGGGAGTATGTTCGAAGAACCTTGGATCACAATGGGGGATTTTAACACCACCATCAATCCTATAAAAAAATGTGGCAGTGACCATTACAAATGAGAAGAGGCAACTTTATTCTCCAATACCCTAAAGGAATCTGATTTGTCTAACCTTAGATTTTCATGCATGAGATGTACATATAGTCATAGACTTTTATAGGAGCTTCTCAGTAGAGCCACTATAAACAACTAATTTATCAGCTAGTTTCCAAATGTCATAGTTGAAATCTGCTGAGGTTGGGTTCTGACCAGTACACCTTATATTCTTTCGAATTGAAACATTCCAAATACACATCTAACTCATCCTAAGGCCAAATATAGAAAAATTATATATCAATTTGATACTCTCGAAAAGATATACAAGATGAGCATATTTCCATACTCCGAATCCTCTTTCTATTCTCCTATTTTTCTAAATATGTAATCCTTGGCCATGCTGACATCATTTAATGCATGATTGTGATAAAGCTTGGATCTTTGATGCACCTCTACCTATCTAATGATCATAACTATACCTTTTATGTACTTTTAAACTAATGGAGGGTCCTAATCAAACCTATTGCTCATGAATGACTCTAGTTGTACTTATGTGTCTAGTTTAGGACTTGAATAATGTACCTTTTCCCTAATTACTACCTTTTGCATCTAATATGACATGTAGCCTCGACTTAACTTGGAAATCAATATTCTTATGTAATCATATAATACATTTATACCCCTTTATCCTCCTTTTACTATGTTTGGGTCATATGGGCCTAAATTCATATATGTATCCCTCATGATCATAGAAAATGAATGGAACATTCAAATGACTTGAAACATGAAACACACCTTTATGATGGACCCTAAACTATTAAAATGTCATCAATTACATAATTAAGTAGGTTCAAACCTAATTTGGCCAAAACCCTAAAATGAATGTAATTGGGGCTAATGATGAGAATCTAATGCATGTATGCAATCTTGTACTTAACCAGGTGTGGCTTGATATCTAGATGGTCAAGGACATGTTTATGAAATCTCTAAATCAGGTATGGGCTTTAAATAATTATATGGATATGGATTTCTTGCTTGAAATGTGATACATATGTAAGCTTGTTTACTTGCTCAAATATTGCCATGTAGTTTTCTAGTATGTACTCGATGTTTGTCTTGTATCATGGTTTTATAACTTGCAAACATAATATAAAAACTCCAATACACAATGTTGAAACAAGGTTAGCTCTTGGAAATGGCCTCGAGGTCCCTCACGTATAGAAGGGTTAGCTAATCTTGAGCACCCTTATGGATCCTTCCAATGGGAAGTTGATCAAAGGCCTTATGAATACATGATATGATGGTATAATTGGAGCAGAGCAACATAAAACATGGGCTCTCATTTTTCTAAGCACTTAACATGTTATTTTCTTTCTCATTTAGTTCTGGAAATCTTTTCAAATTATGCAAAGCTTATGTATATATATCTTTTAGCCCTGTACTCGGCACCACGTGCGCTTGACCCGCCTTGTTTCCCATATTTTAAAGGTTCAAAGATGGCTAGAAGTTGATGGGATTGGTGATATATGTTAGGTATACTTTTTAGATCCCTAGTGTACATGAGAAGACTTGAAAATTATACTCTTAAATATGTAATTGAACCTTATAATAAAATTTTTGCTTAATATATCTTGTCGAATGTTGAGATTAAGATTATGATTGGTGCTTTTATCTTGTTATCTATTAATGTATGCTAAGCTTTATGCTTCTACATTCACACTTTGTTAATACCATGCTAAGGAAGGACACCTAGGTCCTATTGCCATTGGCTTTATAGTCATTTGGAGTTAGGATTTGGGTAACAAACGGTTCCGTGACAGTTTAGGTCCGGGTTCCCAATCTATACAGGAGTGGAAGGGACTGGAAGATCTCAAAATTTTGCAATAATTCTAGAAATTTCAAAATCTACGATAGCACAAATGGTCATTTGTCTATTTCCTAGTTGTACATAAATTTAGAAATTCGTTTCCAATTAATATCCCATATTAATTTCCTTGTACAACAGGTAATGTGCAACTCAAACGAATTATGAAACTTCTAGAACCTTCCCTCAGACAAACTGGACCATCTTGCCCATGCGAGATGACCATCTCAGTTCACCAGATGGTCGTCTGGTGACCTGAGTCGAGCCGGTCTGTTTGGACGGTTCACTTCCTAAGACAATTCGAACTCACAATAGGCCTAACTTCCTAGACGCCCATATCAACAATCGAGACGGCCGTTTGGCACTTCCATACGACCATCTTAACACTAGAGATGGTTGTTTGGAAGTTCTATCAGCCTATTTATTGCCTGAATCAATTACCAAAACACTTTAGTACTTGATTTAACTATCATTTGAGATCTGAACTCCTCTTCTAGGTTGAGATCTATGAATGTGACCTATAGGTCCCATATTATGATGGAAATGAATGTCCATAACAACTTATGACATCACAAGCAATGAGTGGTTTCTGGTCACACATCAATGCTACCCAAGTAAATGAGAAGTTGGGAAACAACTTCAACCTAGAATCTGTGTATGGTGTTACAATGTTTGTATAGTTCCTTTGTCACTGATGTCTAGATTGAACTAGAGGCATGAAGTAGTCACCCTCATTATTATTCAATCTTGTTTCTTGAAACAAGAACAAACTGTCAAAGATATATGTAAGCTCAATATCACATATTGACTCACATGCACATAGCCATGCATTTCTCAGTCTCGCTAGTCAAGAGGCCTAGGACATCACACTCCAGTAGGAGGGATAAATCCCATATCTATCACTCACAGTCAATCCCCATGTGTCAAAGTCACCAAATCATCACCGTTATTAGAATCCATATTTCAGGATTGTGTTTGATGGTGTCAAAGTGTATCCAATGACATGTGAGGAGTGCAGTGATTTCAGGTCTAAGAACCACAATCTCCACCATCACTATGAGAGCTGACTATGACTTCCATGATGATGGCTTCCTTGTGTTAGTCTCATGGTGGGTCTATGTGATACTCCTCTAACATGTATATGTGTGCTTGGTTTGATATATCCGTAACATGAATAATGAGATTTAGTCATCAACCAACTCACACTCTGATCTTATGTGTTATTGTTGTTTATCAACCTTTCACAATAACAACTGATCAGGTACATGGAGAATATGTGTATGTACTCTTATCATCCATATGATCTCATCCATAAGGGTAGTAACTTGAATACATAAATCATTGATTAATATGATTCTCTAGACATTTATAATGTTACATCATTATCTCATAACTGAATTAAATAGAATAAATTGGAAGCTTGCCTTTTATTGATTAATCTAATCATATACATTTATGCCATTACGATCAACACATGATTTTCTCTCTGGGCATACATTTCAACAGACTCCCACTTGTACTTAGAGCCAATTGTTGGTATAGTATGCCCAAAGAGCCAATCATATGATGATTGTAATGAGGCATGTGATACTTGATTTGATAATAATAAAGGCAATTTCTGTCTATATGTTTTAAGTATTTTGAGATAATAGTATAGCACGCTAGATGTCTAGAGAGTGACAATACTCAATGACGTATGTCTTCAAGTACATGACTTGAACAATGAGATCATATGGATGTTAAGAGTATGTACATTCTCACTATGGTCCCTAGTTAGTTGTTATTGTGGAAATAACCATAGACATCAATAACACAAAAGACTAGTGTGTGTTGGTTGATGACGGAATCTCATTAGTCATGATATATGATATCAAACCAAGCATATAGATACATGTTAGAGAACAGTGTATCAGACAGACCCACCGTAAGAGTGATGCATGGAAACCACACTTGGTTTGTTAGGATCATCTCTTATAGTATTGGTGGTGACTGTGGTTCTTAGACCTGAAATCACTACACTCATCACATGTGGTTGGGTACACTTTGACATCATCAAATGTAGTCCTGAAACATGGGTTGTTATAACGGTGATGATTGAGTGACTTTGCCACATGGGGACTTGACTGTGAGTGAGATATGAAATTTGTCCCTCCTAAGGGAGTGTGATATCCTGTTCACTTGAGAAGTGAGATTGAGAAATGCATGGGCATGCACATGTAAGTCAATATATGATATTGAGCTTACATATATCTTAGATAGTCTACTCTATATCAATAAACATGGATTGAATATTTGTAGAGGATGACAAGTCCATGCCTCAAGTTCAATCCAGATATCAGTGACAAAGGAACTATACATTCACTATAACACCAATAACAAATTGGGGGTTGAAAGTTGTTCTCCAACTTTCCTCTTCACTTGGGTAGCACTAATGTGCGACTAGGCACCACTCTTTTCTTGTGATGTCATAAGTTAGTTATAGACATTCACTGCCAACATGAAATGGAACCTATAGGGTCACACACATAGAATTATCTTGGAAGAGGAGTTTATCCATGAATGTTGTTTAGATTGATTACTGAAGTGTTCAGGTACTCAATTAAACACTCAATCGATAGACTTGACTTAAAATCATCAAGTTCAAGTGTTGAACCAACTGATTAGAGTATCAGATTGATCGAGAACTTTATTGACTGAGTTCTGCACAACCTAGACCACTAATTGACCGGTTCGCTGGGTGAACCGATCGGCTCATGGTCAGTGAGATGACCAGTTCACTCTGGTGAACCGATTGGTTCACATGGACCAAATGAGCAGGTGTTGGGTTTCCCAGTTCGTGAGAAAAGATCCTCATCTCACTTGTTCAATTTGATTGGGACAAAAATGAATCTTTGCATTAATAAGAAATGAATAAGGAAAGTCAATTGTGGGCAAGTCTTAGAAGTGAAATGACTGATTCATTTTGTGAATCAATCATCTCACCTTCCCAAACAACTGGTTCAGCTATGAACCGATTGACTCACCTGCCCAAATGATTAGTTTAGTTGTGAACTGATCGGTTCGCCTGCCACAGTGCAATTAGTTCATGGAAAATCCAGACCCTTCTACTCCCGCACAGACTAGGAACCTTGACCCTACCCTCTACTATAAATAGAGGGGTACATGGGCTTCTTAAAACACACAAGTCAGAACATCAGTTGCTCTGCAAAGTTGTTATCCTCTCTAGTTTTGGTAACCAAGGAAGCCCAAGCAAGTTCTACCCATCCAGGGAGGAACAACGAGGGAAAGACAAATGCAGAAAAGCAACTGGTGGTGGGAGAGTGTGTTGGTGACTAGTACACTGACAGAAGGGGACAAATCCTTCTAGTCCATCCTTTAGGATGACTAGAGTTCTCGGTGGTCTGTGTGGACTATTTATAGAGGTGGAAGATTTTTTCCGCTCAAGAGGATGACCGTCAACTACAATCCAGGTCAAGACCAGGAGTTGCATAGACGTCGTCAAAGATAGGTGGTTGAAGGCCACACTAGTTGCAAGGTATTGTCACTTAGAAAGCCTCAAGACCATGTATATATCACTAAACCATCTTTCCTATTGCATAGTTGTTGATGTGATCTGCTGGTTATGGGTTTGTGGTTAGATAATTTTTTTGTTTCCGCTGCCTGTTCTGTCCCACAAAACCCAATAGTGGTATCAGATCCATGTCAACATACTATGTTTTAGGATTAATCGATATGATTGGATTTTAATTTATCGCCATTTATTTATTTCATACGATGTGAATAATTTAATTGGCTAATGCGCATATCTTATTAAACACCACAAATCCCTATATACATATATGATATGGTATATATATGCAATCGATACGTGTCACCCTAAAATGGTTTTGATGGTGGATGTGTAGCATGGTTATGGCCTATAAACCCCTATGTGTGTGCTTGGTTTGTTGTGGTTGTTTGGATCTTGGTATGCATACTAAGTCCTTTCTTCTATTCCAGATGTAACTCGAGATAACTGGAGCCTTATCTTCTACCTTTTCTCCCCCCAAATGTACCTTGGGGTTTCCCAAGGATATATGTAAAAGTAGGATATTTTTATTTCCTATTATGTTGAAGAATGGTGGGTGCTCAGATGAGTGGTTAATGTAGAGAGATGAGCAGTTGGTGGCCTGATGAGGAGCATGATCACCCGACAAACTAACCGTCTGGAGGAGCCAGGTGATATGTTGGTGACAACCAACTGACCGGCCAGGAGGTGAGCCGATCAGTCATAGGATGAGCTGATCAACCCGGAACGGTTCAAGCACAAATCTTCATCAACTACAGGTTGCTGCATATGATGTAGACCTAGATGACCTTAATTCCTTGTGTCCCAAGGAATTACAAATAGGATGGCCATAATCATCGCTTTATCACTTCACATGTTTTTTTAGGGATATAGCATGTATATGATACATACTTTATATGTGGTTATTGGATATATATATGTATATAAATACCAAACCCCTCAATATAAATATTAAGTTTAAGATGCCTTCCAAAAGCAGTACACATGAAAAATTTGATCGAGTAAGTGTGGGCACGCCCTAGCGTGGTGCACCGTCTATCTCGTGGAAGTGTGATGGTGAATATGTGGGTCTGCCCTAGCATGGTGCATATTAATTGTGTTGGCATTTGGGTTGGACTTATCTAGGTGACCTTGATCGAATCAAGCACCTAGAGGCATGGGGATGTACATGACAAAGAGTTGTGCATGACATCTATCAAGAGTTGCATAAGATGCAATTGGCAAAAGTTGCCTACTTGAAAGAATCTAGTTGTGGGTGACAATCCTAGCTGGTCCATGACTTAGAGGAAATCAGGCTCTTGCTCACTAGAAGGTTGTACACTACAATCTTCCAAATTGATGGTGAGGGCTATCAATTTGATCAAAATAGTGGGGGTGAAAGTTAATTAAAGACCTAATTTATATCGTCAACTTTATCAAATCAAACAAATAAAAAATATTTTGAAATATTGCAAATTCTTTTGTAGAATCCAAATGATAAACAAATATACATTATCATTGTGATTAGTTCATAAATGGGATAAACTTTAAATCTGGTTTGGGACCTTTGAGAAGTGTTCTCAATAGTGAGTGTAAACTCTGAAGTCCATTAAAGACCAGAGCCAATAGAACCACACCAAATGCGCCTAAGGCTGAGATTGGATGCTTACTTGAAGTATGCCAATGATGCCTAAGACATTAAGAACCTTATGCTCAGATATATGAACTATGAGTTGCATAAATAACTTGAAGCATGGACATTCTTGAGATGTTTATACATCTTAAGAATCATGTAAAGAGTGAAAGGTATAATGTATTCAAAGTGACATTTGAGTATAATCAGATAGATGGAGATCAAGTATAATCTCAATGCTCAATATGATTGTGCATATAGATCAACTGTGATTTCTTATACATCAAGAGTTGACCAAACATATGATTCTATAAATCATTGTGTGAATCAAATAGCTTGTTTATCAAATGTTGATAAACTTGGCCAAACCATTGTCTAAAGTGCTTGGTATATTGATGCCAAAGCATGAATGAAGAAAGGATAAAACCTGTGATAATGATCAGCAGAGTGAAGCCCATAGACTAAAGCAAGGTCAAGAAGTGTTCTGAAGCCAAGCTTAGGTCCAAGTCTTCATCACTTAGGATATGGAAAGGAGTAAGTTGGAAGGGAAATAACCTTTTTATAGAGGATCTCAAGAAGATGAAAGAGAGATAGAGATCTCTATTTCAGGACCTAAGAAGAAGTAAGCTAGAAACTATGTGGAGCAAGAATTTCTACCATTACAATTACATATGACATTCATGGGCATATAATAGAATTAATGAATTGCTATTATACATCTGCCATCAATGAAATCGCCATACATCTTGTATGGACAAGAGTGTAATGAACCGATGTTTCATTTCAAAGAAATGATCTTTGATGGCAATGCCTATGTCTCATCAACTATACTTGATAGATAAAATGAAAAATGTGTGTGACACATGTAATCAATGATATGATAAATCAAACTTGAATACCTATAGCATAGTCACTTCTAGTTTATAAATGAGATTTGCATTCCTAGAAATCCATATGATGGTTATCTAGACTCATTTTGGTTATTGATCCAATAGAGACATGCTAATCTCATTCATTGTGCAATATGACAAAGGTTCTTCACTAGATGTAGTGGGAGAACGATTATTATATTAAGGATTATACATATAGATGTATATAGACCTTTTAGAATAAATGCTAAAGGTAATCAACAATACTTCAATATATTTACTAATGACCTCAGTAGATATGGTAGTTTGTATTTAATAAATACAAACATGAATCTCTTAAAGTGTTCAAGGAGATCATAAATGAAATACATAACAAACTTGGTATAAGTATTAAATTTTGATATGATCGATTTGGAAATACTTTGAACCAAGAGTTTGAGAACCTTCTGGAAGATCATGATAATGTATCATTATGGATTCCACCTGAAAAACAATGATAATGTATCACGAGAAGTGTATCAGAAAGTAGGAATCACACCTTGATAAGTCAGAGTGTGAATACCAACTAAACTTCAAATTTTTTTTTGGGCACATGCTTAACACTAAAACAATGTACCATATAATTAGTTCAAAAGACACCATATGAGATATGGAATGGGAAGTGTCCCGATATGCCTTTATAAAGATTAGGATGAAAGCCTAAATAAGAAAATGTTTCTTAAAAGGTTTTGTCCACAAATCACATAAATGTTATTTTGTTAAATACTACTTTGATATCCAAATCCAAAAACAAAGGCATTTTGGATGACTGCATTCCTAGAGGAGAACCTAGTTCTAAAGGAATCAGTGGGAGAGAAAAGTAGTACTCGAAATGTTCAAGACAAACAAGAAAAACATTGAACTTAAGGAGGTACAATGGGAATAAAGAGAATCACAAAATGTTGTGGAATCTCAAAGTTCCTTAAGTAACACACAAAACTCATGGTTCTGGTAGAATATGCCTAGAGCTTGAATGATATATGATATCTTATGGACAAGAAGGTGATGAGTTGATCATATGATGATTCAACAGTCTACCTAGAAGCTAATGAGAGCCAGAAACTATGATATGGCTTGATGCCATGAAATCCAAGATGGACTCCATGTACATAAACAAGGTATGACCTTGGTTGATCCACCTAAAGGGGTAAAACCCATAGGGTACTTTTGGGTCTTCCAGAAGAACACTGACATGGAGGGTAATTTGGTTGCAAAGAGTTTATAACAAGTTGAAGGTGTTGAACATGATGAAATTGTTTCAGCAGTTACCAAGTATAAATCCATCATGATAATGCTTGCTATTGTAGCTTAATGGAAATAAAGTCCATGAAGGTGCATAGATCAATTTATGGATTGAAGTGGGCACCTCAGAACTGGGATCTGCTACTTGACAATATAGTCAAAGTGTTTCACTTGAGTCAAAATAAAGAAGTAATGTGTGATTACAAGAATTTAGAGGGACCATATTTATATTACACATATTGATGGGGAATAACATCCTTATACTACAAATATTAAAACCTGGAAACAAAGTGCATTCTAAAGTTTTAAAGAAGCATCCTATGCGATAGGAACCAAGATCTATAGACAAGTCAAGAGGGCTTCTTGACCTAAGAAAGAGAACATACATCGGTAAGATGCTAAAAGGGTTCAACATGATGAGAGAAAACTTATCCATGTTCCATGGAGTTTGTCTCTCAAGAGCCAAGTGTCCCAATTGTTATGAAGAATAAGGAACACATGGATAGATGCCATATGCATTCACAATTGGATCTATCACATATGAATTCATCTCGTTATCTTGTATGTATTGGACATGACAAAAAAATATGAACTAATTATCTTGTATGTATTGGACATGACAAGCATATATGAACTCATCATCTTGTATGTATTGGACATTACAAGAAGATACATAATCCAATTATTTTGTATGTATTGGACATGACAAATGGATATATGTAGAAATCTAGTAAGAGTTACTGGAATAACATGAAGGACATCTAATACTAAAAGGATTAGTTCTTTAGTTATGGTAATAAGGAAGAGTTGGGTGTAAAGAGTTACACTGATGCAAGCTTCCAAAATGACAAAATTGTGTTTGACCTTGGAATAAGAATTGTTAGTTGGAAATGTTCCAAAATAAGACAATTGATTAATTCCACAATAAGAAGTCGAGTATCTTAGTGTTACGAACACTATAAAGGATACGATATGGATCTAGAAGTTCATATGGATGAACATGTGGTAGGTTTTGACCATTGGTGACTCGAAAGTAATATTGCGACAACAATGGAGCTACTAGTTAGGCAAAGGAATCTCAGATAGCATACCACGAAATTTCCAACTCATAAGAGAGATCGTACAACAAGGGGATGTGAAACATGCAATATATCAACTTGAAGCAAATGTTGCTTACCGGCTATAAAAGCACTTGTGCAGCAGAAACATGATGGACATGTTAAGATCACTTGGAATGTGATTCGTGGGTGATTGGATCTAAGTGTAAGTGGGAGTCTATTGGTATAGTATGCCTAGAGAGCCAATCATATGATGATTGCAAAGAGGCATGTGATACTTGGTTTGATAATAATAAAGACAATTTCTATCTATATGTTTTAACTATTTTGAGATAATATTATAACATGTTAGATGTCTAGAGAATGACAATACTCAATGACATATGTCTTCAAGAACATGACTTGAACAATGAGATCATACATTTGTTAAGAGTGTGTACATTCTTGCTATCGTCCCAGTCGGTTGTTATTGTGAAAATAATCATAGACATCAATAAATTGATCCTTGGACTCATCTCCACAGATCACTGTCATGGGCTTGTCCTTCTTCAAGTTTTCTTCAGAACGAATCAACATGGCAAACAAGTGTGACATCTGTCCAGTCATATTACTCACATGATAACATGCAATAAAGTAGCTATATGATTCAAGCATAGTCCTCAGAATCATAGCAATGGCCAAATATTGGCTCAAGGTAAATCCCAATTATTCATGATGATACACATGTCCAATCATATTGAGAACATGTTCCTCTACTGAGGTTCCCTCTGTCAGCTTTGACTCAAGCAACACCTTCAAGATATGGTCCCTTTGTTTCTTTTCAAGACCAAGTGTCACTTTATTATGATGTCTTACCATCTCAAGAACACTCATGTCTTCACACAACTCATGGAGATCATAGTTCATGCAACTTACCATAAGGTACTTTATCTCCAAGGAATCATTGGCATGCTTCCAGTAAACATCCACTTGTGCCCAGGGTGCATTAGGAAGAGGTATTGTAGGTACTGGATTGTCAAGGATGAAGAGCTTGCGCTCTTCATTGAGAACCCTTGTCAATTTCCATAACCAGTCATGGAAATTTCTCTCGTCAAGTTTTTCCTTCTTTAGGACCAATCACAAATCTAATTTGTTAGTCATTTGATTCTACAAGAGAAAATTTGCATTTGTCAAAAACCATTTTTGATTTGATTTTATTTGAAAATTTTGACAATATTAATCAGATCTTTACTTATTATCACTCCCACTATTTTTGTTCGAATTGGTAGCTTTCAAAATGAATTTAGAATATTGCAGCGTACAATATTCTAGTGTGCCTAGATTCATATTTCATCAAATCATGAGTCAGCTTTGGATGATCGCCCACAACTTGACTATTTAGGTAGGCCATCATGCCAATTGCATCATATGAAAATCTTATATATATGATATGCACAACTCCTTGGCATAATCATCTTCATTCTTCTGGGCTTAGACACTCTAAGAATCACCAGTTAAGCCTGACCTAAAAACTGACACGATAACAATGCACCCCACTTTGGTGGCTCCTACATCATTACCATCACACTTCCATGAGATAGACAATATACCATGTTTTGGCATTATCTATGATTGTTTGATCAAGCTTTTCACATGTGCCATTGTTGGAAAGAAGATAAGAATTTATATTTTAATTGAGGGACTATACATAAATACATATACCTTATCCAATCACCACTTATATAGTACATATCATATACATCCTGTATCCCACAATAAAAACACGCAATAAATGAAAGAGATGGTTATGGCCAGCCTAATGTAATCCCTTGGAGCCACAAGATGGTATGGCCATCTTGGTCTAGATCACATGAAAAAACCTATTGTTGATGAAGATCCATGCTTGCCAATCCGGGTTGACTAGTTCAACCTTTGAACCAGTCATCTCACCTCTTGGTTAGTTGTTTGATCATCTCATTGGTCATCTAGTCCATATGTCCACCATTGGCTGTCTCGTTTAGCTGATCGGTTGGGTCCACTAGTCGATTAGTCCAGCTTGTACACATGTTCTCTAAGGTCCTTTGTCCCATCTTTGGGACGTCTTTATCTTCATCATAACAGAAAGTAAACTGTCCTACTTTTAAATAATTATGGAGAAATCATGAGTTACATTTGAGGGGATCAAGGATAGAAAATAATTAGCTTTAAATGGGGAAGATAAGATAGAGTCTCAGTATGTTAACTGAGATAAATAGATAAATCAACAAAATAACCATGCACAGAATATAGGGGTTATTGGCCATAACCATGCTACGCATCCACCATCAAAACCGCTTTTAGGGTGATGCTATAAATTGCATATATATCATATATATTAGTTTGGCATTATCATGGTGTTTGGTTTTGATAAGATACTATTCACATTGTATGCAATAATAGAATGACAAAATCAAAATACGATCATATTGATTATGCCATAATATAGTAAATTGACGTTGTCTTTGATACCACTATTGGGAAATATGGCTATAGAGCAGGAAACAGAAGCAAAAATTTTGTCTGCCATATTCCCCATAATAAGTGAATTACGTAAATAACTATAATGTAGGAATGATGGTTTGAGGATATACGTGGTCCTGGAGAAATTCCAGTGAAAAATATCATCGTCGTAGATGCGCGACTTCTGAATCCTGGTTGCACTGGGACTCATCTGACTGTTGTGTCTCTTGGTTTGCACCATGGACTACGGCCACGATCTACTAGTTGATGTGTCCTCCTAGAGGCAGACAACGACCTCCCACCTCTATGGTAGTCCACATGGATCACCTAAAACTCATGTCATCCTCCTAGAATGATCAGGAAGGAGTTGTCCCTCCCATTGATGTACTAGTTACCAACTTGCTCCCCCACAACAATGATCTTTGTTGCTCTCTCCCTTGGCTATCCCTCCCTAGTCGGGTAGGACTTTCTTGGGTTCTCGTGGTTACAACAACTAGAGAGGACAACATTTTTTAGAGCAACTATTTCTCAATTGTTTGTGTTGTGCTCTGAGAAGCCCCAATACCCCTTTATTATAGGCGGGGTTTGGGTCAGGGTTCCCAGTTTGTGCGGGAGTGGAAGGGACTGGAAGATCTCAAATTTCCACAACAATTATGGAAATCTCACAACCTACGACAACCCATACAATCATTTGGAAACCCATACGGTCGTTTGGCACAACCCATATGAACCTTTGATTATTTCCTAGTTGTACACGAATTTGGCAATTCATTTCCAATTAATATCCCATATTAATTTTCTTGCACAACAAGTAATGTGTAACTCAAATGAATTAGGAAATATCTAGAACCTTCCCTTGACCGAACTGAACCATCTTGCCCATGTGAGACGGTTGTCTCAGTTCACCCAGCCGGTCGTCTCGTGACCCTAGTTGAGTCGGTCCATTTGTTTGGTTCACTTCCTTAGACAATTCAAACTCACAACAGGCATGCCTCCCCAGACACCCATCACAACAATTGAGATGGCCATTTGGCACTTCTAGATGACTGTCTCAATACTTGAGATGTGCATTTCGTAGTGCTATCAACCTATTTGTTTCTTGAATCAAATACATAAACACTTTAGTACTTGATTCAACTATCATTTGAGATCTGAACTCCTACTCTAGGTTGAGGCCTTGTGTGTGACCCTATAGGTCCCATATTACGTTGGCAGTGAATGTACATAACAACTTATGATATCAGAAGGAATGAGTGGTGCCTAGTTGCACATCAATGCTAGCCAAGTAAATGGAAAGTTAGGAAACAACTAAAACCTACAATTTGTGTATGGTGTTACAGTGTTTGTATAGTTCCTTTGTCACTAATGTCCAGATTGAACTAGAGGCATGGAGTAGTTACCCTCCGTATTATTTCAATCTTGTTTCTTGAACCAAGAGCAGACTATCTAAGCCATGTGTAAGCTTAATATCACATATTGACTCACATGCGCATTGCCATGCATTTCTCAGTCTCGCTAATCAAGAGTCCTAGGACATCACACTCTAGTAGCAGGGAAAAATCCCATATCTATCACTCATAGTCAACCCCCATGTGAGAAAGTCACCCAATTATCATTGTTATAACAATAAATGTTTCAGGACTACATTTGATGATGTCAAAGTGTACCCAATGACATGTGATGAGTGTAGTGATTTTAGGTCTAAGAACCACAATCACCACCATCATTGTGAGAGCTAACTATGACTTCCATGATGATGGATTCCATGTGTTAGTCTCACCGTGGGTCTATCTGATACACTATTCTCTAACATGTATCTATGTGATTGGTTTGATATCGCCATATCATGACTAATGAGATTTAGTCATCAACCAACTCACACTCTGATCTTATGTGTTATTGTTGTCTATCAACCTTCCACAATAACAATCGACCAGGGACATAACAAGAATATGTATATGTACTCTTAACATATGTATTATTTCATCCACAAGGGTAGTAACTTGAATACATACATCATTGATTAATATGATTCTCTAGAAATTTATAATTTTACATCATTATCTCATAACTGAATTAAACATAATAAATTGGAAACTTGCCTTTTATTGATTAATCAAATCATTTACATTTATGCCATTACAATTATCACATGATTGTCTCTCTGGGCATACATACCAATAGAAATAACCTTAGTCTAATGTTGTTTACATACACAATCTATGATATTTCATTGCGAGATTGTTTATGGAAAGAAATTTCATAGTTGTTTGTTGTCTTTACATTTTCTTTTGATATCCATTTGTATGCTCTTTATCCCTCTTGACCTGGGAAGCCTTGAGTGTTTCATTGATGTCCTTTTTCCTTATATTTCTGAAACCATATTTTTATACACATCAATTTTGTTCTGAAAACATTCATTTTGTCTTCTCTTGTGGGGTATGCTTCCAACCCCCTAGGTGAAAGAACATGGAAGGATTTACTTGATGACATGTACATGGCTTATTTGAGATGGCTCGAAGAAATAGAATTTATCTAGTTTGAATTGCCCTATACCTAGAATTTGAAGTTGTTACTTTCACGTAAACCCCACAATGGGAGATTATGATGTAATCTTATAAAATTGAATATAGTCATTTTGTTTATTTTTGTTGCTATACTTGGTCTTGTATATCATTCATTTGAGAAAAAATACACTTGTTCCATCATACTTGTTAGTATGTTTGGATCAGATGGGTTGTTCCTCTAATTAAGTGAGGAATATATTCCCTCTCGAGTCCCACTCCATACAAGATGGTATTAGAGCCAGGTTAGTCAAATTCTGACTATTTCAATTTTTCCTCCCTTAGGTTTCCTATCTTGTCCCATGTGTTCCTTATAGAGGCCTTACCATATGTGAAAATCCTTGATGACATGTTTATGACAGATGAAATGATAAGTGAAGGATATTGAATAGGATGAAGTTCATGGGAGGATCTTAGGCTATTAACCCTAAAGTGATTAGACTCTAGTTGCTCATACCCTATGAGGTAGGTTAGTTACGACATGTATCTTTGGATGTTATCAAGTTTGACTTGAGGGTGGAGTTAGGTCATGAGGATGTAGAAGTAGTACGATAAGGATATCTTAAATGAAAAATTGTGACTAGGTTCTTGCTTTGACTTTGGGCCCTATCTTTATCTTGAATCGCAATTTTTTTCCACCCAAATATTTTTTCTTTAAATTTCTATATGTAAGAAATGTTTTATGGATTTTATCAATCTTTTCTCAAACTAAGTCACAATGAATATAATTTTGAAGTTTGGAAGTGAAACCCTAGCACTAGTTAGAGTAGACTCTAAAATCCTAGTTTTGGCAGTGGAATTATGTAGCTTGTGCTATAGCTTTCGCGGACCTACCCTTTTGCCTCCCAAAATCTATTAAGAGTTGTACCCATTTTGGATACTCATGTAAACCTTAGGGTTGTCAGGTAGTAACATAATGACCTCAAACTCAACCCTAGGTGGGTAAGATCATCTAGTTGGAGACCTGATCCAAGTATATCATAAACACACCCCTATGATTTAATATGTAACCCTAATAACTTTAAGCGTGTTTGATTTTTCTTATAAGGTTAAGAATTTTAAGGGATGAAGAGTAGATGGTAGGTAGTGTAAGGATGGTTGTATATTTGGGAAGAAATGCTCTCAAAGGTATGAATTGTTGTTATATACTGGAATTTAGCATCTTGACTCAAGAAAGCCCAATTCCATGATTAGGAGATAAGAATGCTTGACTTTGTAGATTGTGAAAAATCAAGGTTAAACTGATACCTTAATGTATATAGCTAACTCACATAACATGAATAACACAATTATAACCCATAATATATAGTCTTGAAAACAAATACAACATGTAAAGTGGCTTTAGGTTCTATAATCAATATTACATATCATCATTTGTTGATATTGACACAATAACCTAAATGTGTGTTAACATGCTAGTAACTCCATGAAATATGCCACATATGTTTTCATTGCTAACTAGTATACACATAATGGATAAAATATGTCTAGTGTCAGGTATAATGTCTTAATACTTGAATTGGAATAATAATTGGATATTTCATGCCCATAAATATGAATAATGTTCCATGATCTAAGTTAATATTAAATTTCAAACGTAATAGGTTAAAAAAGTAAAATATGGAAAGTCATGCAAAATAATATAAGGTACTCATTTGATAGCAATGTTAAGTGAATATGACTTTAATTTATTATAATTGATGGAAAAGAGGATACATAATAATATATATGTCACACCCCGATCTCACAATTACCATTAATCATGAGATTAGGGCATAAATTGAGGATTTAACGTAATACAAAGATCACCCGTAACTTTTTCTTCTTTTTCAAACTCTTTGTTTTCTCGCATTGAACCACATAAACTAACTTTACAAAGGAATCTAGACATTGATTTATTTAATATGATCTCAACATAAATGATACACATCCATACATTCATTCTCAGATACATACGACATGATAATCAGATACATTCTCTCTTATTAAGGAAACAAAGATACAAAACATTACTTACAACACTCTCACATCTACTGTAGGACCTAGAGTGATAGGGACCGACTGAACTTAACTAATCTCATACTTAACTCATGTGGTAGATCTACTCTGATGCTTTGACCTTCTTTAAGTCCATGTGGCTTCCCTAAAAATTGTGAGTAGAGGGTTGAGCCTACTCGCTCAGTGTATGAGTACTTCAAAGAAATAGTCTAAAGCATTGATATAATTACAGATATACTTTTGAGCAACTGATATCAATTATAACAACAATAATCTTTAAAGAGATTGATCATTAACAATCATAAATATGGTAGGATACTCTAGATATCAACAAGAGTAAATCAATATATGAGCATGCTTGATTAATTTCAACAAGAACTAATAATTCATAAACATTCAAAGAATAATTGCTGGGAAACTATACTTGAATCTTTCTTAGCCTTTCTTACTTATAAGAAACTCTTTAAACCTATATGAACATAGTTTAGCTTATGCCCTGATCATATGCAGTTTACTATACATATTAAGACTCGTAGAAAACTACGATCTCACCGTACAAGACTAAGATGACACACCCGAGAATGGTAAGCCTCACTACGTCACTGGTCTGCAATAGGAAAATGGCTCTCTAGCCTCAGCACACCTATTATACCATAAGAACTAGACTCCTCCTCTAACCTGAGCACACAGGCAGAGAGTCAAGCCACCTATTGGATTTTCTATACTCTAGTGCCACCAGGTACTCTGGTTGATGTTGGACACTACATGCTATATATTAAGGAGACTTCCACTAGGGCTTTGTCCCCCGTACCACCAGTTAGTACATTTTGACCCCCTTATACTAGACACTTCTAGGGTTAGGTCATTTCATCCCTACGATGCAGACCTCTCATAGGGAATCTACGGTGTTCAGGGCTCTTAAGTCTATTATTTTATTTTTCTTGGAAAGCTCTTACTATATTGTATATTTTCCCTTACTTATACTTGACTCTGGTATCTATATGGTACCATGTCTATTTATTTGAAGTTTATAACACAACATGTATATCATCCTTAACTTGGCGGAGCAGTATATTCAAACACTGTAATACATTGAGAAATCAACATACTATACATGCATGCATACTGAAATACTTAAATAAAGATAATGCATGTCCATTTGGCACTTATACACTAGAATCATGCAATTAAACATCTTAATATACTGATAGGAGCTAATTACTTGGCATACGGGTAATCATCATTTGCACCCATAAATTATTTGCACTTTCTTGGAAAACGTGCACATCGACCCAAATCCTGGGTTGTGCATCTCATACTAAGAACATGGTAATAAAAATGCTTAATTCATTGAACACCCTATCCTTAGGGTTTCATTTACCTCATTCACTTATCACATGGCTCTCATAAGGATTTAATATGTCATAAACATCCACTAAATATAGATTGCTTTAAACAAGTCATATACAATCAACATATGTATGAAATCCTTGAATTGAGCTAAATTAGGGTTTTCCATGCCATTCATTGAGATATTATAAATCAAGAATAATATTGCATAAATAGAGTCTATGATGCCAAGAAAAACACTTCAAATGGATTTTACCATATTTATTCACAAATTTCCAACTTTCCACTCATATAGGGCTTCACCCTCTTTATGAAGATATCAAGCAAACACTATCCACATCACATGCAATCCAAAATAGTATCTGACATATATGGACTACGCATTCAGATAAATAGTCATTCATAACCAAGGGGATCCAGATAAACAAATTTCTCTATTTAATTATACAACAAATTTCAGTCACAGACAAATTCCCTATATTTCAGTTTACTCTTATAACCTTTGCAAATACTTAGGGAATTCTCATTAGGATGTATTGTATACAATTCTAATATGAATTTATCATCTGAAATTCAAACAAATAGAGGAAGAATCCATTTCATATCATTTCGCAACAACTTAGATCAAATAGACAATTCAGGGTTTATAGTCGCATACTAAGCAATTAAAGATTATGGATGATTTAACCAATTTTCATGCAATATATTGTTTAAAGGAAGTTCCCACTCGCCCTAAGGTGTGAAAACACCTTAAAAATTCAGCTCATCCCTGAAAATCTCGATCTCATATCAAATCCCTAGCAATTCACCTGATTCTTCTTCCTTTCAACTCGGAAACCCTAGAATTGAAGATTAGGAGAGAAAGAGTGAGAAAATGACTTGATTTGATATGATTTCGAATCCAATCAGGGGAGGGATGGAATCTTGACATATGAGAGAAGATTCACCGTGAAACTATATCTAAAGAAGCTAAAGTTACATGATTTCATTATTCCTCAGACCGCAAAACCCTAGGTCAGCATCTCCATCACTTTCTCCTCTCAAACCGTAACTCTCCCTCTCTCTAGGATTTTGTTTCTCTAGATTGAATCACGAATTATGAGAGCTCCTTGTGTGTTAGGTTGACCATATAGAGCAATTGAGCTTCTTGTGTCAATTGCACATTGACCCCTCACTATACTTTCTCTTATTTCATCTGAATTTTCTATCATAAAAATATTACAGTAATTCATCTACTGATAAGGTCTAAACATATCCAAAAATTATGAAAATTTACATTTTTTTATGATTGAGTTTCAGATCTCCATTTAAATTTCAAATCATGTGGAGTTACCAATAAATAACTAAAAATAAAAGCACTTTGTCAGCATTTTGGTCAAAGTATAGTTTGACCGAGAACCACATTCAAAGAACACTCAAATATTCTGAAAATTTTCTCCAAAATGCATGATTGAGTTAAACATATCATATCCAAAATTCAATTAAATAAAAATTTATAGAAAATATGAAAAATCATTTACCACACTTCCATCCTGATCAAACTCCATATTCATGTACTATCAAAACCCTAATTTTTTCCGATTAGGGTTTACATTTCTCAAAGCCTAATTCTTCAAAATAAAATCATAGTTAGAGTTTCTTCTTAGGTTTGAAACATTACAATTGATCTACTATCATTAATCAAGTCTAAATGATGTTCAATCTAATCAAGCATGTAATCATTCAGGTAAACCCTAGTTTACCAATTAAGCACAAATGTGTCGTTACAATATATGATAAATATATATACTAATAATCAATTGTGTTATAATGCATAAATTGAAACTTCAAAATACAAACCTATCTTCAAAACCGTGTCCATCGGGTCCCAATTTGCTTGGGTGCCAAGTTTGAGATTAAATGAGTAATCCTAAATGCCTTAATTTCATTAGAAAAAGTGTATATAAGTCAAACACAAAGATATTATATAATATATCAAATAAATTCAAAGGAGGAAACTAATTAACAAGTTAGGCTCTACACCATCAAATTAGTCTAGATCTAAAATTTCATAACATTTGGAAAATATTAGATACATAAAACTAAAATAGGAAAGATATGGCATAAATATTATTTCTAAAATTTATCAATTTTAGTATACATGTTTGGTTTTTTTAGAGTTAAAAATTTGTTTGTTGTCATGCCATCTTTTGAAAATTTTCACATTTCATCTCGACCACCAGATCTCAATCTAAATACTTGTGCCTCTTCTTCTACTTTCCACTTTCCTTTGAAATCTGTGTGAATAGTGGTTCTCTTTATCCTCTTTGGCACCACCCGTCCTTTTCTCTTAATTGTTTTCCCAAAATTTTTCTCCATTAGTTTCGATTTCCTTTCCTGAATGTAGGAACCCTATAACAACCCCCCTCGAGACCTAAATATAAAATGCCCAATTAGGGTGCAAGCTATCTTGTTGCCATGGATTTAGGAATTCTTCTAGCCTAGTTTGAATATATATACATGGGTACTTAAGGAATCATCATCCCTAAATTAATCTTCCTATCAGTTCATTTGACATACGTTTATCCTAAGTTATTACCAACAACCCACTTTTCTGCTTTGACTACTCTGACCGTTCTGCACCCCATGTTGGCACTAAATATGCAATGTGTTGGTCTTGTAAGTATCTTTGAGACACCTTCAATTGATCCCCATCACGCATATGTCTTCCCTTTGGCCTAGACGCTATCATTCATGAGTTGAGTTCTCCTCTTGCCTAAACATTATGAAGGAAGAGATTCTTGCCACCAGATCATGCAAAAACTACCCAAAAATGTCCCTGGGATCAACTTAGAGTTTGTTCAACCACCCAAACGTCTCAAGGCATGGTGATTCTCAACCTCCTATTTTCCCCTTCTTCATATTTTGATTATGAACTCAGTTGTATAACATCAAGTTTTCTCCATGCTTTTACTTCCTTTATGCTTCCCTGGCTTTGTCGTAACATCTTGCTTGGGTTTCATCGATTCTCTTTCCCTTATATACTTCCCTTTGTGCAACATGTAGATCTTCCCTACTTTATTAATGGTGGAAGTAACTATGCCAGTTATAGTTCATCCCACAAACACCTTAATGATACATTGGGACTGGTTGGGTTCGAGGAACTTCATTGAGTGGAGATCTGGTAGTAAGCTGCTCCTGCTTGTGAAATTGGACCCTAGGAATCAATATTTTCTAGTTTCATCCATTGTAGTCCAAGAAGGAGATTTAGAACTTCTATATTATGTTAACACCCCTTGATCATGTTCTACTACGCATCACAAGTTTGGGGGTATTTTGTATTTTCTTCCTCCTAGTTTTCTTTGACTATGTGAGTATTCAAACTTCATTGTGCACCTAACTTTGGGTGGGCTCAGGCCATTTGGCCAATGGTGATAGGGCCACCTCAACTTGATTTTCACTGTCGTGAATAATTTTGCTCATGTGGAGTTTCTCTATTTTCTGATTGGTTAGTATTTCTAAAATTCATAATAAACCTTTTACATACATGATAAATATGATTCAATTTTTTCCATCTAATGGTATCAATTTCATCACCTAATTCCAATATGATAATTATATGATTTTTCATGAAAATTTTTAATTAGTTTGAATTTTTAAAATTTGAAACTAATAATATGTAAGTCAGAAAAATAAAGTAAAATATGTTGCGAACTCAAGAAAAATATAATGTATATGATCACATGATTATGATAACCTAACTCACTAGAAACGTGATTTTAAGGATATATGTAAGTAAATGTGAACCTAACCCTAATTCTATATAGTATATATAGTAAGTGTTTTGAATACCTTGGCTTGGAACTAGGTTTGGATATGGGCATATGTTAACCTGATACGAGGTATGTTGCATCTTCTTAATCATATTGAAAAATTGACCTAAGTTTCCTCTCTGTTGGCCCTTTAGACATATTACCCCACACAATTTCTATCTCTTATGATGATTTGTTTCATGAGAAGGATATCGTGTTAATTTTGATCTTGTGATCTACTTAAATGGATGAATATTCTTACTGATTTCTAATTTATATGTTGTTCATCTTTTTAAATGTGTTAATCCTGTGTTGAGAGTTTGAGATAAATCGAATCTTATTTTCCAATGGGATGGCCTCTTGTGGTCTTATGATGTATCTTGATTGTGGACATGAATGGATATTTGTTTATGGGTCCTCTGGCCCCACATGATAAGTGTTGGAAATTTTCATCACTTATGTGATCCTGACTAAACTAATTCTTTCCTCTACATTAGTGCATGGCTTAGACTAATTTTGTTTCTGGTAGTTGTACATTCGTATAACCACACATTTGGACAAGCATATTGTGTTCTGAGTGGACATATTCCACTCGTATACATATAAAGGGCATGTGTATTCCACCTGATACTTTTTGTCTAAGATCCTATGGTGTCCCATCCCTACTTGAATTAACCTTAGTCTAATGTTATTTACATGAAAAATTTATGATATTCGATTGTGAGATTGTTTATGGCAAGAAACTGCATTGGTCTTTATCTTCTTTACATGTCCTTTTGATATCCATTTGAATGCACTTTATCCTCCTTGATTTGGAAAGCCTTGAGTAATTTTTTGATGTCCTTTTTCCTTATGTCGCTCAATCCATATTTTTATGCACATACTAGGTTTTATACTGACAACATCGATTTTGTCTTCTCTTTTGGGGTACTCTTCCAACCCTTTAGGTGAAAGAACACGGAAGGCTTGACGTGATGACATGGACCTGGCTTAGTGGAGCTGACCAGGGATATAAACTTGAGATAGTTTGGACTTCCTTCTACCTAGATGTTGAAGTTGTTACTTTCATATAAGCCCCATAATGGGAGATCATGATGTAATCTTGTATAATTGAATATAGTCATTTTGTTTTTTTGGTTTGCTATACTTTGGTTTTGTATACCTTCATTTGAGAAAAGAAATACACCTATTTGAACATACTTGTTAGCATGTTTATATTAGATGGATTTTTACTCAAATTAAGTGAGGAGTCGATACCCTGTCAGGTCCCACTCCTTACATTCTAATTGCAATAGTTGAATGGTAATAACTTTCATGACTGGTATATGACATTGAAAATTTTTTCTAACTCATTTGCGTATGCTTTATGCCTAGGAAACACCAAAATCAGAAAACCAACTCTAAATGCACCTAGAGAGAAAAGAGAAACTTATCATAAGCATATCGATGATGATATTGATGTCAAGTGCCATATGGTATGTTCCATTAATGACGAGCTTCAAAAGTAACATTAGAACATGGGAATTCTAGAGCTATTCACACATCTCAAGAATATGTCCCAAGAACAAGCATGACAAGAGAGGTATGATTTCTCAAAGTTTATGTTTAAATTCAACATGATTGAAGGATATCCAGTAGGACCACATGTACTAAAGTTTATTGGGTGTGTGGAAAGCCTTGAAAGACTAGGATTCCTCATAGGAAAATAGTTGGGCACTAATGTAATATTGCAATCATATGGTCAGTTTTCTATGAACTACAACACGAATAATTTGTTCAACAATTCTTAGAATTACTTGGCATTTTGAGAATAGCTAAGACTAACATGAAGAAGTACAAGACAAAGTATGTGCTGATGGTCAACATAGGAAAGGGAAAGTTAAAGGACAAAGGAAAATCTAATAAGGGTTTTAAATCTAGCCAAAAATGCAAGGCTTATACACTTAAAGATGAAGAAGATATAGGCAAAGAAGACTAATTGTCACCATTGTCACTGATATGGACATTGTAAATGAAATTGTCCTCTTTACCTTTAGGAATTAAATAAGAATAAAGAGGGGATAGAGATATCCCCTTATGTTTTATATGTTATGGAGACAAACTTATTGACTTATTCATCTTGAGTACTACTAGAAGTGAATCTCACATATGCTCTATTATGCAAGATATGGCAGAATTAATCCCTTAATAAAAGGAGAGATGGATCTATGAGTAGCTAATGGAGTAAGAGTTGCTACCATTTCTCTATGAAACTATAGTTTATTTCTGCACAATGGGCTCATAATAGAGTTGCAGAACTTCTATTATGTACCCTCCATAAAAACATTATTTCTATATCTTGTTTGGACGAGAATGATTTGGAATTTTGAAATAGAGAATGGTTGAATTTTGTTTAAATAGATGATATATTCTATGGCAGTTTCCCAATGTTATAACTTGAGATAGATGTATATAACATAAATACCAAGAAATTATAGATTGATGACACAAATAAAACTTACTTATGGCACTGTGGTCTAGGGAAGATAATTGAAAAACACATTTCTATACTCCTTGAAGATGGTTATCTAGACTCTTTTGATTATAAATAAATAAAGACATCTGATTTTAAGATATTGGGTAAGATGATAAAAGCATCCTTCACTGGTAGTAGTGAGAGGGAAAGTAATTTATTAGGATTCATACATATGGATGTGTGTAGACCTTTTAGCACAATTTCTAGAGGTGAATATTAGTACTTCATCACATTTATTGATGACTTTAGTAGATATGAATATGTGTATCATATGAAATTAAATTTACAACTTCTTGAGAAGATCTAGGAATTCATGGATGAATTACACAATAGAATTGGCAAATTTATATAAGCACTATAATCTGAACATGATAGTGAATACTTAAGCCAAGAGTTTGAGGCCATTATGAGAGAGCACAATATTGTATCCCAATTTACTCCACCTAGAACCCACAACATGATGGTGTGCTGGGAAAAAGGAATCATCCCATGTTCGACATGGCATGATAAATGATGAGTTTAGATAATCTTCTGACTTCCTTATGGGTACATGTTCTTGAAACCACCATATTTACACTAAACAGAGTGCCTTCCAAATCTATTTAAAAGTCACCATATGAGATTCAGAATGGGAAAGAATTCTAATATGTCTTTTGTGAAAGTTTGTGGATGCAAATCTTATGTCAAGAAACATTTATATGAAAAGCTTGAACCCAAATAAAATAGATGTTTCTTTGTTTGATAACCAAATTAAGTTAAGAATTATTACTTCTATATTCCATATGAAAATAATGTGTTTGTTGCTAAAATTGTTGTATACCCTAAAAATAAATTCATTTCCAAGGGAGCAAGTAGGAGGAAAATAGGTCTTGAAGCAGTTCAAGGCCAAAAAAATAACATTGAACCTATGGAGGTGAGTGAGGAACATAGATAATCATAAGCTGTTGTGGAATCTCGAATTCCTCATGAAAAATAGGGACCCCAAAGGTCTAGTGGGACGCATCTGTGTCCAGATCGATTTAGATTTCTCATTTCTAAATTAGACAATTTGGTGATCATACATGATGAGTCAAAAACTTACAATGAGGCCATAGAGGTACACGAATCTAGTAAATTCCTTGAGGACATTATATCTAAGTTGGTCTATGTATGTAGACAAAGTATGGACTTTGGTGGATACACATGAAGGGGTGAAACTCATAGGCTGCAAATGGATCTTAAAGAAGAACAATGAAATGGATAGTAATGTACAAATCTATAAAGAATAAGTGGTTGCAAAAGGTTTTTGACAAGTTCAAGTTTTTGACTGTGATCAAAACTTGTCACTAGTTTCCATGATTAAATCCATAAAGGTCATGCTTGTCATCACAACTTGTCATGACTATGAGATTTTCCAAATAGACGATAAAATAACTTTCCTTAACAAGATTCTTCTAGAGGAAGTGTACATGACACAACATAAAGGTTTTATCACTCCAAATGAAGCCAATAAAGTGTGTAAGAAACAAAGATATTCTATGGATTGAAGAAACCACTTAAAAATTTGAATCATAGTTCTCATTAGGAAATTAAAGAGTTTGGTTACACAAAAAATGAAGATGAGCCTTGTGTTTACAAGAAAATTAGTGGGGGCATACCTTCTCTATGAAGGACTTAGGCAAATCACTCTATGGTCTAGTAATATAGATATATAGAGACAAATCTAGAAAGATTGTTGGACTAAGCTAGAGTGCATACATTGACAAGGTGTTGTAGAGGTTCCACATGCAAGATTGCAAGAGAGGAAACTTACCCATGTATCATGAAATAAGTCTCTCAAAATCCTTATCTACAAATTGTTTAAAAGAGCAGGCACCCATGAGTAAAATTCCACATGCATCTACAATTGGATCTATCATCTATACAATGTTATGTACACACCCAAATGTCTTGAATATTTTGAGAATTACGAGTAGAACTAGGTTAGATCTAGTAAATGGACACTAGATAGTCATGAAGAATATCATGAATTACTTGAGAAGAACCAAGGATCAATTCTTAATATACAGAGGTGAAAAAGAGCTAGTTGTAAGGGTTACACTGATGCAAGCATCGAAACCAACAAGGACAATGATCAACCACAATACTTATTTGCCTAAATAGAAAATCTATAAGCTAGTGTTGGATATGACATACTCTTAATTTCAAATATTTCTCATTTATGTTACTAATATGTTAAAAAAGTATTTTAGGTGATAAAGAAACTTAGAGAAGATCCAATGATAAATGAATATGCATTACTATGCATTTTGGATGCTTGTACATTAAGTTGTACCTAGATGATGCTTTGTGTACGTGAAAATTGTACAACTTAATAGAAATGATGCAAAAAAGTGATAATTGGCTCAAAACCATCCTAAAAATAGTTTTGTAATTGTATACACCCTTTAGATTAGGTAGATAATTTTTTGACATTCATATTATCAATTTCCACAAATTTAAGATTTTTTTCGAATAAATTGTTTTTTAGTCGAACTTCTTTTCAATCGAAATGCATCCCAACCAAACTTTAGATCGACTGAGACATTACTATTATACCAAAAGTAGTCTCAAAAGTATCATGATCAAATTTATTTTTTGTTCGAGATGCATCTCAATTTGAATCCTTATTAACTGAGGATAGTTCTACACACTTTTGAATTAAGGTAGGATTAGTTATTTTGATCCCACCCAACTATCCTATAATATCTACTTTTTTCCAGTAATTCAATATATCAATGATGAGGGTTGATGGGAGCACTTGGGGTGGTAGAGTCTAGGGAAATGTTCAAAATACCTAGAGGATGATGGCGGTAAAATTGGGGGCATGCCCCAGATAGGACCAACAAGGGCTAGTCCATATTGAAATGGGAATCAAATACAACTTCAGTGGATAGAGATAAACCTAACATATAATGGAATGAGAGGCGAGTCACCCAACAACATGGTCAATAAACCTAACATGATGGAGACTGACCACATTACCCAAGGGAAAGAGTCAGAGTACATGGATGATGGGAATTCATTCCTAGCAGACAATGCACTGATAAGGAACCTGAAATTATTCTAGTAAGATATCACGAGTATAGGAGGGGGAGCATCCGATCCATAATTCATTGACAATGGACCGGAGGAGATAATCAACCCTTAGGATATTAAACTCGTACATGAAAAAGGTTACCCTGATATATTCGTGGCTCTGAAGGGTGAGGAAATAATGAGCAGAGCCTTTAGATATGTAGTGTTTGTCAAGTTGATAGATCGATATGTGGGATTCCTAACAATGGCATAATGTCTAAAACTTCTTTTGTAACCTATGGGTAGGCTTGAAATCTATGAACTGGTAGATCAATATTACATGGTACAATTCCAGAGTAGAGGGGACCGCAAAAATGCCCTCACAAAAGGACCTTGGGCTTTATTCTGAAGATGTTTAATGGTTGGGCCTTGGGATGGATATTTTGAGCCTTCTAAAGGTCAACTAGACAACATTGTTACTTGGATAAGGGCTCTAGGGCTACCAATACACTACTACTATAGAGAAATATTCAAAAGAATAGGATAGGCTATTGGAAAATTGATAAGAGTGGATTATCACTCAAAAAACTAAACTAGGAGTATGTTCGTCAGACTAGCTATGGAGATTGATACTAGTAAACCGTTACATATGACTATTCTAATTAATGTTAGGGAGTATAAGATCGAGTATGAATCCCTACACAACATATGAATGCAATGTGGGAAACTAGGGCACTCTGCTAATGATTTCAAGTGATCTAATGAAGAGCCATCAAAATCCACACAAAAAGGATGAGGAAGGTGGATTTTGATTGGTGAACATAGAAGAGAAGTGGTAGATGTATTATGAGAAAAACATGTTGACTAGTAGACCACCAAGGAACAAAGAATCCTCCTAGAAGAACAATCCAAAGGGGAGTTACATGGCCAATAGATATCAAATGTTAGAAGATGAGGAGGAAGAGTTTATAGAAACTCAAGATGATCGAACAAACACCCAACTACACACCAAGACTCTAGAGAATATTATAGGGCTGAAAATCTAGAGGAAAAACGACATCAAGATGAGGATGTTGATGTGACTATGAATACTTCACCCATCAATTCCAACAAGAGACAAGAGGCAAGAGTAGCTCTATCTAAGGAGAAAGATAAAGATTAGAATGAAACAAACTACATAGTGGTCGTTCTAGTAGGTAATGAGATAATCATGGGCAGACCTTCGAATAGAATTGAGGACACCTCTAGAAATACTAATGAGACCACTGATGACAACAAGGTATATAATGAGGAAAACTCTAAAAATATGGTTGTAGGAAACAATGCTATAAATACAGTTTGGAAAGAAAAGGAGAAGAAATCCAAACAAGGTATCAAAAATCCACAAAAAGCCATCCCTATTTCACAAGAAGTAAGGCAAAGAAAGGAGTGGATTAACATAAAGAAAACTTTGGTGCCCCAGGAAGGTAAATTTCTCCATGTGTTCCTTATGATTAATATGATTGTGTGGAACATCAGGGGATCTGACAAAGTGAAATCTAGGAGAACCCTCAAACCGTTGATTACAAAGCACAAAGTCAAAATTGTAAATATTTATTGAAACACATATTTCATGAGAACAAGCAAATAAAGATATCAAGGATATTGGATATTTGAGTTCACATACGGTTGAGCAAGGGGATTCTCTAGTGGAATCTAGGTACTCTAGAATGAGATAGAGTGCGACATTCAAATTATTCAGAGTCACATGTACCGTGTGCATGGTTGTGTTAATGGATGTGTGTACTACACCTTTTTCTATGCATATACAAGCCTAGGGGGGAGACCTATGCTTTGAGACCAACTTGTTCATCTAAGAAAATCCATTAATAAGCCTTTGATTGTAATGGGGGACTTTAACTATATGTTGTTTCCATACGAAAAGATTAGGAGTAATAGATTCAACTTCAATGAAGTTGAAAACTTTAACAATGCTCTCATACAGGCGAATTTGTTGGAGATTAGTTGCATGGGATAAAAATTCACCTACATAAAGGATTTGCTCAATGAATTGATAGGGCCAATGTGAATGTTGAATGGGTTCAAAATTACCCAAACTTTATCTATGGGAAACTTCCTATGATTGGTCCAAATCACAAGCCTATAACACTCATTAATGTGAAGTTCAGTAAGAAACAAGGGAGGTTTTGAAAAGAGCCTCCTATAAGAGCATCTGGAGTTCCACAACCTTCTAAAGAATCACTAGATATGAGTGCTTCATTTCATGATGTACTGAATGATGCAAAGAAGTCGATCACCAAATGGGACCAGGATATCAGGAAGAAATAGATCATACATATGTGCAAGATTACAAGAAATATCACTAAGCTCCAGAAGGAGATAGAAGAGTGTTATAATGTAGAAAAAGATTGCTTCTGTCTTAGAATGGAGGAAGAACTAAAAAAAATACTACTAAAGGAAGATGAAGACTAGAAACAACACAACCATATCAATTGTATTATACATGGAGACAATAACTGTAAATTTTACCACACCTATGTTAACAACAGGCATTGGATAAATCACATCAACACTTTGTAGAATGGCAGTGGAGAATGGGTAAAAGACCAATCAAACCTTCAGCAACTAGTTTCCAATCACTTTTAGAATCTATTTATAGCTCCATCAATGCCCTCGATGCAGACTATTGATAGGATGTTGAGAAATTTCATGTGGTTGATAGCTAGACAAGAACAAATGCTAGATGCTACCCCTACCATGTATGAGATTTGGAAAATTCTCAAGTACATAGACCCATACAAAGTTGTAGGCCTGAACGACATCACTGATAACTATTCATGAAGAAGAACTAGAATGTCATTTTTGATTCAGTATCTCAAATCTATTAGAAGCATTCTCAATGGGGAACCGATCCAATATGGGATGGGTGACTCGAGTATTGTTTTGATCTCTAAATCAAAGAATCCTATTAATTATAATCAATTGATGCCTATTCATGAATGCATGAAACTATCATCCAAAGTTATAGTAGAGCGAGTCAAGAAGAATATTCCACTTTGGATCTCGCTAGTTCAGACCAAATTTCTCCTAGGAAGAAACATTTCATATAATATCGTGCAGTCCAAGAGATCATTCATAATATGAGAAGGAAATCCTCATCCCCTCAAATGGCCATAAAAGTATACCTCAAATACACTCAACAAAGTGTCTTGCCTAAGAAACATCAAGAAATATATCATGAATTCTCTGTCATTAGGAAATACCAACATCACTTGGAATGGTGAAGCCTTCCCGACCTTAAAATCACTGAGGGGATTGAGGCAAGGTGATCCATAGTTTCCTTACCTCTTCATCATGTGTATTGAACAACACACACAATTTATTAATCAAAATGTTAGAGAAGATAAATGGAAACTGGTCAAAGTATCTCAACAAGGGCCACCCATTTCACACATTAGCTTTGCAGACGACAACACAATCTTTACAAAGGCATCAATGGAGGAAATATCTCATAGTAATTAGTGTTTCAAAATATTTGAGGAAGAACCTAGGAAAAAGATTTTAGTTGAGAAGTCAAGGATCTTCTTTTCAACATCTATTAATCAGCAAACTAGAGGAAGCATCTACTCCTCTAGTGGCATATCTGAGACCTTACACCTGGGAAGCTATCTAGGAGTCCCAATCCTGCACTATAAGGTTAACAAATGTACCTAATCATACATTGTGAATAATTTGGACACAAAGGTCAATGGATGGGCAGCTCAAACTCTATATTTGGTTGGTTGTATATGTTTATCCAAGTCTACCCTTGCTACATTTCTGACATATTAGTTGCAAACAAAAAAGATACCTAGCCATTTATGCAAGTAGATTGGACAAGATTATCCAAATATTTATCTGGGGGATATGGTCATAAATTGAAACCAATATCCTTGGTAGCCTGGAGGAAGGTCTCTATAGTATGGAGAAAGGATGGTTAGACATTAAATCCATGTTAGACTGGAACAAAGCATTGTTGTGGAAGAACACATGGAATTTCAGTAATGCGGACCATTTCTATGGAGGGAAGGCATAACGAAAATTTATAGAAACTGTAGGGATAAAAAAGGATGTAAATTGACCCCTTATGGGAGGGTGTTACACGCATGAAAAAAATTTCATATGAAAAATTGCACTAAAACTATCAACATTGGAGAAGGAACACTTCTTTAGATGGATAACTTGGTACCCTAGAAAGATGAACTCAAAGACAACCTTGCAGCCAGCTGAAGAGAGCATCAAAGACATGCATGTCATACAACCTAGTGAATCTAAATAGATTTTGGGATACAAACTTCCTCAAGGAATACATACTGAGGGATTGTGTTGAATGTATCTTGAACATGCTTGTCCCATAGAACACCAACACATCAGACACATGGAGTTGGAAGCACAGCCCGGGGGGGATGTATGTAACTGACTTTTCTTATAAAATCATTCACGAAGACAAAGAGGAACAATTGGAGGGTCCATGAACATCTTTTTGGGAGTTGAGGACTCCTAGCAAGACCATAGTCATCATGTGGTTGGTAGCCCATGAAGCCATTATGACTAATAATAGGAGGATGCAATGAACCTTCACAGAGAATGGGATCTATCCCAAGTGTGATAGTGAGGAGAAAAACACTCTACACACTTTGCGAAATTGCCCACATGCCATACACACACACACACACATACACACACACACACACACACACACACATATATATATATATATATATATATATATATATATATATATATATATATATATATATATATATATATATATATAGGGTCCATCTTTAATACCAGTGCGGGTAGCTACCCGCCCCCTATTTTAATTACATTTTTTTTAGTTTCTTACTTTTTTCATGTAGTGGGTTACTGTACATTGCAAACTATAAAGTTTCATGCATAGATAGTTAGATTTGCAACAATAGATTCAAAAACATAGTTATATACATATCTGCTGTGTATTTTTCATGGATTTACTTTTTTAGTCACATAGTTACTTTTTTATCAAAATAGTTACTTTTTTGATAGCAAGATTACTTTCCTGACCTGAAGAGTTACCTTTTTGGCTACTAGGCAGCAAACTCCAGGTTACCCGCGCATGTATTAAATGAACGCCCATATATATATGTATATATGTATATGTATATGTATATATATAAAAATAAATAAATAAATAAATAAATAAATAAATAAATAAATATATATATATATATATATATATTTATATATATATGTAGAGTCAGGCTAGAATACATAATTTTTGCGGTCTTCATAACATGAGCTATACATATCCAAATGTGCTCAAATTTTGCATATGAGTTGTTCACGAGATGTTAAAGAAGATCAACGGATTAGATTTTCAAAAACAATATTGCATCATGAAAAACTACTTGAGAGTATTCCACTCCAGATACACTCGAATGTATTCTAGCCTGACTCATATAGAGTCAGGCTAAAATACACTCGAGTATACGGATCGCACGAATACACTCAAGTGTGTTTTCATATCAAGACTATTTTTTGCAAAATGTAAACCATGGATCTTCACCTTCATACTATAACTAGGATACATACAAATTTGAGTCCATTTGGATGAGTGTAAGTCACTCATCCAAGGGCAACAAAATCGACGCACGAAACTAATTTGAAACGCATAATTTTTGCGGTCTTCATAACATGAGCTATACATATCCAAATGTGCTCAAATTTTGCATATGAGTTGTTCACGAGATGTTTAAGAAGATCAACAGATTATATTTTCAAAAAAAATATTGCATCATGAAAAACTACTTGAGTGTATTCCGCTCCGGATACACTCGAGTGTATTCTAGCCTGACTCATATAGAGTCAGGCTAGAATACACTAGAGTGTACGGATCGCATGAATACACTCAAGTGTGTTTGCATATCAAGGCTATTTTTTGCAAAATGTAAACCATTGATCTTCACCGTCATACTATAACTAGGCTACATACAAATTTTGAGCCCATTTTGATGAGTGTAAGTCACTCATCCAAGGGCAACAAAATCGACGCACGAAACTAATTTGAAATGCATAATTTTTGCGGTCTTCATAACATGAGCTATACATATCCAAATGTGCTCAAATTTTGCATATGAGTTGTTCATGAGATTTTTAAGAAGATCAATGGATTAGATTTTCAAAAAAAATATTGCATCATAAAAAACTACTTGAGTGTATTCCGCTCCGGATACACTCGAGTGTATTCTAGCCTGACTCTCTCTCTCTCTCTCTCTCTCTCTCTCTCTCTCTATATATATATATATATATATATATATATATATATATATATATATATATATATATAGAGAGAGAGAGAGAGAGAGAGAGAGAGAGTCAGGCTAGAATACACTCGAGTGTATCCGGAGCGAAATACACTCGAGTGTATCCGGAGCGGAATACACTCAAGTCATTTTTCATGATGCAATATTTTTTTTGAAAATCTAATACTTTGATCTTATTAAACATCTCATGAACAACTCATACGCAAAATTTGAGCACATTTGGATATGTATAGCTCATGTTATGAAGACCGCAAAAATTATGCATTTCAAATTAGTTTCGCGCATCGATTTTGTTGCCCTTGGATGAGTGACTTACCCTCATCCAAATGGGCTCAAAATTTGTATGTAGCCTAGTTATAGTATGACGGTGAAGATCAACAATTTACATTTTGCAAAAAATGGTCTTGATATGCAAACACACTTGAGTGTATTTGTGCGATCCGTACACTCGAGTGTATTCTAGCCTGACTCTCTCTCTCTCTCTCTCTCTCTCTCTCTCTATATATATATATATATATATATATATATATATATATATATATATATATATATATATATATATATATATATATATATATATATATATATATAGAGAGAGAGAGAGAGAGAGAGAGAGAGAGAGAAAGAGAGAGAGTCAGGCTAGAATACACTCGAGTGTACGGATCGCACGAATACACTCAAGTGTGTTTGCATATCAAGACTATTTTTTGCAAAATGTAAACCATTGATCTTCACCGTCATACTATAACTAGGCTACATACAAATTTGGAGCCCATTTGAATGAGTGTAAGTCACTCATCCAAGGGCAACAAAATTGACGCGTGAAATAAATTTGAAATGCATAATTTTTGCGGTCTTCATAACTTGAGCTATACATATCCAAATGTGCTCAAATTTTGCGTATGAGTTTTTCACGAGATGTTTAAGAAGATCAATGGATTATATTTTCAAAAAAAATATTGCATCATGAAAAACTACTTAAGTGTATTCCGCTCCGGATACACTCGAGTGTATTCTAGCCGGACTCTCTCTCTCTCTCTCTCTCTCTCTATATATATATATATATATATATATATATATATATAGAGAGAGAGAGAGAGAGAGAGAGCGTCAGGCTAGAATACACTCGAGTGTATAGAGCAAGCTATACACCCCAATGGTGTTTTCCTATCTATACCATGTTTTTCCAAAAACTAATACATTGATCTTCATGGTTACAATAATAATAGGTCATATACAAAATTTGAACTCATTTGGATGAGTGTAAGTCACTCATCCAAGGACAACAAAATCGATGCACAAAACTAATTTGAAATACATGATTTTTGCCTCCTTTAGATGCACGACCTATAAGTGTCCAAATGAGCTAAAATTTATTATATAGTATGTTCTAATGATAATTAAGAAGATCAATGATTTAGATTTTTCAAAAATTTATTACATCTTCAAAAATGACTGAGGTGTACGGTTCCCTCCGGTACACTCGAGTGTACACTAGCCTGACTCTATATATATAGACATATACATATTAGGAAGTGTGCACCGGTTGGTGGAGCATGTTTATAAAATCCAACCTTATATATGTGTGTGTCTATATATATAAATAAATAAATAAATATATAAATATAAATATATATATATATATATATATAAATTATATGTATATATATAATTATATATATATATAATATATATATATATATATATATATATATATATATATATATATATATATATATATATATATATATATATATAAGGAAGTGTGTACCGGTCGGTACATGTCTTAGATGTACCGTCTATTAAAATGGCACATGTGGAGTATGTTTATAAAATCAAACTGTATGGATTGATTCATCACACTATATATTAGATGTTTTTTAAAAAATATAACCATATCTTGTATACATCACGAGATATAGTAATATACCATCCAAGATTTTTTGCAATTTCTACAACTTACCGTTGATTAGGAAATACACACCATCTTTCTTTGGATGGTCTATTAGTATCGGATTGGGTGATTTTTGATACACATCTTATCTAAGGGGTATACCTCACATCCATAAGGTTGGATTGTTAAGTAGAATTGTACATGAATCATAAATGAAGATCAATACATGTAAGCTATATGCACTCAAGTACTCAATTCTTATATATATATATATATATATATATTTATATATAATATGGGGTGTGGAATCAAATAAATTTTCCATGAATTTGTAATGCACAATATGGGGATTGTCTCATGGATAGGTTGAGTACAAACATGCAGGAACATGAAGAATAAAAGGCTAGTTTGTACATTACATGTTGGGTTATTTGGAAATCTTTTAATACGATCGTGTTTAGGAACATCAACGTCAGTACTAAGAGACATCTCAACCAGATAAACTCTCTTTGTAACATTGTTTCCAAAGGCTGGAAGCAACAAAAGAAGAAAATAGTGACAGATACGGAAAGGGGCATTGGTTGGTCCATTTCACCAAGAAGAGGAATTCTTCTAATGATAGATGCAATAGTCAACGGGAACCATGCCACTACCGTGGATGTTACCCTTGGTTGGAATGGTAAAATGGAATTGAGGATTTGCTTGCACTATTCGGGCCAGCTGAGTAGTAGAGGCAGATCTTAGAGCCATCCAATTAGTGTCACATGTAATGATAGAAGGGCAATATACATTTGTGGTCATCAAATCAGACAATATAACTGTTATAGATTCTATAGAGGGGTGTGTTGATCAATTTCCTATGTTCCAACCTTGGATACACTCTGTTAGGAAGGACATGGATGCCATTGAAGATGTGCAACCCATGAAGGTTGACTAATAGTTCATAGGCTTGGCTGACTCTCTAGAAAAGAACCACCTAGAAACATCCTAGGAAGATCTTATTTGTATAGATCCTCCTCTCGACCCTGTGGGTCACCCCCTCCCCTATCCTCTGTGTAAAGGCAAAAGTTCTACCAAGTTTGATTTCTTGGTAGTTACTATAAGTAGATTTGAATTTATCCCTACAAGAGGAAGGCAGGTTGAATAAACTACCTCCTGTCTTTTCCCCCTCAAAATAATAACAACCATTTTTTTACTAAAGTCATCCTAAACACTCCCAACAACTACTATCTATTTTTAACTATTCCCTATATATTAAAGAGCCTTATTAACACCAAAAGATGTGATAAAGTCAATTTTTATAATATAGTACAATCCCTATTTTTAGCTCCTTTATGTTCACTCATGACATCAATTTATTATTTCCTAACTACTTGATCAGTATTGACACTCAAATTCAAAATATAATGATCAATATGAATTTTATGCACCTTGTGACTACAACTTAGGTTATTGTATCACTTTATCCAATGTAGTACATATGTAACTTTATATTTTGGTTCTCAAATATTTTCTATGTTTTCTGCACATTATTGTGAACCTATGGTCCAATTTTCATCTCAATGGGACACTCCTACAATTCTTTATGATTTCTTGAAGTTAATGTGTTAAAATCCTTTTTATTTCACCTTGATTCAATCTTTTCCAAATTAGCAACCCCATCAAATCTTAAGGGGCAAACCCTAACCCTCTAATTTGGCTCCAAAGTATTAGAGACTTGATCAAGTAGCTAGGGCATCATCACCTACATCCCGCTGATTGCGGGGAAGAGACAAGGAAACCAAAATGGTCAATCAGTCAACTCAGACCGCGTTTTGAATTTCTAACCGCATAGAAACATTCATCTCATGATTTCACACCCATCCATCCCTACTTTGACTAGTGTTAATGCACTGTTACACCATCATGGTGAGATGCTCACTCAACTCCCTCACTCTAAAGGCCATGGTAATACCCTAGACCCAATCCAGCACCAAACCTACCCCTCAACCCTATAAAAGACCGCCCAATGATCGCCCGCACCATACCTTGCTCAAAACCTCAACCTCATGCTCTATCTTGGTCTCCACAATCCCCAATTCCTCTCCTTTTCTCATTCTGGCTTGAACGGAGCTACTATCTTCTTCATCTGGGAATCTTTCCCTTGCACCATCTACATACAAATTTTGGCCACCCACAACAGCGCGAGGACATGACGATCCTGAATGAAACCTTAGCTACCAGCTCTGGTGCCTCCTGCTCCCAAGCCTTCCTAGAAATGGCGAGCCCCTCTGCCTCTATTTCTGGACCTTACGCGGAGGTCTGAGCAATAGGGAGAGTCCTCAGACTGCTAGTCCATTAAGGAACGAACTAGGTCCTAGACCTAGAGAATCAGGGATCAAACCGATCCAGTGAACCAGCAAACCAAGGATCAACTGGCCCAAAAACCATTGAGCCGCACCATCTACGTGGATCGATCTATATCACCTATTGATCATTGTATCAACTATACTTTTCTATATTTAAGGTATTTTTCCAACCCTCTTTGATGAACAACCAATAAAAATGCTCGATCTTATTGAAATCCTAGAAAATGCATCGTAACTCCAAAAATATTGAAATTATAGTGCATTTTCATCAGAAATATTAGCCCAATTCAATAAAAATGGTTGTAAGACCTGCTTTGCATCCCTATTCCCATATTTAGTAAATCATCTATTCAAATGCATATATGTAATCTTTTCTTATTAATTATCAATCATCTGTCCTAGTTTGATCTCTAACATTCCTTATTACCTCAATCAAACCTTGATGATTTTAATCCATTATTATAATGATCTAGAGATTTTATAATGACTTGAATATTGGTGGTAATAATTAGGGTTATCATATAAGTTCCTAAAATATCTAGGTAGGTCATTCATACTCAAAATATACATGACACTTCATAGAAGTTGGACATGTCAAGATATTGTTGATCATAAATGAATGACCTACTCCAAGGTTTAAATTGGAACAAATGGCCCTAATCTTGAATATTGAAACATGATCTTAAAAACATCATGATCTTGAACCTTGATCCAAGTCTTGTTTATCTAGGATCTGACTTGAGGGGTTGACCTAATATTTCTTGGAATTCATACTCTACAAATCAACCAAAAAGGTATGCTATCATGCCTCCTCCTTGAACAGACTAGTAGTATTGATGATACTTTTATGTACCTATTGAAGTATATACTTTACTATGTATTTGTTTGAGCTACCTCATTCCCTACTGATTATTCTTCTAATTTTCTATATTATAGTTTGCAACACATCTAAAACATAAATGATACTACCCATTATGACTGCCAATAATAATGATTGTTGATATTGAGTACAAGTGACCTCCTCATTCAGAAGGTGGAACTTGTACATGTTATTGACCTCCACCCTCATATGGAGAGATGAATGTGGGTGACATCCCCCATTTCGTTGGGGAAATGGAGCCACATAAATATAAGCATGCTTCTCGATATCAGCATAATGGGAAACCTGTAATAAAATCTTGTTGAATAAATATTGTTTCAAAAATCATTTGATGACTATTTTGAATATAAGTGTAACATCCCTGACCTGGGTTATGCTTTAACCCTAGGTGTTTTGTTTAAGAAAGATAATTATATGCTTTATATTATCTTTTGAAAAGTAATAAAGGGTCAAGAGGAACTTATATTTCAATTTTAGTCCTTTTTTAATAATGTCAAAAGTAATGTTTTATTTGTTTGGACTAAAGTGCAAATTACCCAAGTTGAAGGGTTAAATTGCAAATGTTACATGATAATATGTTCCTCATGTGTTGAAACATCATGGGAATGAAGATGATGCAAATGTATGGCTAGTGAAAGCCTGAGTACCAAGAAAGAGCTGATAAAGCAATGTTTCTACATTAAAACCTAGTTTTGGTGTAAAGTGCAATTTACCCAAAACACAGGGTTCAATATGCAATTTACCACTTCAATAAGGTCCTTAATATTATTTTCATCTTGTAGAGGCAACAAAATGAGAGGGGCATCTCATTTGAGCTACTTTGAAGGAGAGAGAATTCTTGATATTAAAATAATCAAGATTTAAGCATAATTGAAAATATAATTCAATTTAATGCAAAAATAATTATATTAATTGGATTGCTCTTCACACAAAATTTTGTTGGTTTAAATCCATATATATGGACGTGCATGTGCCTTGAAAAGGCAAAGGAAAGATCTTCTGTGACCCACTCACATTAAGAAACTAAAAAGAATTATCCACTCACTTATGGATAATGATATTATAAAGGTTAAGGTGCTTAATTTCTTTTCCCTTAATTCATGGATAATGGAAGGGAGTTCGATGGATATAAAGGTACCTTTGCATGCAAGGAACCAAGGGGGAAAGAGGTGGAAACAATTTCAGATTTAAATGATTTATATGAGGCATTTTCTCTCTCATTGATTTTCTTATAAAAACACCCTTTACCACTCAAACCAAGGACTTTTTCGAATCCACTTCTTCTCTTTTCTTGCAAAAACGATCAAGGAAGCTAGGAGCAGCAGGACGACGACCCCCAACATATTGGTAAGCTTCTTGACCTTCGTTCATCTTGATTTCATGGTGGAAATCACAAGTCAATACATGATTTCTTCTTATCTCAATCCCATCTTCACTTCTAACCATTCCTTTTCATTCAAAATCTTGAGGAACGAACCTTGTGATGTGAAAAAGCTCCTTCCACCATTGTTAACGTGAAGTTCCAAGCTTTGAAGCTCATTTGGAGGCGGGTTATATAACTTGAACCCCTATTCATTGTTATTGAATTTACTTTCTCAATCAATTATGTTCAATTGCTCTTTCTTCAATTCCTTGGATTAATTGATGCAACTACCATGATAATGGTAGTAGATTTCGATGGACTAAGGCTTAATGATGATGACATCATCCTAGGTTCACATTCCAATAGATTTGAGTTGCAAACGGTTTCAATAGCTTTGGTCCAAACGGTTTAACCAAACCGTTTGGAGACCAAACGGTTTGCAAACCGTTTGGAGGTTTGGATGCCAAACTGTTTAGAAGAGTTGACCGTTTGGATGCCAAACTGTTTAGAAGAGTTGACCATTTGGATGGGTTGACCATTTGAGGTCTGGTCCCTAGAACATGTTGGATAATGATCCATTTGATCCAATTGATTAATTCAATATATGGACAATCCTTCAATTAGAAACCCTAATCAGCTAAGTGCTGAAATTGCAATTGGTTAAATTAAAAGTTTGGGTTGATTTGCTCAAACGGTTTCATGACTGTTTGGAGGTAACCCCAAACGTTATCAAGACCGTTTGAAAGTCAACCAAGACTGTTTGGAGGTCTAGGATTGAGTATGGTTGAGTAATTGAAGAGTTAGAGATATCAAATCAAAGTGTAATCAATAGTCAAATTGACGATCAATCCAATGATTCAAACCCTAATTGGATTTCAGACATTTTAATGAATGATGAGGCAAATAGTATCAAGACCGTTTAGTGGTCATCTAAATGACCTCAAGACCGTTTAGAGGTCATCCAAATGACCTCAAGACCGTTTAAGGTCAGGTCATATCATAACTTGATGGTGGTTCATTGGTTTCAATTGGATTAAGGTCCACAATGTTAAGCATTGATGGTTCCTCTATTCCCAAACCCTAATTGATGGTTTCTTGATAATAAATCCTAGTTCAATTGGGTTCAAAACCCTTATTGATGGTTCAATTGAAGGATGGTTCAATAGTTCAACTGAAGAATGAATCAAGAAGTCAATTGATAGGTGGTTCATTGACGGAAACCTTAAATCGATTAAGTGTTGAAAGATCTTTTTGGTCCTTTCGGTTTGGAGAGGGTTTGGACCAAACGGTCTTAATATCGTTTGGGTCCAAACAGTCTCAAGACCATTTGGGTCCAAATGGTCTCAATACCATTTGGGTCCAAACGATCTCAAACTGTTTGGATTCCCAAGCCCAATTGGTTTCATTACATTCTTGCTTAAACGATTTCAAAGGAAACATGCCCAAATGGTTTCAAACCATTTGAACTCTGAGAATCCAAGACCGTTTAAAGGTCTAAATCAGCAAAACCATTTGAGGTTCAACATGGTTAATCCATTTGGATATCTAATGTAATTGAAGATTTAACTAGTCAATTCATTTGGATACATCATGTAATTGAAGGTTCAATTGATCAAATCTTCTGGACATCCTAGAAGAGGATGAGAGAGAGAGAGATTCATACATGTAAGATAATCATGTAGCAATCAAGCCTAACACATTCAAAATAAGTTTGGTATATAATTTAGGGTATGATCCTTGATAAAGAGATCATGAAACCCTAATTGAGTTAATTGATGAACTCAAACCCTAAATTAGGGAAATTCTGAGTGAAACTCTAATCTAGGAAGATAATGTGATATGAATTTAGGGTAATGTCACGAGTAACCCTAATTCAGGGTACTTTGATGATAAACTCTAATTGGGATGAATAGTTAACCCTAATTGTGGGTTATTGAATATAAACCATAATTGTGGGTTATTGAATAGAAACCCTAATCTAGGGTGATGTGATGTGAATAGTAAACCCTAATTCTAAATAGGGTGAAGATGTGTGAAACCCTAATTCTGGATTATACTATATGGTGTGAAACCCTAATCTTGGATAATGAAAATAAGAATCATTGGTCCTAATTGAACAAAGGGGACGAGTAACCTTGATTTAAATGGAATGGGAAACCCTAACCCTAGTAAGGGAATAGTGGTGTTACTCTGGAATAGCATGGAACTGAAACATGATTGATATATATGTTATCATATGTGCTAACCATGCAGGTATCCTGAGATGATGAACATAGCCAGGTATGAGCTATGATGCTTTATTTATTGAAATTATTTATTGGGCCTTGTGTGCCATAATATGCCTTGTTGCTTAGTAAGAAGTAACAAGAGAGTTAATGGGCCTCAAGTGCCAGATAAAATGCTTGTGTAGAAAGTGTCATGTATACCTTGGTCAGATGACCTGAAGGTGATGGTTACCTGAAAAAGTGATAACAGTGCTCAGTGATGAGCTAAGGGTTTGAATACCCAGAAACATATGTTTATGGCAGTGAGTTTGAAATGAGGGAATGAAATCCCAATGTCTTTTAAAAGATTGAGAAGCAACTGATGAAAATAGTACATGTTTCTTTATAGCATTTTTCCTAATAAGTTATGTTTGAAATCTTGACTGATGCTAAAAGAATATGATAATGTACTTAAAATTATCAAGTGAAAGCTATTCATGTAGTGCTCTGACCATAGATCCATCATCGTCAGTTGTTGGTGATGGTGAAACGGGTTTTCCTATGGGATCTCCTGGAGTTTGCATATTTTGAATATGTGGGGGTCAATGGGCAAAAATATCCTTACATCCTAATGGAGGAATGGATGGAAGGTAAACATTAAACCTCTTAATCCTTCATGATATGTTCTGGGATGGATGTATCACTAATTTCCCGATGATGTTAATACCGGATCGATGGAGGTAAACATGAACTCTCGATTGCGAAGAGAGTACAGCCGCCACTGTAGCTCTATAGCGAAGATGCCACTATACCGTGGCAAGCTATGTAGCAGAGACACAAGATGTCTTGCATGTAATCTCGCACTGACTGAGATGTGGGAAGTCATGGAAGTCGGCTCTTCCATTGACTTTGTATGGTACCAATTTTGACTTCGCAGTGGTCAGTTGGAGTATGAGCGGTATATCTCATCTCCTCAGAGCTTAAATATGTTTGTAAAATGTAATCAGCCATGTAGCGTATTGATACATAAATGTTACTTATGTTCTTTAATTCCTTATTGAATAGGAGACATGCTGCCTTGTCAAGTTATCGTTGAAATACTTGAATAGGATTGTTGCTCTAATTTGCATAGATACTGATTTTCCTACTAATGAAATATATCATCCTAATGCTCAGTTTATTTTTATTCAACTACAATAATAATGTTTTCGGCGGAGAGTTATATCTCTCACTGGGACAATTGTATAATTGTCTCACCCCCATGAGATCCAATGTTTTTAGGTAGACACCGACAGAGAGGTAGAAACTCTATAGCAGGAGAAGAGTAGCAACAACAACAACAAGGACAACAGTGATATCACAGGTGGGGATACTGGCTGTCAAGCTATGTCTATAGATAGTCCTATGTGTCTTCTCTATACTCTCAGGTCCTAGGAGTCAGTAGATAGTGTTTTTATAAATCGATATGAGATTTTGGTTTGATGCTTTGAGGATTTTGTTACTTGTGTTGTTTAGCAAAGTAATGATGTATATATATTCCTCAAGGAGAGATGGTACATAAAATGTACACTGTGGACCAGTATGTAAATACAATACTTTGGTTCTTGTTTAAAGAGTTTTCCTAGAATTGGATCTGTTTGAAAATGGTTTTAATTTTTAGTGATTTTCAGTAATCCACTGATAACCAATGCTTATGCATAGCTAATAACGTTTTGTCCAAACGGTTTGTCACAATAAGTCCTTCCAAGTATACTATAAAACTATTTCACTAGCTTTTAATAGCGTACCATGCAATTGCATTGATTGTGTCATGATTTTCTTGATTTTAGGCCATGAAAAGAATCAAAGTTATGCAACAACCAAATCTTATATCTCTTTCATTTTATCTATTGGAAATAAAGACTACTACATCAATATGGACTCTGCATGGGAGATTATGTAAATTGGATGTAGTTTTTAGTTTAGATTTTCTTATCTTACTTTTTTCCTTCCATGTTTCCTAAGGGCCCTTATGTAATAAACTTTTGGTGCATTATTAATAAAGAAGGAAGTTATTTCCTTTATGCATATTATGTGTGTGTGATCTTCAGGATAGTCAAGAACAGGCACTCGAATCCCCTTTTCACTGCTCATTCGATAGTGGGATTGGGATTAGGTTAAGAATTGTTCTGTGTCGATTGGTATCAAAGCCAAAACACACTTCATATGCATTAATGAAATTATATTCTTAATCTCTGAACCAAGGAAGCCCTAAAGTTCACTATGGTGAAACTGATGTATCTAGAAAAAACATAAAGGTGTTTCCTACATAATTCCTCCTATCCGTTTTCACGGTGGCTAAGGTTCCCCCTATTTTTCCTGGCCTTAGTGAATCCAAAAATGGAATGAAGGACTTCCTATAACCCTAGAGTGTTTTCTAGCATCTCATCACTTCTTTAAGGACTACTCCAAGACACCTACTAGAAGGAAGTAGGATGAGTTCTTCATCTTTTTACTCTCAATAGTATGTCATGACTTGATCTATACTCTCTCTATTTTGGGTAGTCTAAGGATTGGAAAGAACTAAAATTAAAAAAAAAGTTGAATTAAAGTTGCAATATTTCCATGATCTATCATATCTTTGATTTGAAAATTATGAATGAGAAAACTTATACCATTTGAACCCTTGGTGATGGCCCTAAAAACTAGGAATAATAGGGATGGTGAAGGAAATTCTGGAACCAAGAATAAGGGGAAGAGGCCTTGCGGGAGTGATGATGTGGAAGTCGGTTCTTACAACGACCCAAACTTTTGAGTCTCTAAAAGACCTTAAAGTCACAAATCATTACTCATAAATTCTAGGATTGGATTCAAGAAATAATACATAATAGTAAACAATCTCCATTAATGAACAAATATTTACATGTTTGCATAAACCGCTCCTCTAAGGAGTTACATAAATCTTAGAAAGAATTAACTTATACACGTGTGAAGATATACCATTATATCTAAACCTTCAAGAATAACTTTAGTGTCTTCAAAATCTTTATTTTTTAACCTCATGTCCACAAATCAAGTGTACCTTATACCTAAAACGCTGACAAACAAATATGCGGTCAGTATATTACTATACTGGTATGTGGGTTCATCCAATAATCACAAGTACACATATAAACAAACATCTTTTATTTGAACATAAGAACATAAAATCTCTTTCATATTCTAACCCATATCTAGTCTACTACCTCAGGTGTAATCACTGTCCCTCCTGGGATCGTGTGCATTACCCTTAAGATCAGTCTAACCCATGGTTCATAATATTGTTATTTACTTTACATGATACTCATAGGAAAGTTATAATTTATAAGAGGTAAATAAACAAGCAAGTAGTTTATCATTCGTTCAATCTCATTGAGAAACCTCAGCAAACTCAAAATTCGATACATGTATTCATAATCATAACCACGTACCTTATGCCATTGCAGAAACCATGCACAAATATCATATATATTGAGAGTACATCAAAACATCCAAGCAACAAAACATTTAATCAACGTTATCTGAAACATGCATACTACATATGTGTCACCATGTATTGACATTACATTAATCATATCTAGATTCACTTCTAAACTAGGATTTTGGGTTGTCTCACGTTCGGACTAAGTTTAGGGTCACAAACCCTAATTCCATCATGGCATGATCTCTAAGATTACAAAGCCTAGTTATGCATATTAGGTTATCCATGATATTTAGATCATATTATTAGCATTATGATTATAGAAAGATACTCACATTGGTTTCAAAACCCAAGATATACATGTGCATGATTATTAATCTAGAAACATTGATTATTCATCATTATCAAGGGTTTCCTCATTAGACATGACAAGATCATGTTTTATCTCAACATAAACGAATCTGCTTAATTAAGCATCATATTAAAGGAATCTAGGTCTTTCCTTTACATCATTCACATATAAACATGTATTGCATATACTTTTGAAACTAGAAGCATATGTAGATTCTGATTATATTTTCTTTGGATTCCTCTCATTTCTTTGAACAATTTGATATATAATTTCACAATCATCATAGCTACCGTGAATTAACTATATTATTTACAAGAATAAACTAATTTGGACCAATCACACACTAACACATCAACATCCCATGTTTAATTAAAACAACTTGGTGCCTCCCTTTAAGTTAGTGGTTAAAGACCCTTATGCCCTTATAGGTTACATGCACAAGTCGGGGTAGATGAGTCTTTTGACTCCAATTCAACCCTAACCCCACGAAAGTAGTAGGGGCCCCAACCCTAGTGGGTCAGCCACCGTGCTGCCCTCTTTGCCTCGACATCGAGGAGTCAGGTGGGCTATGGTGCCTCCGTAGGGACCTGTCAGACCTGACTGGTGCCAAGATATAGGTCTCGGTGACTGGGGTCAATGAGGTCCTTAATATTCTTTTCATCTTGTAGAGGCAAGAAAATGAGAGGGGCATCTCATTTGAGATACTTTGAAGGAGAGAGAATCTTGATATTAAAATAATCAAGATTTAAGCATAATTGAAAATATAATTCAATTTAATGCAAAAATAATTATATTAATTGGATTTCTCTTCAACCAATTTTTTTTGGTTGAAATCCATATATATGGACGTCCTTGTGCCTTGTAAAGGCAAAGGAAAGATCTTCGTGAGTGGAGAACCCACTCACATTAAGAAACTAAAAAGAATTATCCACTCACTTATGGATAATGATATTATAACAGTTAAGGTGCGTAATTTCTTTTCCCTTAATTCATGGATAATGGAAGGGAGTTCGGTGGAGATAAAAGTACCTTTGCATGTAAGGAACCAAGGGGGAAAGAGGTGGCAACAATTTCGGATTTAAAGGATTTATATGAGGCATTTTCTCTCTCATTGATTTTCTTATAAAAACACCCTTTACCACTCAAACCAAGGACTTTTTGAATCCACTTCTTCTCTTTTCTTGAAAAAACGATCAAGGAAGCTAGGAGAAGTAGGAAGACGACCCCAAACCTTTTGGTAAGCTTCTTGACCTTCGTTCATCTTGATTTCATGGTGGAAATCACAAATCAATACATGATTTCTTCTTATCTCAATCCCATCTTCACTTCTAACCATTCCTTTTCATTCAAAAGCTTGAGGAATGAACATTGTGGTGTGAAAAAGCTCCTTCCACCATTGTTTATGTGAAGCTCCAAGATTTGAATCTCATTTGGAGGTGGGTTATATAACTTGAACCCCTATTCATTGTTATTGAATTCACTTTCTCAATCAATTATGTTCAATTTCTCTTTCTTCAATTCCTTTGATTAATTGATGCACCTACCATGATAATGGCAGTAGATTTTGATGGACTAAGGCTTGATGATGATGACATTATCCTAGGTTCACATTCCAATAGATTTGAGTTGCAAACGGTTTCAATAGCTTTGGTCCAAATGGTTTCACCAAACCGTTTGGAGACCAAACGGTTTGCAAACCGTTTGGAGGTTTGGATCCTAAACCATTTAGAAGAGTTGACCATTTGGATGGGTTGACCATTTTAGGTCAGGTCCCTAGAACATGTTGGATAATGATCCATTTGATCCAATTGATTAATTCAATATATGGACAATCCTTCAATTAGAAACCCTAATCGGCTAAGTGTTGAAATTGCAATTGGTTAAATTAAAAGTTTGGGTTGATTTGCCCAAACGGTCTCAAGACCATTTGGAGGTAACCCCAAATGGTCTCAAGACCGTTTGGAGGTCAAACAAGACCGTTTGGAGGTCTAGGGTTGAGTATGGTTGCGTAATTGAAGAGTTAGAGATATCAAATCGAAGTGCAATCAATAGTTAAATTGATGATCAATCCAATGATGCAAATCCTAATTGGATTTCAAACATTTTAATGAATGATGAGGAAAATGGTCTCAAGACCATTTGGAGGTCATCTAAACGACTTCAAGACCATTTAGAGGTCATCCAAACAACCTCAAGACTGTTTAAGTTCAGGTCATATCATAACTTGATGGTGGTTCATTGGTTTTAATTGGATTAAGTTCCACAATGTTAAGCATTGATGGTTCCTTGATTCCCAAACCCTAATTGATGGTTTCTTGATAATAAATCCTAGTTCAATTGGGTTCAAAACCCTAATTGATGGTTCAATAGTTCAATTGAAGAATGAATCAAGAAGTCAATTGATAGGCAGTTCATTGATGGAAACCTTAAATCGATTAAGTGTTGAAAGATCTTTTTGGTCCTTTCGGTTTTGAGAGGGTTTGGACCAAACGGTCTCAAGACCATTTGGGTCCAAACGGTCTCAAACCGTTTGGAGATCCAAGCCCAATCAGTTTCAATACATTCTTTCTTAAACGGTTTCAAGGGCAACATGCTCAAATGGTTTCAAACCGTTTGAACTCTGAGAATCCAAGACCATTTAAAGGTCTAAATAAGCAAAACCGTTTGAGGTTCAACATGGTTAATCCATTTGGATATCTAATGTAATTGAAGATTTAATTGGTCAATTCATTTGGATACCTCATGTAATTGAAGGTTCAATTGATCAAATCTTTTGGACATCCTAGAAGAGGATGAGAGAGAGAGATTCATACATGTAAGATAATCATGTAGCAATCAAGCTTAACACATTCAAAATAAGTGTGGTATATAATTTAGGGTATGATCCTTGATAAAGAGATCATGAAACCCTAATTGAGTTAATTGATGAAATCAAACCCTAAATTAGCGAAATTCTGAGTGAAACCCTAATCTAGGAAGATAATGTGATATGAATTTAGGGTAATGACATGAGTAAGCCTAATTCAGGGTACTTTGATGATAAACTCTAATTGGGATGAATAGTAAAACCTAATTGTGGGTTATTAAATATAAACCATAATTATGGGTTATTGAATAGAAACCCTAATCTAGGGTGATATGATGTGAATAGTAAACCCTAATTCTAAATTGGGTGAAGATGTGTGAAACCCTAATTCTGGATTATACTATATGGTGTGAAACCCTAATCTTGGACAATGAAAAGATGAATCATTGGTCCTAATTGAACAAAGGGGATGAGTAACCCTGATTTAAATGGAATGGGAAACCCTAACCCTGGTAAGGGAATAGTGGTGTTACTCTAGAATAGCATGAAACTGAAACATGATTGATATATCTATTATCATATGTGCTAACCATGCAGGTATCCTGAGATGATGAACATAGCCAGGTATGAGCTATGATTCTTTATTTATTGGGCCTTGTGTGCCATAATATGCCTTGTTGCTTAGTAATAAGTAACAAGAGAGTTAATGGGCCTCAAGTGCCAGATAAGATGCTCGTGTAGCAAGTGTCATGTGTACCTTAGTCAGATGACCTGAAGGTGATGGTTACCTGAAAAGGTGATAATAGTACTTAGTGATGAGCTAAGGGTTTGAATACCCAGAAACATATGTTTATGGCAGTGAGTTTTAAATGAGGGTCTGAAATCCCAATGTCTTTTAAAATATTGAGAAGTAACTGATGAAAACAATACATGTTTCTTTATAACATTTGTCCTAATAAGTTATGTTTGAAATCTTGAGTGATGCTAAAAGAATATGATAATGTACTTAAATAATCAAGTGAAAGCTATTCATTTTGTGCTCTGACCATAGATCCATCATCGTCAGTAGTTGGTGATGGTGAAATAGGTTTTCCTATGGGATCTCCTGGAGTTCGCATATTTTGAATATGTGGGGGTCAATGGGTGAAAATATCCTTACGTCCTAATGCGGGAATTGATGGAAGGTAAACATTAAACCTCTCAATCCTTCATGATATATTCCGAAATGGATGTATCACTAATCTCCCGATGATGTTAATACCAGATTGATGGAGGTAAACACAAAATCTCTCGATTGTGAAGAGAGTATGAGTACAACTGCCATTGTAGCTCTATAGCAAAGATGCCACTATACCCTGGCAAGCTATGTAGCAGAGATACAAGATGTCCTACATGTAATCTCGAACTTACTAAGATGTGGGAAGTCATGGAAGTCGGCTCTTCCATTGACTTTGTATGGTACCGGTTTTGACTTCGCAGTGGTCGGTTGGAGTATGAGTGGTATACCTCATCTCCTCAGAGCTTAAATATGTTTGTAAAATGTAATCATCTGTGTAGAATATTTGCATAAGATTGAAATACGAGAACCACTTGTTGATGTTATACTATTTAGCATGTCCTTGATACATAAATGTTACTTATGTTCTTTAATTCCTTATTGAATAGGAGACATGCTTCCTTGTCAAGTTATCACTGAAATACTTGAATAGGATTGCTGCTCTAATTTGCATAGATACTGATTTCCTACTAATGAAATATATCATCCCACTACTTAGTTTATTTCTATTCAACTGCAATAATAATGTTTTCAGCAGAGAGTTATATCTCTCACTGGGGCAATTGTATAGTTGTCTCACCCCCGTGGGATCCAATGTTTTTGGGTAGACATCGACAGTGAGGTAGAAACTCTGTAGCAGGAGAAGAGCAGCAGCAGCAATAGCAAGGACAACAGTGATATCCCAGGTGGGGATACTAACTGTCAAGCTATGTCTATAGATAGTCGTATGTGTTATCTCTGTACTCGCAGTTCCTAGGAGTCAGTAGATAGTGTTTTTATAAATCGATCTGAGATTTTAGTTTGATGCTTTGAGGATTTTGTTACTTGTGTTGTTTAGAAAAGTAATGATGTATATATGTTCCTCAAGGAGATATGGTACATAAAATGTACACTGTGGACCAGTATGTAAATACAATACTTTGGTTCTTGTTTAAAGAGTTTTCCTAGAATTGGATCTCTTTGAAAATGGTTTTAATTTTTAGTGATTTTCAGTAATCTGCTGATAACCAACGCTTCTGCATAGTTAATAACGTTTTATCTGAATGGTTCATCACAGTTTAGTGGTATCAGAGCTCTAGGTCCGCTGAGTCTACAGAGACATAGGATTAAGGTTGTTGAGTCTGTTCTAAGTGTCTTCCAGTTTATCTGATAGTGTCTTCTGCTCATATAGGAGAAGAAGAACTTGAAGATGTCTGGATCACATGATGAACATGCTGCTAAGAGAAGCATTGCTGCACCAGGAGGAGGTGCAAGAGACCAAGATAGGGAAGAGCCCGTACCTAAACAACCCCAGTTCAATCAAGCAGATATGGGGAACCCAGCCTTCCAAGCCATGTTTGGGAAGTTTATGGCAGCCATGACTCATATGACTGATAGGATGCCACTACCTGCACCTAGGGAACCTACCCACAATGAAGGACAAGGAGCTGGCAAGACCTTTGAAAGGCTTCGCTGGGTGGGAGCCACAGAGTATGTTGGAACAACTGACCCAGCTGATGCAGATTATGGTTGACGGAGTTGGAGAAAGCTTTTAGAATCCTCAACATCCCTGAAGTAGAGAAGGTGAGGCATGTTATATACCTTCTGAAGGGGAGTGTCGATCATTGGTGGACCATAGAGGAAGGTAAAAGGCCAGGAGTTGAAGTCGGATGGGATGAATTCTGATGTGAATTTGTCAATAGATACTTTCCTAAGACATATCTAGATGAGAAGATCTCTCAATTTGAGAGATTGAGGAAAGGACAGAAGAACATTAGCGATTATGAAGCTAGGTTCATGGAGCTTTTGCGATTTTGTCCGCATATGGCAGCTACAGATGAGGAGAGGATTCGACATTTCGAGAAGGGGTTGAACACTGAATTGACAACTCCCGTGTCTGCTCTGGAGAATAGGGAAAGATTTGCCACTTTTGTGGAATCTGTTAGGTGGATAGAGAGGTATGTGATCGAGAAGTGACATACCAGTAATAAGAAAGTGTATCCTCAATTCCATGAACAGAGGTCTAAGAGTTTCAAGAAGCCGAGATTCTCTGCACAACCACCACCAAGGTTTAATACCCCGATGTAGTGGACGTCAAGTAGGGGTTGGGGCCATAGTTTTCCTCCAAGTAAAGCCCCTAGTACAACATCAGCATCAGTGACAGGATCACCCAGGAAGAGTTTGGGAAGTTCCAACTGCTACCAGTGTGGGAGGTCAGGACACTTGAAGAGAGATTGTCCTGAGAAAGTCAGAACTGTAACTCAATCCCAGAGGCAGAGTCAGCAAGGATCATAGAGGCGAAAGTTCAGTAATAACGTTAGAGGACGTGGACAAGCATCCCAAGCTGGATCGTCGCCACCCAACAACCAAGCACAGGGTCAACAACAAGAAACAACTAGATTCTATGCCATGAATCAGCCCGAAGCAGTAGTCAACCCTCAGGTTGTGACAAGTCAGATGGAACTATTTTATTCTGATATGTCTTCATCCTGCTTTGTATCTGTGTTAATTGATCCAGGTGCTACACATTGCTTTATCACTCGAGAAGTGATTTATGACTGCAACATGATTGTCAGTCATAGAGCAGATAGTTTGATGCTGAAACCCCTTTGCTGGGATCTGCAGTGTTGCGGGAGGTGTGCTCTCCCTGCACTCTTTCCTTTTCTAATTATCGCATTCTGGTGGATCTTATACCACTTGAAATGCACATGTTCGATATAATCCTAGGAATGGACACCTTAGAGAAGTATAAGGTTGTCTTGGATTGTGGTTCCAAGCAAGCTGTGTTCGCAGACAACAATGACACATGTATCTTTCAGGGAGACAAAAAGATTCTTCCAACTTGTCTTGTGTCAGCTATGGTAGTTAAGAAGTTGATGAGACAGGGATGCTTTGCATTCTTAGTGCATGTGGTAGAAACTACAATGGAGGGCTCTCATCCTTCTGAAGTTCTTATAGTCAGGGAATTTGAAGATGTATTTCCTGAATAACTTCCAGGTGTTCCTCCATCCCGAGAGATTGATTTTGAAATTAATCTAATTCTGGGTACACAACCCATATAAAAAACCCCGTATAGAATGGCATGTGCTGAAATGACAGAGCTCAAGAAACAACTGCAAGAGTTGCTTGAGAAGGGTTTTATCAGACCGAGTACTTCACCATGGGGTGCTCCGGTTCTCTTTGTTAATAAGAAGGATGGGTTGATGCGGTTATGCATTGACTACAGACAGTTAAATAAAGTAACTATAAAGAACAAGTATCCTTTTCCAAGGATCGATGACTTGTTTGATCAGTTGTATGGTGCAACTATCTTTTCTAAGATAGATCTAAGGTCAGGATACCATCAATTGCATATTAAGGAGAGTGACATACCTAAGTCTGCCTTTAGGACAAGGTATGGTCACTATGAGTTCATAGTTATGTCGTTTGGACTAACTAATGCACCAGATGTATTCATGGAACTCATGAATAGAATCTTTCAACCTTTTCTTGATCAGTGTTGTAGTAGTCTTCATAGATGACATCTTAATCTACAGTAGAGATGCTCAACAACATGAATAACACCTCCATCAGGATTTGACTTTGCTAAGAGAGCATAGGCTATATGCTAAGTTTAGCAAATGCGAGTTTTGGTTACCAAAAGTTTCTTTTCTAGGACACGTTATATCTGCCTCAGGTATCCGTGTTGATCCGAAGAAGGTAGAATTTATTCTACAATGGGAATAGCCAAAGACACCGACAGAGATTCGTAGTTTTCTTGGACTGGAAGGCTATTACAGGTGGTTCATCAAGGACTTCAGTTCTATATCTTTACCCCTGACCAAGTTGACCAGGAAGGAGGTTCCTTTTGTCTGGAATGACAAGTGTCAACAGTCTTTCCAGTTGCTGAAAGAAAAGTTAACAAGTGCACTTGTGTTAGTGCTACCTGAGCAAGGGAAGGGGTACATAGTTTTCTGTGATGCATCCAAAAATGGCTTAGGATGTGTGTTGATGCAGGATAAACAAGTGATTTCTTTTGCTTCTCGACAACTTAAGAAATACGAGGAGAATTATCTGATACATGATCTAGAGCTAGCTGTTGTGGTCCATGCTTTGAAGATCTGGAGACATTATCTCTATGGAGAAACATTCTAGATTTTCACAGACCATAAGAACCTAAAGTATATCTTCTCACAGCATGAGCTGAACATGAGACAACACCGCTGGATGGAGTTAATCAAGGACTACGACTGCACAATTGATTATCATCTAGGGAAAGCTAATGTGGTGGCTGACACACTAAGTAGCAAATCAGCGACACCAACCTTAGGTAAGGCACAGTTGAATTCCCTAGTGTGCTCTAAGAGGGATATGTTTATCTCCTTAAGGCAAGACAATATAGATCTTAAGGTGTCACTGTTAGCCGGGCTGTTAGCTAAAATGCAAGTAAAACCTACTATGAGGCAACAGATTAAAGAAGCACAACAAGATGATATTGTGATTCAGCAGATCGGGTCAGAGTATGGTAGTGAGAGACGAGATGGCTTCCATAATTCAGATGATTAGGTAGTCTGTTACCATGGTAGGATGGTAGTACCTGATGATGATAACTTAAGAAAGTTAGTTCTGGAAGAAGCTCATTCTTCAATGTATGCCATGCATCCAGGGAGCACTAAGATGTATCATAACTTAAAAGATATGTATTGGTGGTCTGGTTTGAAGAAAGATGTATCTGAGTTTGTTATGCGGTGTCCAGTGTGTCAGAAGGTTAAAGATGAACATTAGAAGCCCACAGGAACAATGCAATCTCTACCTATACCGCAATGGAAATGGGATCATGTAACCATGGACTTTGTGGTTGGTTTGCCTAGAACAGCCAAAAGTCATGATTCCATTTGGGTGATAGTTGATAGGTTGATAAAGACAACACATTTTCTTCCTGTCAAAACAACCTACACTACTGAGAAGCTGGCATAGATATACATAGATGAGATAGTGCATTTGCACGGGGTTCTAGCTACTATCATTTCTGATAGAGGTCCCCAGTTTATGAGTCTAGTTTGGGAACGTATGCATAAAGCTTTGGGTACGTAATTAAGGTTTAGTACAACCTTTCACCCATAGACAGATGGACAATCTGAGAGGACCATACAAACCTTGGAGGACTTGCTTAGAGCATGTGTCCTTCAGTTTGTAGGGAGTTGGGATCTACACCTGAGCTTGATAGAATTTGCATATAATAATAGCTATCAGCACATTATTGATATGGCACCATATGAAGCATTATATGGTAGACGTTGTAGATCTCCTTTATTTTGGTATGAAATAGGCGAGTATCAATTTTTGGGTCCTGAGCTAGTACAACAAACAACTGAGAAGATTAAAATAATATAACAACAGTTGAAAACATCCTAGGATAGATAGAAATCTTATGTTGATAAGCATCATAGACCCCTAGAATTCCAAGTTGGAGATAGAGTATACCTTAAGGTCTCACCTTGGAAAGGAATCCTGAGATTTGGAAAGAAGGGGAAGTTAGCTCCTAGATTTATGGGGCCTTATCTGATCATTGAAAGGATGGGAAAGGTAGCCTATAAGCTGGAGCTACCACCTGAGTTGCATAGATTGCACCCAGTGTTCCATATCTCTATGCTGAGGAAGTGTCATCCTGACACTAAGTTAGTTCTGCAACCTGTGGAGGTAGAACTAAATAATGATATATCTTATGTTGAAGGACCTCTGTCGGTTCATGACAGAAGAATTAAAAAGCTGAAAAAGAAAGCCATTAGTCTCATAAAAGTTCTCTGGCATCACCGTGATATTGAAGAAGCTATGTGGGAGCTAGAGGAAGAGATGAGGAGGAAATATCCTACTCTTTTCTCTTAATGTTTTTGTTGATGATTTCGGGGACGAAATCCTTGTAAGGGGTGGATAACTTGTAACATCCCTGACATGGGTTATGCTTTAACCCTAGGTGTTTTGTTTAAGAAAGATAAGTATATGCTTGATATTATCTTTTGAAAAGTAATTAAGGGTCAAGAGGAACTTATATTTCAATTTTAGTCCTTTTTGAATAATGTCGAAAGTATTGTTTTATTTGTTTGGACTAAAGTGCAAATTACCCAAGTTGAAGGGTTAAATTGCAAATGTTACATGATAATATGTTACTCATGTGTTGAAGCATCATGGGAATGAAGATGATGCAGAGGTATGGCTAGTGAAAGCCTGAGTACCAAGAAAGAGCTGATAAAACAATGTTTGTGCATTAAAACCTAGTTTTGGAGTAAAGTGCAATTTACCCAAAACCCAGGGTTCAATATGTAATTTACCACTTCAATAAGGTCCTTAATATTCTTGGCATCTTGTAGAGGCAAGAAAATGAAAGGGGCATCTCATTTGAGCTACTTTGAAGGAGAGAGAATCTTGATATTAAAATAATCAAGATTTATGCATAATTGAAAATATAATTCAATTTAATGGAAAAATAATTATATTAATTGGATTGCTCTTCAACCAAATTTTTTTGGTTGAAATCCATATATATGGACGTCCTTGTGCCTTGCAAAGGCAAAGGAAAGATCTTCGTGAGTGGAGAACCCACTCACATTAAGAAACTAAAAAGAATTATCCACTCACTTATGGATAATGATATTATAAAGGTTAAGGTGCTCCTCGATTACCAAACCCTAATTAATGGTTTCTTGATAATAAATCCTAGTTTAATTGGGTTCAAAACCCTAATTGATGGTTCAATTGAAGGATGGTTTGATAGTTCAACTGAAGAATGAATCAAGAAGTCAATTGATAGGCAGTTCATTGATGGAAACCTTAAATCGATTAAGTGTTGAAAGATCTTTTTGGTCCTTTCAGTTTTGAGAGGGTTTGGACCAAACGGTCTGAATACCGTTTGGGTCCAAACAGTTTCAAGACCGTTTGGGTCCAAATGGTCTCAATACCGTTTGGATCCAAACGATCTCAAACCGTTTGGAGACCCAAGCCCAATTGGTTTCAATACATTCTTGCTTAAACGGTTTCAAGGGCAACATGCCCAAATGGTTTCAAACCATTTGAACTCTGAGAATCCAAGACCGTTTAAAGGTCTAAATAAGCAAAATCATTTGAGGTTCAACATGGTTAATCCATTTGGATATCTAATGTAATTGAAGATTTAACTGGTCAATTCATTTGGATACCTCATGTAATTGAAGGTTCAATTGATCAAATCTTCTGGACATCCTAGAAGAGGATGAGAGAGAGAGATTCATACATGTAAGATAATCATGTAGCAATCAAGCCTAACACATTCAAAATAAGTGTGGTATATAATTTAGGGTATGATCCTTGATAAAGAGATCATGAAACCCTAATTGAGTTAATTGATGAACTCAAACCCTAAATTAGGGAAATTTTGAGTGAAACCCTAATCTAGGAAGATAATGTGATATGAATTTAGGGTAATGACATGAGTAACCCTAATCCAGGGTACTTTGATGATAAACTCTAATTGGGATGAATAGAAAACCCTAATTGTGGGTTATTGAATATAAACCCAAATTGTGGGTTATTGAATAGAAACCCTAATCTAGGGTGATGTGATGTGAATAGTAAACCCTAATTCTAAATAGGGTGAAGATGTGTGAAACCCTAACTCTAGATTATACTATATGGTGTGAAACCCTAATCTTGGACAATGGAAAGATGAATCATTGGTCCTAATTGAATAAAGGGGATGAGTAACCCTGATTTAAATGGAATGGGAAACCCTAACCCTAGTAAGGGAATAGTGGTGTTACTCTGGAATAGCATGGAACTGAAACATGATTGATATATCTTTTATCATATGTGCTAACCATGCAGGTATCCTGAGATGATGAACATAGCCAGGTATGAGCTATGATGCTTTATTTATTGAAATTATTTATTGGGCCTTGTGTGCCATAATATGCCTTGTTGCTTAGTAAGAAGTAACAAGAGAGTTAATGGGCCTCAAGTGCCAGATAAAATGCTTGTGTAGAAAGTGTCATGTATACCTTGGTCAGATGACCTGAAGGTGATGGTTACCCGAAAAAGTGATAACAATGCTCAGTGATGAGCTAAGGGTTTGAATACCCAGAAACATATGTTTATGGCAGTGAGTTTGAAATGAGGGACTGAAATCCCAATGTCTTTTAAAAGATTGAGAAGCAACTGATGAAAGTAGTACATGTTTCTTTATAGCATTTTTCCTAATAAGTTATGTTTGAAATCTTGACTGATGCTAAAAGAATATGATAATGTATTAAATTATCAAGTGAAAGCTTTTCATGTAGTGCTCTGACCATAGATCCATCATTGTCAGTAGTTGGTGACGGTGAAATAGGTTTTCCTATGGGATCTCCTGGAGTTCGCATATATTGAATATGTGGGGGTCAATGGGTGAAAATATCCTTACGTTCTAATGGGGGAATTGATGGAAGGTAAACATTAAACCTCTCAATCCTGCATAATATGTTCCGGGATGGATGTATCACTAATCTCCCGATGATGTTAATACCGGATAGATGGAGGTAAACACGAAATCTCTTGATTGCGAAGAGAGTACATCCGCCACTGTATCTCTATAGCGAAGATGCCACTATAGCGTGGCAAGCTATGTAGCAGAGACACAAGATGTCTTGCATGTAATCTCGCACTGACTGAGATGTGGGAAGTCATGGAAGTCGGCTCTTCCATTGACTTTGTATGGTATCGATTTTGACTTCGCAGTGGTCAGTTGGAGTATGAGCGGTATACCTCATCTCCTCAGAGCTTAAATATGTTTGTAAAATGTAATCAACCATGTAGCGTATTGATACATAAATGTTACTTATGTTCTTTAATTCCTTATTGAATAGGAGACATGCTTCCTTGTCAAGTTATCGTTGAAATACTTGAATAGGATTGTTGCTCTAATTTGCATAGATACTGATTTTCCTGCTAATGAAATATATCATCCCATTGCTCAGTTTATTTCTATTCAACTGCAATAATAATGTTCTCGGCGGAGAGTTATATCTCTCGCTGGGGCAATTGTATAATTGTCTCACCCCTATGAGATCCAATGTTTTTAGGTAGACACCGACAGAGAGGTAGAAACTCTATAGCAGGAGAAGAGCAACAACAACAACAACAAGGACAACAGTAATATCACAGGTGGGGATACTGGCTGTCAAGCTATGTCTATAGATAGTCCTATGTGTCATCTCTATACTCTCAGGTCCTAGGAGTCAGTAGATAGTGTTTTTATAAATCGATCTGAGATTTTGGTTTGATGCTTTGAGGATTTTGTTACTTGTGTTGTTTAGCAAAGTAATGATGTATATATATTCCTCAAGGAGAGATGATACATAAAATGTACATTGTGGACCAGTTTGTAAATACAATACTTTGGTTCTTGTTTAAAAAGTTTTCCTAGAATTGGATCTGTTTGAAAATGGTTTTAATTTTTAGTGATTTTAAGTAATCCACTAATAACCAATGCTTCTGCATAGTTAATAACGTTTTGTCCGAACGGTTTGTGACAATAAGTCCTTCCAAGTATACTATAAAACTATTTCACTAGCTTTTAATAGCGTACCATGAAATTGCATTGATTGTGTCATGATTTTCTTGATTTTAGGCCATGAAAAGAATCAAAGTTATGCAACAACCAAATCTTCTATCTCTTTCATTTTATCTATTGGAAATAAAGACTACTACATCAATATGGACTCTGCATGGGAGATTATGTAAATTGGATGTAGTTTTTAGTTTAGATTTTCTTATCTTACTTTTTTCCTTCCATGTTTCCTAAGGGCCCTTATGTAATAAACTTTTGGTTCATTATTAAAAAAGAAGGAAGTTATTTCCTTTATGCATATTATGTGTGTGTGATCTTCAGGATAGTCAAGAACGGGCGCTCTAATCCCCTTTTCACTGCTCATTCGGTAGTGGGATTGGGATTAGGTTAAGAATTGTTCTGTGTCGATTGGTATCAAAGCCAAAACACACTTCATATGCATTAATGAAATTATATTCTTAATCTCTGAACCAAGGAAGCCCTAAAGTTCACTATGGTGAAACTGATGTATCTAGAAAGAACATAAAGGTGTTTCTTGCATAATTCCTCCTATCTGTTTTCACAGTGGCTAAGGTTCCCCCTATTTTTCCTGGCCTTAGTGAATCTATAAATGGAATGAAGGACTTCCTATAAACCTAGAGTGTTTTCTAGCATCTCATCGCTTCTTTAAGGACTACTCCAAGACACCTACTAGAAGGAAGTAGGATGAGTTCTTCATCTTTTTACTCTCAATAGTATGTCATGACTTGATCTATACTCTCTCTATTTTGGGTAGTCTAAGGATTGGAAAGAACTAAAATTAAAAAAAAAGTTGAATTAAAGTTGCAATATTTCCATGATCTATCATATCTTTGATTTGAAAATTATGAATGAGAAAACTTATACCATTTGAACCCTTGGTGATGGCCCTAAAAACTAGGAATAATAGGGATGCTGAAGGAAATTCTAGAACCAAGAATAAGGGGAAGAGGCCTTGCGGGAGTGATGATGTGGAAGTCAGTTCTTATAACGACCCACACTTTTGAGTCTCTAAAAGACCTTAAAGTCACAAATCATTACTCATAAATTCTAGGATCAGATTCAAGAAATAATACAGAATAGTAAACAATCTCCATTAATGAACAAATATTTACATGTTTGCATAAAAAGCTCCTCTAAGGAGTTACATAAATCTTAGAAAGAATTAACTTATACACATGTGAAGATATACCATTATATCTAAACCTTCAAGAATAACTTTAGTGTCTTCAAAATCTTTATTTTTTAACCTCGTGTCCACAAATCAAGTGTACCTTATACCTAAAACACTGACAAACAAATATGCGGTCAGTATATTACTATACTGGTATGTAGGTTCATCCAATAATCACAAGTACACATATAAACAAACATCTTTTATTTGAACATAAGAACATAAAATTTCTTTCATATTCTAACCCATATGTGGTCTACTACCTCAGGTGTAATCACTGTCCCTCCTGAGATTGTGTGCATTACCCTTAAGATCAGTCTAATCCATGGTTCATAATATTGTTATTTACTTTACATGATACTCATAGGAAAGTTATAATTTGTAAGAGGTAAATAAACAAGCAAGTAGTTTATCATTCGTTCAATCTCATTGAGAAACCTCAGCAAACTCAAAATTCGATACATGTATTCATAATCATAACCACATACCTTATGCCATTGCAGAAACCATGCACAAATCTCATATATATTGAGAGTACATCAAAACATCCAAGCAACAAAACATTTAATCAATGTTATCTGAAACATGCATACTACATATGTGTCACCATGTATTGACATTACATTAATCAGATCTAGATTCACTTCTAAACTAGGATTTAGGGTTGTCTCACGTTCAGACTAAGGATTAGGGTCACAAACCCTAATTCCATCATGGCATGATCTCTAAGATTACAAAGCCTAGTTATGCATATTAGGTGAAACCCCAGTCATCATCTTAAGAATATTAGGTTATCCATGATATTTAGATCATATTATTAGCATTATGATCATAGCAAGATACTCACATTGGTTTCAAAACCCTAAATATACATGTGCATGATTATTAATCTAGAAACATTAATTATTCATCATTATCAAGGGTTTCCTCATTAGACATGACAAGATCATGTTTTATCTCAACATAAACGAATCTGCTTAATTAAGCATCATATTAAAGGAATCTAGGTCTTTCATTTACATCATTCACACATAAACATGTATTGCATATACTTTTGAAACTAGAAGCATATGTAGATTCTGATTATATTTTCTTTGGATTCCTCTCATTTCTTTGAACAATTTGATATATAATTTCACTATCATCAGAGCTACCATGAATTAACTAGATTATTTACAAGAATAAACTAATTTGGACCAATCACACACTAACACATCATCATCCCATGTTTAATTAAAACAACTTGGTGCCTCCCTTTGAGTTAGTGGTTAAAGACCCTTATGCCCTTATAGGTTACATGCACAAGTCGGGGTAGATGAGTCTTTTGACTCCAATTCAACCCTAACCCCACGACAGTAGTAGGGGCCCCAAACCTAGTGGGTCAGCCACCATGCTGACCTCTTTGCCTCAACATCGAGGAGTCAGGTGGGCTCTGGTGCCTCCGTAGGGACCTGTCAGACCTGACTGGTGCCAAGATATAGGTCTCGGTGACTGGGGTCACAAGAACAAGGATCGCGGTCCAACCTAAACTGCAGAATAGATATGAGAGGAGAGAGACCCCTACCTAGAGTGTCATCGTCGGCGATCAGTGTTGAATCAGGCCTCTGAAGGTAGGTGACCATTGTGGTAGGGCATGGGCCGTGTACTAGAAGAAAACATGTTCCCTCTCTGTAGCGTTCTGGCGGGTGCGAGAGAGGTCACACACAGGGTGGATGCTGCCATCCAGTACCCACCTCTGGGATCTCAGACGATCCTCTGTGGCATCAAGGTTTCTAAATCCCAAGCAAGCCTCCCGATGAGCCACCTCAACTTCAACTGCAACCTCCACGCCGCGATGACTGACATGGTCATCGTTGTTCCTAGCCACATCCGTTTCACCCCGGTCTTCTTTGCATAATTGCCCAAAAGATCTAGGAGATGCTCTGGGGTGGGTTGGCCTGCGAGATGGATATATAAATATAGGGCATCTAGGTTGGTGGTGGATCATCTCCCATCTAAAATAGGATTCCCAAAAGTGCCCCCTTCTCCATCATGCTCTCATTTCTCAGACGAGGGGAGGTTCTTGGGAGGTGTTGAGGGTGTGGGACTATTGTGATAATTCTATAGTAAGGAGTAGGGACTCCTATCCCCAGTACAATCTCATTAGTGGGAACGTTTCCCCCATATATATAGCTCTTATTGGATTTGTCCTTCAAGGAAAGAAGTCTATCTTTTGGTAAAACCCCTCCTTGGATAAATAATTATCCTAGTCGTTACATAACTCCTCATTATCCTAAAACATGGGGTAAACTTCCTTTTATTATTATCTTCTCAAACTCAAGACATTTGGGTCTAAATAGTAGGATAATCACTTCAAACTTGCCTTAAATGTAATCACTACATAATTACTTAATTAATTACCTAAGTTACTTGATAACTTACCTCATCTTGGATTTTCATATATAATCCTATAACTTGATTTTTTTTCGATATGGACTCATTTGTAAATCCTAATCAGCCCAATTGGGGTGGAACGAGTCCCTAAGGCCCATGAATCATCTCTTATGCCTTCTAAAGATTCCATGAGCTTGAACACACTCCCAAATACTAAATTAAGGCTTTGATAACCATTGCATCTTATATTAGCCTCATATGATCACATATGCTCAAAGCACATTATTACCTTAAATTGATCATTTAATCTAATTCTAGGGATTGGAATCATCAACAAAGATCCCTCAATCCTTTTCCTTGTTATTTCCTTTAGGCTTGAAATCTACAAATTTCAAGGATGTAACATTCACCCCTCCTTAAAAGGAATTTTGTCCCCAAAATTCATGCCTACTAAACCTAGGTGAATGATGACTCATATTATTTCAAAACTTAGGGTTAGCACCCCACTTAGATATCTTTAACAACTTTTCCATAGTATATCAATTTTCATTTTATTACTAAGACTGGAACCTAAATTTAAATTCAAGTATATCCACATGTCTAGTATACACACCTCATAATCTCTAGATGATTTCATTATCATTGGTGATTTCTTTATTACTTGGTGATTTCTCTTTTTCACCTAGGTTTCCAACCTCTGATTCATTATTTTCATACAAGGGTGAGGTGACACATCTAACCCTAGTTCATGTCATTACACATTTGATGTAGGATATTCACCCTCTTTATCTCAATTTTAAGCATAACAGGTGTCTATTCGATCTCTCTCCCTCATAATGAGATGAAATAAGCATTTGAATACAACCCAAACACAAAGTTCATTCCACTCCAACAGAAGAGATGGTACATCCACACATTACATTTCAATTCACATTTGAAGTTGAATCATACTCAATATGACTCTAAACATACTTGTTGTATATTCCATGAAGTCAAGTGTCCCTTTTCTTACTCTTAAGTTAGGGCACAACTTCTCTCACATTTTCATGACTTCATTATATCTTTTATATTTACACCTCATGTTTTATAACTCTTAGCCAATTCCTTGAGGTCTCTAGGGATATAGGTACCTTTGTAGTGATCTCATTCTTATGCATCAAGAGAGTGCCTTTCACATTTACCCATTAGGCTGCATGATCCTCATGGAGGTAGCTAATCTCTTGAGTCATGTACCTTGGGCAAACCTAGTTGTTACCTCCCGACCACATGGTCATGTGCTTTCAGGGCATATCAACTCCTGACCCCTTGGTCCTATGTACCTCTTATACACCCTACTTGACCCTAGGATTTCATTAGGACTCTACCCTTCCCATGGGTTTCTTTGAGATGCCACATCTTTTAAGCATATTATTCTCTAATTTAATTCTTTAACCCAGATTGCCTTCATCTCTCTCTTTTGATTACACATTATGCAGTATAGTCCCAACATTGCACTCGGGCCACCTTCCCTCCAGGGGTTGGTGCCATGTCGGTCTTCCCTCCTGGGATTAACCTTCTGCGATCTTCCCCTCCAGGAGCTTGATCCTAAACATCTATAGTGTGGACTTTGGCCACCTTCCCTCCCGGGCTTGGTTCCTTACTGGTCTTCCCTCCTGGGCTTGACCATTTCATGACCTTCCCTCCTAGGATTGGTCAACTACTCAAGCCACCTTCCCTCTTGGGCTTAATGCCTTACTGGTCTTCCCAATTCTAGGCTTGACCAGTCATGTTACTCAGAGATGGCATACTTGGGTTCAAAGAATTTGAGTGATTTCATCTTAATATACTTAACTCTTCACCCCTCTAGGTGAGGATTAACTTATCTCAATACTTAAGTATGCTTGTTCACTTACCTTTTAAGGGAAATCCTAGCCTAAGGTGCCTTCTTGGCTCATAGGAGGGGGTTAGGCTCTCTAGCCACAACCTGATCCCAAGATATTTTGCCTCCCTCACAGGTCATCTTCCCACTCTTGGGTTGACCCACCCCAGGTTGGCACACTAATCCTAAAGGTTTCATATATATATATATATATATATATATATATATATATATATATATATATTTCATAATTAAGGAAACATTTTTATCATTATACTTCTCAACCCATATTTTCTCAATTTCTGGGATACCCCCTCATGGTTTCTGTCCATTCTGTGAACTTGGGTCACCTTCCCCTCCAGGGGCTTGGTGCTACATCGACTTTCCCCTCTAGGGGCTTGGCCACCATCACCAAACTTCTAGAGACAACATGAGGGGTTTGATAAAGTTATATTAAAACTTTCATTTTCATATATATATATATATATATATATATATATATATATATAAACTATTGGGTTCATATATTTCTTAAGACCTCTTACAGAAGTGTCATGCTCCTCATGTAAGGCCCCTAAACTTACTTAATGAGTTGAATGAGCTTAATTATCATACTTGAATTCTTATAACCCTAATATAACCTTTTGATATGCTTTCAAATTATAAGACAAGCTTAAGTTTCAAATTTGGTCCAATTTGGACAATGTTTGAGCAAGTTATGCACATTTTGGACTTTTCTACAATTTACCCAATAGAGAGGTTTTATTTGCAATTTATCACTTGCATTATGTTCATTGGATATTCTATAATCATTCTTGAGATTTTTTAACCATGGGGTGCCTATTTAAACCTTGGTTTTAAGGTGTTTTCTCCAAGGGTAATTTTGGGTTATCCCCTTCACGGATGAGCTACCTTTAGTAGCTATCAACCAATGAATTATTTGATTGGCAGGGAAATTCGATGAAGGAAATATAATCAGGTATATACACATGGTGTGGGAGCAGCTTGTATATTCTTAACAAATTAAGGCCATGGACACTTGGATAGATACTAGAACTTCAACCTTTTCCTTTTCTTTATCTTAAAGTGTCATATACTTATCCCCAAGCACCAAAATGAGACATTTTCTCTCCAACACCTCCCTCCTTCTCCCAACCTCGTTCTCCCTCTGTCCAGATGTGAATGTTTCTGCCCAAGGAAGAAGAAAGTGGGGATCTTCTCGAAGAAAGGCTCTAACGTTGAAATTCACTTCATTTTAGGGTTGAAATGCTTCCTTCTAGTGATCTTGACCTAAAAATGTAAGAATTCCCTTCTTTCCTCTGTCTATTTCTTTTTTATCCTTCCTCCTAGCTTCCTCCAGGTCGGAACCTTTCTGTTCCATGGTAGAATTTGCTCTAAATCTCTAAAACCCTACCTTTCTTGCTCCTTATGCTTAGGGTTTGCTCATTTGACGAAAAAAGGTGCTAGATGGATGAATTCATAGCTTATTCTTGGATTTTCTACCCTACCTGCTCAAGATTTCTTCTATTTCGGGTTTCATATTATCATTAGAGGCAAGTTTTATAACTTTCTCCACGTTTATTGCTTACCATAAGGTTTCTAGATCATGTCCTTGCTTGAAAATGATGACACATGCACTAAAAAGCTATGCCTGACTTGGATTTCTTCGATTTTTATAATGTTCCCTATTCTGATTTCAATTATAGATGAATCTGTGATCCTATGTACGTTATTCCTAAGGTATAATATGACTTAGATCAGGTTTTTTTGACAACCTATGGTACTAAGCACCTATCAACCAATGGTCAATTTTAGGGTTTTAAGCTGATTCCTTCTATAAACCCATGACCTGATGATGGTACCATTGCAACAACCCTATGGTGTTGTCTTCATGACATTGAATGGTGGTAACCAAGGGTTTCAACTAATGGTCACCCCCTTAGGTCATGTTTTGGACTAATTAGAAGCCTAGTGATTAACAACTAAGTACCCTAATGATGCTATCAATCAATGGTGATATTCGTTTGATATTTGATGCTGATTAACGAATATAGTGCTGATCTAACAACCTATGGTGACTTAATGGTCACTAATGATGGTAGATCAGGTCTCTAAAACCTATGGTGAGTTAATTATATAGTTGTATAATCAATTAAGCCTTTGACCAATGGTTTCTTGGGTAACTTGATGGAATGGTCGGACCTTTACTGTAATTGATGGTTTTAATATATGAACTTGACCTGATGGTCAAGATATGATGTTTATTCCTCCAATAAAGTGGAATTATGTCTAATGTAATATGTTGGTCCTAATAATGTGATATTAGATGGTTTCCTTTATATGATGAACTTAAGTATCTTACTTGTTGACAATGGATGGCTTGTTTTAAATGAACAGTCAATTGTGGGTTTTACCCTACTCTTAGTGGAACTTTTTGTGTTGTTAATCAAGGGATGTCTAGGGCTAGATGGTGAATCTTTATAGAGAACAGATCAAGGACTTCATAGGTGGTTTATCCAAGGTGTTTACTTATGTAAAAAACCAATGGTTTAACTTTTAAACATCCATTGGTTTTGGGTGACATTGTGGTATGGTGATATAGGTTGAATGATGATGGAACAAATGGAGGGTTACCCTTAATAAGGTAGTCTTACCTATTCACTCATATGAATAGAAGGGATGATAACCATATTGTGTTGATATGTAACCCTAATAAAGTATATCTTTTTATACCTAGCTTTAATATCACTGAATGATGGTAATTGGGTATGAATTGTACTTGAATGACTAATGCAATCATGAAGTAATCTATTACTGTTGTTGAAACCCTAGTATGCTATAACCCAATTGTTATACATTGATTTATCTGTGGGTTCATACTTGAGAATGGTATGGAATGTGATGGTGATGCTTCACCTTATGCATCCATGATCCAATAGGTATGTTGTAAGTTAGGGTTTGGGTATGAGTGTTATTTAGTAATATTGATATAATTTATCATGTTGAACCTAACTCTAATGCAAATAGATAAAGATGAGTGTTCATGTTTAACATTCTTATATGATGGAATGAAGGTGGATTAACCTCCTTAACATGATCATAACCTTGGTATGTTAATTTGTGGTTATCATAGTCACATGGTTCATACCTTCTTATGCTAAATATGTGAATTATGAATATGATGAGAGTTAATCATATCTAGATTCATTGCATGTTGATGTAATAAAGGAATGTTCTTAATGTTAATATAACCATGCTATGATTGTTTATGAATATTCACCTAGTTTATTAATGCAATATTGTGCTGATCTGGTGTATTATATATACGTGATGTTGTTGAGCCTTGTTATAAGGCATGCAAAGATAATGATGATCTTACAGGGAATAATATGATGGTCTTAATCAACTTTGGGCATGGTTGAGCCCTGAATGAGGTGTAATCCTCTTGTGTTGATAAGGGTTAATATCATGTGATATTGTGAAAAGGAATTGTATCCTGTGATAGTATGATGGTCTTAATGACCTTTGGGCATGGTTGAGCCCTGAATGAGGTGTAATCCTCTTATGTTGATAAGGGTTGATACCCTGTGATATTGTATAATAGATTATTATCTTGTGATAGTATGATGACTAGTGTGATCTTGTGAATGGAAAGTGAATAGAACCATGTGATGATGAGATGATCAATTATGTTTCACACATTTTATATCTTTTCAAAGTTGTCATATTTATATGCTTGCTAGAAGTGAATTAGGGTTTGTATGTCCACTTGTTTGATGCGGCCTTAATTCACTGAATTGGTATAACCAATCAAGTGAAACTCTAATCATGTAGCGCCATGTGCCATAGATCCATCTGAGTGTCAGAATTTGGCAGATGGTGAAATGAGTATTCCTGATGGAAACTCAGAGCGCATACTGTTGTATATGTGGGGGTGGCAAGTTGAGGATATATCATTGTAATCCATAATGCAGATTGTGGAGGTTGACTATGGTCATGCCTCATACATTTGATGTGATTGAGAACGACTATGGTTGTGTCTCAATGATTATATATGTGACAAGATTGGAGGACAATTGCGTTTGTACCTCAGATGGTAGGGAATGTGTACCCACCTCCTTTCACTAGTACCATGACCTATACCAAGGACGGACTAGGCTGTTAGCAACTTGACCTTATGTGTCGCTGTGGTAGACCTGTACTGCCTGGGGGAAGAGAAGATCTTAGGAGTCTGACTCTTCCTAGATCTTGTATGGCACTGATTTCGACTTAGAAGTGGTCAGTTGGATTTTGAGTGGTATCCTCAAATTCCTATGGGCATAATAAAAGATGTAATACAACCGTATAACATATTTGTTTAGGGTTATACATGATGCTTCACATTGGATGATAACCCTTGTTTGTTCTCTTTACATAAAGATGATGCTTTGTGCAATTAAGAGATAGTAGATATACTTATGTTGAGGATATGCTTAAGATTGTAGATGCGTATATACAGTAGCCATGACTATGTTGATAACTATACTGCTACTGCTGATTATAATCATGATGCTAGCTATATCATGTTGTTAGTTATGTTTAGCATGCCAGCCATGCCTTTGTAACTAGAGATGCATATACTGCTTATCATGCTTATCCAGATAGTTGTGTTTATTGTGTTAGCTCTTTTTATGATGTTGATATGTTCAACATATTAGACATGCTAATGTTGTTATCTATGCTTATGTGGCTAGACTTATTCATATTGATAGAGATGCTATGTTACTAGACTTGCTCATGATGCTAGATATGTATGTGCTACTGAATTGCTTATGTTATCAACAATATAAAGGATGATAGTATGGCTAATGATGATAGTTATTATCTGCTCCCTTGTGTATTTTGATAATCATCAGTGCTTCTGATCTTATTTGTTATATTTGATTAATTTTCTTAACTTTATAATTACTTAAAAATATTGTAATCAATAAACGTTGTTGGAGTTTATATGTCTTGCTAGGACTAGGTCTCACCCTTGTAGTTCGCCACATTTTTTAGGTAATCGGAAGTGACGAAAACAAACATGTAGAAGCAAAGAGGAGCTATAGTAATGAATCTTTGAGAAAGTTGATTAGAAATCTAGTGTGTCCTAGGGTCGTCCCTGTACTCTTAGGTCCGGGTAGGAAAAGTTTGTATATGGTGTTTCAAATTAATCGGGATTTTGTTATCATGTTAATGCTTGTTTGTGTGACATATACAAATATTGTTCTCCTGTATATATATATTGTGGCTAAGTCGATAGATCAATTTGTATCAAATCTTGGCATAGTATGGATATAAAAAAGATTTTGGGATCTTATGCAAATATTTATGAGCAGGTGCTGACGCTGAAATTAGTTTTAATTTACCCATATTTTGGGTATGTGGTTAATTAGTGATTGATTGTGTTTTATGTTTTGAGTAATCTCGTTTAGTGTAACGGGTTGTCATAGGTTGGTATCAGAGCTTTAGGTTCACTGAGTCTACAGGGACACTAGGACTTAGGACTAGGATGACGTCTAAGTTAGGAATATAACATAAACGTATGGTGCATACTGCCTAATCTCAGTACTTGGGTGCCCTGAGTAGGTATTCAATTATTGAAGAAAGGTAAGTATGGAACTCTTAGATTGTTATCTTTCTGATTACTCTGATCAAGTAGTCATTCTGAGACAATCTAAAGAGCATAATGAATAATAAATCATGGTGTGAATATCTCAATCCTACCTTAAAGAAGATGAGAATTGCATCATTATCTATCAAAACTTGAATGTTTGGTAACTATAAGAGAAAGATACAACACCATGGTATCTAAATCTGAATAAAAATAAGAAAAATAGGAGTTTTTGAAGATGTGATTCATGAAGATAATAAAGTAAAAGACAAATAAGTTTATGCTTATAAAGTGAATCAAGGTATGAAATCCACATAAGATAGAGAGAACTCCTATAACAATTACAAAATGAGAAGATGAATGGGAACAATGACAAAGAATAAGGTGGAACCTGAGTTAATCTCAGACCAACCTATGTGTGTAAGAAAGTGTTAATGAAAAATCAGCATAGAATGTGAAAGAAATTAAGGGAGATGATCTCGATTTAATGAAGAAAATGTGAAATATGATGATTTACCTGTCGATTAGTGGTTGAAAAACCTAATAAAATAACAGAACATACCAAGTGTGATAAATAGTCATCAAGGAAGGAGTAATGAGATATGTTAATTAATCATGATGATTCCTATGCTAATGGCAAGGAACCCAAAATGAAAAAGGTAGAATGATACATAAGAAGTTGTAACCTGCATAATTAAAATAGAATTTGTTACCTTTTTGCTAGTGACCCTTGAACAATGTTGCTATGGTATGGGAAGTGTGTTTCCCTTTGTGTCTTTCCTTTCTAGGGCACAACTTTCAAGTGGATCATTGCCACTTGGTACATATGGATTCATTGCAAACATGAGGGTGGATAGATTATTATAGCATAAGGTTGCTTGGACTATGGTTCCAACATCATAAAGTTTGTGATGATTTTTCTTTTGAGACTTCCAATAATTAGGAAGAATCCTCTTATATGTCTTGATATTTGTTATGTTGGTAAAAGTAGATTATATAAGGATGCGAGTTGCTTATAGCACATGAGGTGGATACCTTGTATCGAAGATGTATTAATAATATGAGAAATATGTGAAGGTTGGAGATGCTTATTAAATGAACATTACAAGTATTCCTCTCACTTAGAGAGAAAGAGAGTTGATGATGACCCTTTAAATGTTGTTAGGAAGGAAAAACAAAAGTGATTCTATAATGTTGTGTATGGTTTAATGATAGCTGGATAAGGCCACTATCAAGGATAGATGGTTTGTTGGTTAATAGATATGTGATATCATGTTCCTTTAAAGATAAACCTATGATCAAATATCAATGCATAAGAGTTAGATTGGATGACATAATTTACATGACCATGATGAGTTTAGAGTTATGTCCTTTAGACTAACCAATGTACTAATACAATTTATGAATAGAAGGAACAAAGTGTTCAAGTAATGTCTTACAAGTTGTAGCACACTTTGAATGATGACATGTCAAAGTATTTCAAATATGGTAAAAAATATGATCAATATTTCTTCAAAAACCTTAGGGTTTCCGAAGTAGCAATAGCTATGAGACAAGTTGAATAATAGTGAGTTCGGGGTTGACTAGGGTATCCTCTAATAGTTAAGATACATCTATTAAGTATGTTATGTGAGTCCTGATAAGATGAAGACAATGTCATTGCTCCACCCCTAACAAGGTCAATCAGGAAGTTATATTTGTTAATAGTTATATACAAGTGTATGATTCTTCAACCAAATAGATGGTCAGTCCACCATTGATATGATTGGAGAATCCTCTAAAAACATATTCCTCATAATTTATTGAAAACTAGGGGGTGCCCACATGGTTGATTGAGTTGTTGATTACAACAACCATTAAAGGAGCATAGAGAAGAAACCTTATAAAGTTGCATATGATAATAGATACCTGATGTTTTATGTTTGGTAAGATCCAGTGAGTGCGGCCTCTGAGTGATGTGTGATACAACATATAGAATAGTTCAAGATGACAATCAAGTCCCAAAATGGAAAGTTACTATTAGATTTGTACAGGTGGCACAACAAGTTTATGTGTTCCATATTTGCAAATGTCTTCTTATGTGGGGGTTTTTTGTGTTGACCCAAGATGAGATATGTATTAATGATGTGACATCACCATGATATGCAAGTAACCATGTGAAGGTAATAGGATGAGGTGCATAAGAAGTACCCATCTTTGTTTACCTTGGATTTTGGGGGCGAAATCCCTGTTAGGGGTTTATAGTTGTAAGGCCCATAAACTTACTTAATGAGTTGAATGAGCTTAATTATCATAATTTAATTCTTATAACCCTAATATAACCTTGTGATATTCTTTTAAATCATAATACAAGCTTTAATTTCAAATTTTGTCCAATTTGGACATTGTTTGAGCAAGTTATGCAATTTTATGCACATTTTGGACTTTTCTGAAATTTACCTAATTGAGAAATTTTCTTTGCAATTTATCACTTGAATTATGTTATTTTATATTCTATAATCATTCTTGAGCTTTTTGATCCATGAGGTTCCTATTTAAACCTTGGTTTGAAGGTGTTTTCTCCAAGGGTAATTTGGGGTTTTCCCCTTCACGGACGAGCTACCATTAGTAGCTGCCAACTAATGAATTATTTAATTGGCTGGGAAATTCGACAAAGGAAAGGTAAGAAGGTATATACACATGGTGGGGGATCTTCTTGTGTGTGTTCTTGTATATTCTTAATAAATTAAGGCCATGGACACTTGGATAGATACTAGAACTTCAACTTTTTCCTTTTCTTTATCTTAAAGTGTCATATACTTATCCCCAAGCACCAAAACGAGCCATTTTCTCTCCACCACCTCCCTACTTGTCCCAACCTCGTTCTCCCTCTGTTCATCTGCGAATTCTTCTGCCCAAGGAAGAAGAAAGTGGGGATCTTCTTGAAGAAAGGCTCTAAGGTTGAAATTGACTTCATTTTAGGGTTGAAAAAGCTTCCTTCTAGTGATCTTGACCTAAAAGTGTAAGAATTCCCTTCTTTCCTCTGTCTATTTCTTTTTTATCCTTCCTCCTAGATTCCTCCAGGTCGGAAACTTGCTGTTCCATGGTAGAATTTTCTCTAAAGCTCTAAAACCCTATCTTTCTTGCTCCTTATGCTTAGGGTTTGCTCATTTGACGAAGAAAGGTGCTAGATGGACAAATTCATAGCTTATTCTTGGATTTTCTACCCTACCTGCTCGATATTTCTTCTATGTGGGGTTTCATAGTATCATTAGAGGCAAGTTTTATAACTTGATCCACATTTATTGCTTACCATAAGCTTTCTAAATCATGTTCTTGCTTGAAAATGATGACACATGCACTAAAAAGCTATGCTTGACTTGGATTTTGATTTTTATAATGTTCCCTGTTCTGATTTCAGTCATGAACCTGTGATCATGTGTACGTTATTTATAAGGTATAATATGACTTGTATCAGGTTGGTTTGACAACCTATGGTTCTAAGCACCTATCAACCAATGGTCAATTTTAGGGTTTTAAGCTGATTTCTTCTATAAACCCATGATCCGATGATGATACCATTGCAACAACCCTATGGTGTTGTCTTCATGACATTGGATGGTGGTAACCAAGGTTGTCAACTGACTTTCACCCCCTTAGGTCATGTTTTGGCCTAATTATAAGCCTAGTGATTAACAACTAAGTACCCTAATGATGCTATCAATCAATGGTGATATTAGTTTGATATTTGATGTTGATTAATGAATATAGTGTTGATCTAACAACCTATGGTGACTTAATGGTCACTAATCATTGTGGATCAGGTATCCAAAAGCTATGGTGAGTTAAATATATAGTTGTATCATCAATTAAGCCTTAGACCAATGGTTTCTTGGGTGACTTGATGCAATGGTCAGACCTATACTATAATTGATGTTTTTAATATATGAACTTGATCCAATGGTCAAGATATAATGTTTATTCCTCCAATAAAGTGGAATTATAGCTAATGTAATATGTTGGTCCTAATAATGAGATTTAGATGATTTCCTTTATATGATCAACTTAAGTAATTTACTTGTTGACAATGGATGGCTTGTTTTAAATGAACAGTCGATTGTGGGTTTTACCCTACTCTCAGTGGAACTTTTTGTGTTGTTAATCAAGGGATGTCTAGGGCTAGATGGTGATTCTTTATAGACAATAAATCAAGGACTTCATAGGTGGATTATCCAAGGTGTTAACTTATGTAAACAACCAATGGTCTTACCTTTTAAACATCCAATGGTTCTAGGTGACATTGTAGTATGGTGATATGGGTTGAATGATGATGGAACAAATGGAGGGTTACCCTTAATAAGGTAGTCTTAACTATTCACTCATAAGAATAGAAGGGATGATAACCATATTGTGTTTATATGTAACGCTGATGAGGTATAGCTTGTTATACCTAGCTTTAATATAACTAAATGATGGTAATTGGGTATGAATTGTCCTTGAATGACTAATGCAATCATGAAGTACTCTGTTACTATTGTTGAAATCCTAGTATGCTATAACCCAATTGTTATACTTTGATTTATGTGTGGGTTCATACTTGAGAATGGTATGGAATGTGATGGTTATGCTTCACCTTATGCATCCATGATCTAATGTTGATGTTGTGAGTTAGGGTTTGGGTCTGAATGCTATTTAGTAACATTGATATAATTTATCATGTTGAACCTAACTCTAATGCAAATAGATAAATATGAGTATTCATGTTCAACATTCTTATATGATGGAATGATGGTGGAATAACCTCCTTAACATGTTCATAACCTTGGTATGTTAATTGGTGGTTATCATAGCCACAAGGTTGATAATTTCTTATGCTAAACATGTGCATTATGAATATTATGAGAATTAATCATATCTAGATTCATTGCATGTTGATGTAATAAAGGAATGTTCTTAATGTTAATATAACCCTGCTATGATTTTTTATGAATATTCACCTAGTTCATTAATGCAATATTGTGCTGATCTGGTGTATTATATATAAGTGATGTTGTTGAACCTTGTTATAAGGTATGAAAAGATAATGATGATCTTATAGGGAATAATATGATGGTCTTAATGACCTTTGGGAATGGTTGAGCCCTAAATGAGGTGTAATCATGTTATGTTGACAAGGGTTAATACCCTGTGATATTGTGAAAAGGATTTATATCTTGTGATAGTATGATGGTCTTAATGACCTTTGGGCATGGTTGAGCCCTGAATGAGGTGTAATCCTCTAATGTTGATAAGGGTTGATACCCTATGATATTGTGAAAAAGATTATTATCTTATGATAGTATGATGACTAGTGTGGTCTCATGAATGGAAAGTGAATAGTACCATGTGATGATGACATGTGAAATTATGTTTCACACATTTTATATCTTTTCAAAGTTGTGATATTTATATGCTTTCTAGAAGTGAATTAGGGTTTGTATGTCTACTTATTTGATGCAACCTTAATTCACCCAATTGGCATAACTAATCAAGTGAAACTCTAATCATGTAGCGCCCTCTGTCATAGATCCATCTGAGTGTCAGAATTTGCCAGATGGTGAAACTAGTATTCCTAAGGGAAACTCAGAGTGCATAATGTTGAGTATGTGGGGGTGGAAAGTTAAGGATATATCCTTGTCATCCAAAATGCAGATTGTGGAGGTTGGCTATGGTCATGCCTCATACATTTGATGTGATTGAGAACGGCAGCAGTCGTGTCTCGGTGATTATATATGTGACAAGATTGGAGGATAATTATGGTTGTACCTCAGATGGTAGGGCATGCGTACCCACCTCCTTTCACTAGTGTCATGACCTGTACCAAGGCCGAGCTATACGGTTAGAAGCTTGACCTTAAGTGTCTCTATGGCGGACCCATACTGACTGAGGGCAGAGAAGATCTTAGGAGTCTAGCTCTTCCTAGATCTTGTATGCACTGATTTTGACTTAACAGTAGTCAGTTGGATTTTGAGAGGTATCCTCAAATTCCTCAGGGCATAGTAAAAGATGTAATAAATCTATATAACATATCTGTTTAGGGTTATACATGATGCTTCACATTGGATGATAACCCTTGTTTGTTCTCTTTACATAAAGATGATGCTTAGTGCAATTAAGAGATAGTGGATATACTTATGTTGTGGATATGCTTAAGATTGTAGATGTGTACATAGAGTAGCCATGGTTATGTTGATAACTATACTGCTACTACTGATTATAATCATGATGCTAGCTATCTCATGTTGTTAGTTATGTTTAGCATGCTAGCCATGCCTTTGTAACTAGAGATGCATATATTGCTGATCATGCTTATCCAGATAGCAGTTCTTATGGTGTTAGGTATTTTTATGATGTTGATATGTTCAACCTATTAGACATGCTAACACTGTTATCTCTGCTTATGTGGCTAGTCTTATTCATAATGATAGAGATTCTATGTTACTAGACTTGCTCATGATGCTAGATATGCATATGCTAATGAATTGCTTATGTTATCAACAAGATAAAGGATGATAGTATGGCTAATGATGATAGTTATTATCTGCTCCCTTGTGTATTTTGATAATCATCAGTGCTTCTGAGCTTATTTGTTATATCTGATTAATTTGCTTAACTATTTAATTACTTAAAAATGTTGTAATCAATAAACGTTGTTGGAGGTTATATCTCTTGTTGGGACTGGGTCTCACCCTTGTGGCTCGCCACATTTTTTTTAGGTAATCGGAAGTGACTAAAACAAACATGTGGCAGCAAAGAGGAGCTATAGTAATGAATATTTGAGAAAGTTGATTAGATGTCTAGTGTGTCCTAGAGTCCTCCCTATACTCTCAGGTTCAGATAGGAAATGTTTGTATATGGTGTTTCAAATTAATCGAGATTTTGTTAGCATGTTAATGATTCTTTGTGTGACATATACAAATATTGTTATCCTATGTATATATATTGTGTCTAAGGTGATAGATCAATTTGTATCAAATTTTTGGCATAGTATGGATATAAGAAAGATTTTGGGATCTTATGCAAATGTTTATGAGCGGGTGCTGATGGTGAAATTGGTTTTAATTTACCCATATTTTTGGGTAAGTGATTAATTAGTGATTGATTGTGTTTTATGTTTTGAGTAATCTCGTTTAGTGTAGTGGGTTCTCACACCTCATGTACACATGAATGGGATACTTGATCACCTAAACCCATCCCTTTATCTTTCTTATTCCTAATTTCAAGTTTCATATGGGTGGTGTCCCATACCACCTCACCATTTTCATTATTTAAGGTTTTAGGGTTATGGTTAGGGACTATACTCTACCTCTTAGAGTTCTCATACCCTAATCCATGTCCTTCCTCTATGGACTTACCCATCCTTGTATCCTTCTAGGGTTTACTCTCTCTAGAGGGACCTACACAAAAGGTTATATCTTTTCACATTTACTTTTCTAATTAACAATTTCTTTTCAAGACTTATTAAGCAAAAGATGAGAAGTAGATGAAATGTGAGATGAGAAACCTAAACGATACTCTATCCTTTACTAATTTTTCTCTTATATTTCTAAGGATGATTTGAAATTATAAACTATTAGGCATTAGTTGATGAATTAGTGCTCTGATACCAAATGTAACGACGCACACTTTTGAGTGTCTAAAAGACCTTAAAGTCGCAAATCATTACTCATAAATTGTAGGATCCGATTCAAGAAATAATAAATAATAGTAAACAATCTCCATTAATGAACAAATATTTATATGTTTGTATAAAAAGCTCATCTAAAGAGTTACATAAATTTTAGAAAGATTTAACTTGTATATGTGTGAAGATATACCACTATATCTAAACCTTCAAGAATAACTTTTGTGTCTTCAACATATTCATTTTGTAACCTCATGTCCACGAATCAAGTGTACATGATACCTAAAATGCCGAAAAACAGATACACGATAAGTATATTCCTATATTGGTATGTGGGTTCATCTAATAATCACAAGTACACATATAAACAAACATCTTTTATTTGAACATAAGAACATAAACTTTCTTTCATATTCTAACCCATATTTGGTCTACTACTCCAGGTGTAATCACTATCCCTCCTAGGCTCGTGTGCATTACTCTTAAGATCTGCCTAACCCAGGGTTCAAAATATTGTTATTTACTTTACATGACACTCATAGGAAATTTATAATTTGCAATAAGTAAATAAACAAGCAAGCAGTTTATCATTCGTTCAATCTCATCGAGAAACCTCAGATAAATCAGAATTCGATACATGTATTCACAAGTGTAACCACATACCTTATGCCATTGCAGAAACCATGCAAAAATCTCATTCACTTTAATAGTGCATCCAAACATCCAAGCAACAAAGCATTTAATCAACATTATCTAAAACATGCATACTACATATGTGTCACCATGTATTCACATTACATTAATAAGATCTAGATTCACTCCTAAACTAGGGTTTCAAGTTGTCTCATGTTCGGACTAGGGATTAGGGTCACAAACCCTAATTCCATCATGGCATGATCTCTAAGATTACAAAACCTAGTTATGCATATTAGGTGAAACCCAAATCATCATCTCAAGAAGATTAGGTTATCTGTGATATTTATATCATATTATTAGCATTACGATCTTAGCAAGATACTCACATTATTTTCAAAACCCTAAATATACATGTGCATGATTATTGATCTAGAAACATCAATTATCCATCATTATCAAGGGTATCCCCATTATACATGACCAGATCAGGTATTAACTCAACATAAATAGATCTACTTAATTAAGCATCATATTAAAGGAATCAAGGTCTTTCCTGTTGGATTTTGTGGAGAAAACATGCACAGAAGCAACAAAAAAATCCACACAACCCAAAACAGGATCTCGTCGACAACAACGTATTCAGAAAGAGTGTTTGCGTGATATACCTTATCACAGAGCAAGTCTGGCGATGTCTCACTACATAATGGTGTGCAACGATGTTGGCCTACACAGACGGAACTTCTCTCTCGTTCACTAAGTGCGTCGCAAGAAGATCTGACGGCTCTCCTTTTGTGTGGTGATGTACGCCGCTCGTAGCACATGGATATACACTGACGTCCTCCGAACGCAGGTGTCTCGACATTTGTATCTCTACTTCATCAATGTGGATGGACTAGAACTCCACATTGTGCTTCCTAAGTCAGTGGGAAGGAGTCATCTCTGTGCAATGGCGTGCTAGCATTGCAGTGCTCTCCTTTATCTCTTGAGGATAGTGAAAGCTAGGGTTTACGTATGTGAGCGTAAACTAAAAAGCCTCTCTCAATATCTTATATATATATCGACCGTCAAGCCCCTTTAAATAGGAGATAAAAGGAAGTAGGGTTTCCTAAACCCATCGGTAAACAAAACACTATGTTAATTAAAATGCTCGTGGATTAATTAGAATATTCTAGAATTAATTAATTAACCAAATAATCACATTAATTGATTAATTAATATCTAACTCCTTGCAATATCTCGGGATGGTTCTATGGGCATATATATATATATATATATATACCAACAGACTCCCACTGCCACTTAGAGCTAGTCACTCCAATTAATTGGCTCAAACATTCCAATATTATTCTAATGGATTACATAAAAAATTTAGTAATCAATGTGATTCATAGCAATTCCAATCAAATCCACAATTATACTCCTATTCCAACACATCCTATGCGTGTGACCCGATAGGCTCCAAATTATAGTGGTAGTGATATCTATAATCATATTCTGATTTCACAAGCAATGATTGGTATCTAGCAAGACATCATTGCCACCCAAGTAATTGGAGAAGTTGGAGAACAACTTAACCAATCATTCATGATTGGTGTTATAGTGATTGTATTGTTCCTTTGTCGCTGATATCCAGATTGAACTCGAGTCATGGAACTGTTATCCCTTTCAACGTTCAATCCATGTTCCTTGAACTAGAGAAGACTGTCTGAGATATATTTAAGCTCAATATCACATATTGACTCACATCATCATGGCCATGGATTTCTCAGTCTCTCTTATCAAGTGGCAGGAATATCAAACTCTCGTAGGAAGGACAAATTCCATCTACATCACTCACAGTCATCCCCATGTGTCATAGTGCACCCAAGCACCATCTTTATGGCAGTCTTTATTCAGGACCATGGTGGATGATGTCAAAGTACACCGAACGACATATGATAAGTGTAGTGACTTCAGGTCTAAGAACCACAATCACCACCATCATTATGAGATGTGACTCTAACTACCAATCATGGTATCCATGTGTCACTCTCAAGGTGGGTCTATCTGATACACTATTCTCTAACAAGTATCTATGTATTTGGTTTGATATCTCCATATCATGGATAATGAGATTCTTCCATCAACCAACATACATTCTAATCTTATGTGTTATTAATGTCTATGGATATTTCCACAATAACAATCGATTAGGGAAAAAACAAGAATACATACTCTTAGCATGCATATGATCTCACTGTTCAGGTCATCAACCCAAAGACATATGTCATTGAATATACTATTCTATAGACATCTATAAGTTTTATGGTCATCTCACAATATAAAACACAAACATATATATTGGAAACTTGCCTTTATTGATATGATCAATGTAGTACTACAAATTGTTTACATAGTATCCCATTACAATCATCAGATGATAGTCTCTATGGGCATACATACCAGCATATTCCCACTTGCACTTATACCCAATCACTCATGAATCTCAATCTAAGTGATTGAACATGTCTGTCATGTTTTTGCTGTGAAAGTGCTTTTGTGAGCGGGTCAGCCACATTGCTTTCTATAGATACTCTACAAATCTTCACATCTCCTCATTGTACGATCTCTTGTATGAGATGGAACCACCGTAGAATATGTTTGGAATGTTGGTGCGATCTTGGTTCTTTATCCTATGCAATTGCTCTGTTGTTGTCACAAAATAACTCAATTGCATCACCAGTGCTTGGAACCACTCCAAGTTCAGAAATGAACTTCTTGATCCACACATCTTCCTTTATAGCATTAGATGCAGAAACATATTCAGCCTCTGTTGTAGAATCCACAACCGTCTCCTGCTTGGAACTATAGTCATCTTTGTCATTTTGGAAGCTACCATCAGTGTAACCCTTTACCACGAGCTCTTCCACACTACCGTATACCAAGAATTGATCCTTAGTCCTTCTCAAGTACTTTAGGATGTTCTTTACAATTGTCTACTGACATTCACCTGGATCTGACTGATACCAGCTCATCATACTCAAAGCATACGACACATCAGGATGAGTACATAACATCACATACAAGATAGATCCAATTATTGATGCATATGGAATCTTACTCATGCACGCTCATTCATCACATGTACTAGGACATTGGGTTTTAGAGATCGTAACCCCATGGGACATGGGCAAGTTACTTCTCTTAGAACCCTCGATGCCAAACCTCTTTAGCACCTTGTCAATGTATGTGCTCTAGATTAGGCCTAGAAGCCTTCTAGATCTATATCTATAGATCTTGATTCCTAATATATAGTATGTCACCTAAATCCTTCATAGAGAAGGTCTTCCCCAACCAACCTTTTACAGTCTGAAGAGTAGGGATGTCATTTCCCATCAATAGTATGTCATCCACATACAATACGAGAAATACGACTGTGCTCCCACTAACCTTTTTGTAAACACAAGGTTCATCTTCATTTTGACTAAAGCCAAAATTTTTGACTACTTCGTCAGAATGTAGATTCCATCTTTGAGATGCTTGTTTCAATCCATAGATTGACCTTTGTAGCTTACAGACTTTATTGGCTTCCTTCGAATCGATAAAACCCTCAGGTTGTGTCCAACCCATCATCACGAGGTGCCTCTAGTTCAGCCCCTCCTCAGAAAATGGCCACCGCTAACACATTTGTGGTCCTTGCTGGAGATGATTCCTCCTCTGGGAGGAGTGCTTCCTAGGACAAAGACCCCCCATTCCAATTCTTGTATAACTTTGGATCCTCCACTCTGAACGTTGGTCACCTAGGTGCTGACAATGGTGGCGTTGTTCTAAGAAATAGAAAGGTTGTGTACCAGACGGTGTCGTGCAGTCCTGACAGAACAAGGCAAAAAGGTAAAGCTCGGGAGGCTCCTAACAGTACGAAAGTGAGTGAAGCTCTCTATCTATTTAGCCAACCTAATTCTACCCCACCAGAGGTTGAGGAAGTTCAAATCATAGAGAAAGATGAACCTGGCCCCGATCCTATTTTCAGGCTACAAACGGTCATCTGACCGCCTCTCCTTCCCCCTAATTTCATCCATAACTACATATGTTGGAATATCCAAGGAGCGTTCTCTGACGATAAAATACAATATATTCATCCTTTGAAAAGAATTTACAAGATTAGTCTTATAGCCATTGTTGAGCCTCATTTCAGTGGAAGCAAAGTTGATACTATCGTCTCTAAGTTAGGATTTGGTTCTTCGCACCATATCGAAGCTATCAGTTTCTGTGGGGGTATCTGGGTGCTCTGGGACCCCCAATATTTCTCTATGGATCTCATAAACCACAGGAAATTCGTCCATTGCTTTATTAATCACTACTCCTTAATCACCTTTGTGTATGGGAGTCCTAGCCCTTCTACTAGAACTTGGCTGTGGAATCGCCTCACTGATATTGCTGCTAACATCACTTTAGATTGGGCCATCATTGGCGACTTTAATATGATGCTCTCAACCTCAGAAAAGGAAGGGAGTAGGTACTTTGATCATCGTTTTAGTACCACCTTTAATGAAGTCCTTCTTACTACGGAGCTCATTGACATTAAGGCTGGTGGATAATGGTTTACTTTCCATAGAGGCAGAGTGTTCACACGTTTGAACTGGCTTCTAGCTAACAAGCACTGGTTGGATTGCAACCAATCCACCTCCGTCTCCTTCCTCCCTCGGCTATACTCTTATCACAATGCCCTAATGGTCTCTAGCTGTGCTTCCACACACCATGCTGAGCCCGTCTTTAGAACTAGATTGAGTTGGAAATTTTGCACGGATGTCCCTTGTTAGATGAATGTCCTATGCAACTGATATCTCCCCTTTAATGAGGCCTTGAAGTCCTTTAAACTAGAAATTGTGGCCTACGACAGATCTTTGCTAAAGTAGCAACATCGCCTCAAGTCTGACATTACTCACCAAATCAATGAGCTGCCAGTAACTCTCCTCTCCTCTCACTCTTTCGATAACGAGATGAAGTGTATTGATCTCCAGGAGAAACTCCAATCCATTTTTCTTTGACAAGAAGTGGGATAGAAGTAGAAAGCCAACATTGACTGGCTTCAACTTAGTGATGGGAATACAAAATTCTTCCTCTCCTACCTTTGTGCCCAATGCCAATGCAACAACATTGCTAGACTGAAAAACCAGAGTGGCGTCTAGATCCAAGACGACACCTCCCTCAAGCAGCTCGTCTGGGACCACTTTAATAATCTCTTGGCTCAATCGTCCCTCATTTGGCAAGACCCGACCAGATACATGGGCCACTTCCCTAGACTCTCTGTGGAACTCCAGGTTCAGATCTCCTCCCAGCCTTCACTGACTGAAATCATAGATACATTATTCAAAATGAAGATGTCTAAGGATCCTGGTCCAGACGGGGTCCATAATGAGTTCCTCTAGAATAATTGAAAGACCATAGAAAACTCAGTTATTGCATATGTATAGAAGGAATTTGCATTGGCTGTGGGTGACAATGAACTATCCAGTTCTCATATGATTCTCATTCCCAAGTCCTACAATGTTGAGACCTACAACAATCTCTGCCCCATTTCCTTAAACAACTCTTGCTTCAAACTAATATCTAAATTCTGGTTGAGAGAATCAAGCCCCTCATTAACCACTGGATCTCACCTACTCAATCTAGCTTCCTACCAGGACGCAGTATCCCAGACAACATTCTTTTGGTTCAAGAAGCTATTACTCGATGCAGTTCCAGAAAGGGCATAAGAAGTGGATGGTAGTTAAGATGGACCTATCCAAAGCTTTTGACAGAATGAATTGGTCCTTTATCCGGGATACCCTATCCAAAGTGGGGCTACCTAACATTACAATCAAGCATAACATGCAAATCATCACCTTAGGCTCTTCTTCCATCCTGTGGAATGGTTCTCCTCTCCCTCCCATTATGCCAAGTCAAGGGGTTAGGCAAGGCGATCCTATTAGCCCCTATGTCTTTGTCCTTTATATGGAACACCTCAACCAGTCCATCAAACTCTCAGTGAACTCTAGTTCATGGAAGCCAATGGTATTCGCAAAGAACTACCCTCAACTCTCCCACATCCTCTTCACTGATGACATCATTCTTCTTGCTGAAGCATCTACCCAACAAGCTAGAAGTATGAATCTCATCCTTGATGAGTTTGCTATCACGTCTGGTCACGTGATTTCTATTGAAAAGTCTGAATGTTTTTTCTCTGTCAACACTACTACTGTTGAAAAAAGGGCCATTAGTAGGCGGCTTGGTATCTCTGCTACTGAGGACCTTGGTCGATACCTTGAGGTTCCTATCATCCACCACATGATCAATTGCATCACCCACTCAACCCTCATTGAATCTTTTAAGTCATGCATGAATGGTTGGACACTCCACTATCTCTCTCTAGTTGGTCGTAACACTTTGGCCAAGGCTACACTTCAAGCAATCCCTTCCTATACCATGCAGTCGGTGTGCATCTCCCCTTCTTTCTGTGATGACCTTAATAAGCATGTTAGAAGATTTATTTGGCATGGCGCTAGAGAACAAAAGAAAACTTCACTAGTCTCCTGGAAAAAGATTTCTTCCCGTAAAAGTTGTGGTGGTCTTGGTCTTAGGGATACTAGAGACCAAAATGAAACCCTTATGCTAAAAAAACACATGATCCTTCCTGAACTGTTCCTCATTGTTGTGGGTAAATGTCATGCGGACCAAATATTGCATAGGTAATCTTATAAAGAAAGGTAGCTATTCTGCAGCTTGGTCCTTCATCAGGAAAACTCTTACTGTGGTTGAAGGGAATTGTAGATGTGTCATCAACAATGGCCTGTCCTCCAATGTCTGGTCTGACTCTTGGTTTGATCACTCAAGTTTGACCTCCCTGTACCCTTATACTACTATCCTAGAAGGCCTAGAAGACCTCTCGGTGGCTTCTATGACCACTAACTCAGGTGATTGGGATGTTGATTTTATTAGAAGATTCCTACCCATTTCTTCCTTGAACCGTATCACCAACATCCTCCACTTGACCCTCAAGTAGGGTGCGATGAGTGGGCATGGAATGGAAAATGTGATGGCTCTTTCTCCTCTAAATTGGCTTATAAGTGGATTCATTGTGATAAATAAGTGCCCTATGTTGGGGAATGTACCACTCTTTGGAAGATGAAAATTCCATAAAGGATCAAAGTTTTCCTCTGGCTAATGGATCACAAAGATCTTATAACCAATGAGGAGAAAGTAAAAAGACAAATTGACTCCTATGCTACTTTTCCACAATGGAACAACACCATCAAATCCATCCTTCACTGCCTCTGGGACTGCCCCAGAAGTTAGGAAGTGTGGATCAGCCTTGGACTTCAGTCTTCTATTGATAATTCCACATCTAATACATGGAGCTCTAATATCATAAAGTTGGCCATGACTAATCCCACACCTGTCATTTCGTACTGGTACTTATGGTTTGCACGTAATGAGCTTACTCACTCGCTAGTAAGGAAACCGACCAAGGTCATTTCCAAGTTCATCATTGAATGAGCTAAGCTCATCAAGGAATCTCAAGTACTCTTACAACATCAACCCCTTGAAGTGAAGAAGCCACTTGTACTAGATGACATGGACTTCTTTGCATTAGTTGATGATGCCTTCAATCAGCAGTCCTGTGACTATGCCTACGAGTTGTATCTCATAACTAACTTGGAGTTCTTTTGTGTGGTTGTGGGCGACATGGTTATGCAACTAGTGCAATTGATGCTGAGCTTAAAGCTTTATTCTACTGGCATTTGTATCTCTATGGATGTCTCCCACACCATTATCATTTCTGATTTTCAATAAGGAATCAAACTCTACAAAGAGGTGTCCAACACACCAATCAGATTCAAACCACTCCTGAAGAAAATATGTTTGAACTTGGCCTCCCTAAACATAACCTTTGTTTATTTCCTTCCTAGAGAACATACAACTCCAGCTCATTGTGTAGCCAGGCACGTGTTGCACAATGTTATTGTAGTTGATTTCACTTTCAAACTCCCTGGATTCACTAGGATGTTGATTTTTGTAATCTATTGAACCGTCTTCAATAGTTGGAAATATGTTTGATTAAAAAAAAGAATTGGTGACATTTTTTATCAACTTCGATCTGCTCATGTATTCTCTTAAATTGACCTCTGTTTTGGTTACCACCAACTCAAGTTTAAGGATGAAGACATACCTAAAACCGCCTTTCAAACTCAGAACAAGCATTATGAATATCTGGTCATGCCATTTAGGTTGACCAACACCCCTTGTGTGTTTATGAACTAGATGAATAGTGTCTTCCAACCTTTCCTCGATGAGTTTGTAGTGGTCGTTATCGATGAAATCCTAATATACTCAAATGACATTGAGTCACATTGCACTCATCTTCACAAAGTTCTTGATATCCTCCACTCACATAAATTCTATGCAAAATTGCCTAAATATGAATTCTAGAGTTCTGAAGTCATGCTCTTGGGTCACATAATTTCTGGTGGGAAAATTTTTGTTGACCCTGCCAAAGTCTCGACTGTTCTTGAGTGGAAATCCCCCAAAAATGTTTTTGAAATTCTAAGTTCTTTGGGTCTTGCTGGTTATTATTGATGTTTCATTCTCAACTTCAGCAAGACCGCCTTTCCACTCAAAAAACTCACTAGGAAAGGAGAATAGTTTGTCTGGTCAAAGGAGTGCGAGTCTAGTTTTCTGGAGCTGAAGACAAAGCTGACAACAACACCTATCTTAACCCTTCCTCTGGGGAATGATGGGTTCATCATCTTCACCAATGCATTGAATTTCGATCTTGGTTGTGTCCTCATGCAAGAAAGAAGAGTAGTTGCTTATACCTCTTAACAATTGAAGCTAAACAAGGTCAACTACCCAACCCATGACCTCGATCTTGCTACCATCATTTATGCACCGAAGATATGATGACACTACCTATATGGTGTCACCTTCGACATACTCACTGACCGCAAGAGTCTAAAGTACATCCTGACACAAAAGGATCTCAATCTAAAATAGAGATGATGGCTCGAGTACCTCAAGGACTATGACTTCATTGTTGCCTACCACCTGGTAAAGTAAATGTGGTGTTCGATGCACTCAGCCAGAAACAAGCTAAATGAGCTGCCATATTCACCACTAAGTGGGGAAACATGGAAGTCATGTCACCATGGGCCTTGAGAAATGTGGGTGATATTTTCAAATTGGGCAACATTCATGTCAAACCAGGCCTCCAGTCCAAGATTTTGTCAACCCAGAAGAATAGCAAGAGTCTTGAGGAGATGTCTAAGCAACTAGAGAAGCCCCAAACACATCTATCGCTCAGTATGGATGGTGCAATCCAGTACAAACAACACATATGGGTCCCATAGGATTCAAATATGACAGAGAAGGTGCACACGAGTTGAAGTATACAATGCATCCTGGATCAACTAAAATGTACAAGGATTTCTAAAGGAATTTTTAGTGGAGGAATATGAAGACCATCATCACTACTATCATCTCTAGATGTTTGACCTACCAACAGATCAAGGCTAAACATCAATGGCCAGGGGGTCTTCTACAACCCCTACCTATCCCTGAGTGGAAATTGGAAAACATTACCATGGATTTTGTGGTGGGTATACCCAGGACCAGAAAAGGAAGAGACACCATTTGGGTTGTAGTCGACCATCTAACTAAATCAACCCATTTTATTCTAATCAAGACAACAACCAATGTTCCAGAGTTCGAAGAACTCTACATTTGTGAGATAGTCAGATTGCATGGGATTCCTATATCCATTGTGTTAGATCTCAATGCAAAGTTCACTTCTCACTTGTGGCAACAAGTGCAGGAAGAACTGAGGACCCAGTTGAACTTCACTGCTGCATATCATCCAAAAACATACAAACGATTTGAAAGGACAATCAAGTTTTAGAAGACTTGTTGAAATCATGTGTCCTTGATTGGGGTGGTTCATGGGACCACTATCTTCCTCTTGCAAAGTTTGCCTACAACAACAACTACTAGTCTAGTATAGGCATGCCTCCATATGAAGCTTATATAGAAGGCCATGTAGATATCCACTTTACTGGGATGAAGAAGGAGAAAGACAAATTCTAAAGTATGAGGAACTACAACTTTATTCTGATAATGTCAACCTAATCATGAAAAGGTTGAAAAGGGAACAAGATCATTAGAAGTATTATGCTAATGCACATAGGGAAGACACTCAATTTTTATTAGGTGACAATGTTTTCAAAATATTTGACCAATTCAAGCTATTGTTAAGAACAAAGGAAAACTTAGCCCTAGATACTTGGGTCCATTTGAAATGTTGGACCATATTGGGGAATGCGTATACAGGTTGTTTCTACCATCACAATACAACATGATGCACAACATCTTTCATGTGTTGAATCTGAAGCGGTATGTCAAGGACCATATCCATGTCCTCAATCAGGAACCAATTGAATTGAAGGACACCCTTGTATACCAGGAACTTCCAGTCGAGATACTTGATACTCGTACCAGGAAGCTCACGAATAAGAAAATCAATTTGGTTAAAGTGATGTGGAAGAACCATGATAATGATGATGCTACCTAGGAGTTTAAGTAAGATATGAATGAAAGATTTCCTGACCTCTTCAAGGAAGTCTGAATTTTGGGGACAAAAGTCCTAATAAAGAGGGGAGGATGTGACAAAGTGAGTTTTTCTAATATAGTTTAATTTCTAATTTTCCCTCCTTTATGTTCACTCATGACTTCAATTTAATATTTATTGACTACTTGATCATTATTACACTCAAATTCGAAATATAATGATCAATGTGAATTTTATGCACCTTGTGACACTACAACTTAGGTTAATTTATCATTTTATTCAATGTAGTACATTTAGTCATGTAACTTTATCTTTTGGTTCTTAGACTTTGTCTAAGTATTTTACACATTATTGTGAACATAGTATTCAAATTTCTATTTGTGGGTGGGATTATTGTATGTTTCTACATGTTGTTTTTCAATCGATTTCCTGGTAGGAATGTCTGGTTTTAGTCTTGTTAGTGTGATGTTCTTCTCAGTTCCTGGTATCTTAAGGTCTAGTGTAATACCCCGTGTGTGGGGTATAAGATCCTTGGTCGAGCTCTTTAGCTCCTGTTCATGTAAGGGGGTACTCAGTGCCCAAAGTTTTGGATTATAGTAACACGTTTTTTGACTGACCAAAAGAACATAGTATTCAAATTTCATCTCAATTTGACACTCCTACAATTCTCTATGATTTCTTGAAGTTAATGTGTTAAAAACATTTTTATTTGCCCTTGATTTGATCTTTTCCAAGTCACCAAGCTGAGCAAAAATTAAGGGGCAAACCCTGACCCTAGAATCAGGATCCCACAGATTAGAGAAATGAATGAGTGACTAGGGCGTCGTCACTGACACGATTGAACTGTATGTGTAAAATGAAAGCATACACGTCAAAGTAATACATGCCTAAGAGGTCTAGATATCGAACACGGGGAAAGGTAATTCAAGAAACTACTACTAACTACTTTTTGATCGGCTAAGCCAAAGAAAACTTTGATTTAAGAGTTATTAAACTAATTGCAAGAAAGAAAACTAATGTAATGGGTTGTGATCACAATGAGAAGAAATTCTCTAGGACTATGGTTTCACCACGATTGACACTGCAATTTAAATATAAGATTAATATATTTTCCTCTCACTCCTGGACAAAGAGCCTATAGCAAGAACTACCCACTCCCATAGTGTAGTTCACTACCTATGCTAATACCAATCAATTTCCATAGTAATCGGTTGATTAGTTAGGTGCTTTATGAATAATCTTCGTGTAGTCTCTTCACATTCGTAAGCCACCTTTCCCAAAGGGTGATATAAAATGTGTGTTATTGTGGATTTCCAATCCTTAATACCCCTTCCGAAGTTATTAAGGATCTAATTAATCACCTATGATGCGCAACATAGACAATTCAATATGATTTCATAGCAACATGCTCAAGAATATGGAGAAAACAATATACTAAAGGAAAAGATCTGTATACATTGTACAATCGGGCTACTCCCGAGTCCTAAAGAACACGGGGATTAGCCCCTCATGGTTTCCATGGACAAAAATATGATAGGAAGAAGGAAAAATGTGGATAACATAGAAAACTGATGAACCCCCTGGAGAAATGTGATTAGGACGATCCATGCCGATGAACGGATCCACAATCTACAAATTTTGCCCACCGAACGTGCTCAAAACCTCCTAAACGTGTGGTTCTCCTCCTTGTTCTCCTCTCCCTTTCCATCACCATCGCCATCTTGCAATGGAATAGAACGTGATAGATTAGGTTTAGCCAAACTCCCCTTATGTCATAGAAGTGACTTAGGGAAAAATAAATCCTAAACTGTTGGATTAAACTTGATTTTTCAGATTGCCTGATTGGGCAGACTCGGTAGTACTAACTTTTGAACTTGGTAGTACCAAATCTGGAAGTCAAATATGCTCTGTCTCTGATATAAAGTCAGTAGTACCAACTTTTGGACTCGATAGTACTGAGTCTGCGTGCTTCCTGGAGTCTTCTACTGATGTGATTTTGGTAGTACTGACTTTTAAAGTCAGTAGTACCGAGTCTATGAGACTCTTGTGGTACTTGAAATCGCATAAAAATGTACATCAATACTTGAAATATAATAATTCATTCAAAAACATTAAATTTATGCTTATTTGATGTAATTGAGTAACACATGCTAATATTAATAAATCATGCACAATTTAATATGAAAATGAATAGTAAGTGCATAAAAAGAAATATAAAAATAGCCTGTGAAAATGACAAATATACATGGCATCAAACTCTCCTAAGCTTAAATGTTGTTCATCCTCGAGCAACACACTCTCAGATCTATTTGAGACTAGTTAGTAAAAGGACAAGGAACATGAACTTCATTTCTCAACTATCCCCACTTGGTGCTCCCAAACTAGCCTTCATTGATCACTGAACAATCAACTGCTCCATAGCGACCAAAAATTTCCATAAAAGTTGTCCACCCTTAGATCAATGAACATGATCAAGAGTTTATTTAACATCATAATCAATCAGGCATTCACTTGGTGCGTTATGTGATTCCCTATTCTACATTCCTCTTTTCCTAACTACCAACTAATTGGAAGCAGTTCTCCATTTAAAAATGAATGAGGACAATAAATCATTTGAGTGGCCTACCAATAAGGGAAATCAATGATATGAAATGGGTGGCAATTGAAGAATCACAAGTACATCCAAATCATTTATGCAAGAATAAAACATGATGAACCTATATGGTGAAATGAATGAGAAATTCATGAGTCCTAATACCTACTTTATTGGTAAAATGATGCATGAGTCAAAAGATGTCGTCAATTCAACAGACAAAAATTTAAAGAAAAGAATGCATCATGTGAATCTCTCCAGCTCTATAAGAAGAGTTAAAGGCATACTTTCTCCCTCTTAACTTGAAACGATACAAAATCTTGTTTTTTAATCCATTCTTTTGGCCCATTATTTTAGCATGATGGAACATTATGCTTGGGCTTTACTACATATCATTCATTTTTTTTCTTTTTTTATGAGGGTATGGATGTGTATCCTTGCACTCAAATTTCAAAGGAAAATGATACCCATATGATATAGCAATGAATGATGAAAAATGCATGCGATCTACATGTAATTGTTTATGCAACTAGAACGATGTTTACATAAACTGTTGAAGTACACAACTTGTTCTATTTTTTCATTTTTGTAACTAATGCAATAAAAGAAAACTAACTATAATGCCATCTACTATTCTATGCAATGCAAACAAGAGAAAATAATTCGGTATACTTGTTCATCTTAAGGTTATGAGTCTATAAGGAGTGGAGGATGGGTGGAATCACATAACTAAGAGAGAAAGCCTTTCATGAATTTATGATATGTCCCTCTCTAATGATCTATGTACATGGCAACCTTATGATTTCTTTCTTAAATTTCAATTTAAGGTCTCGTTAACTATTTGATCAATTCAAGCTCAAACCCCATCTTCATCCACATTTCATGAATAATTAAGATGTCCATTCATATTCAATGTCCTAAAGCTAACTAACCCTTACACTTCCTCTAAGGGCAATTAATCAAGTACTCACAACTAAGCCCACAAAAAGATTTTCAATTTCCATTGCAAACTTGAAAGAACACATGATAATTGCCAAGAACAAACAAAATTTGAACTCCACTTTACCTAGATAGATTGTGGATCATACAAATTACAAAAATAAAGCTAAAAACAAGCAAAAAAAGAAGATAAAACAGTTGTCCCAATGCCTAACTCCCCTAAGCTTGAATTTGACCATGTCCTCATAGTCAAAAATCTAAACCTAGAGGTGGAACGGGTTACCAAATGCTCTAAAGGGTGGTGGAGTTGGATGATTGGTGGCTCATTGGATCAAGTTTTGCAAGCATGTATCCCTCTTGTTGGTGCCACTAATTTGTGTCTTTTTGGCATCAAGATATGGCATTCTCTCTTCTTCTTTAAGCTTTGAAAATTGGTGTGCACCAACATGTGTATCTGTGGTGCCAAAAGCTTCTTCTTGTAGCTTTTGTCACCTTTTTGCTGAAATATTTTAGTATTACCAAGTTTGGACTCGGTATTACCGACTTTGGTTCACAGATCAGGTGATTTTCTGGGAAACATATTGGTTGTATCTACTTTGAAATTCAATAGTATTGACTTTCTATAGAGTGCAAAATTTTAACTGATAAGGAGTCGGTAGTACTGAGTATGGACTCAGTAGTACCAAATTTGGCCCTATCTACACACCAAACAATAACAACAAGGTCCCTTCTTTATATCAAATAAAAATCTAATAAAATAAGATGAAATGTAACTAAGATAAACACCTAAATAAATAGTAAATGACAAAAATAAAATTGGGTTTCCTCCCATAAGCGCCCTTGTTTAATGTCCTAGGATTGACATTAATGATCCTCCTTAGCTCGGGTTGTCTTGAGACTGTGGTGATTATTCATCTGGAAGTCTGAACTCCACTTGATCATCATCTATCCTGAGTGTCAAATAGCCTCTACGAATGGCAGTGATCACATCTACTATAGCTTGGAATGACCTCCCTAGCAACATATCAGGCCCTTTCATTTCCTTCATATCCATCACCATAAAGTCAATCGGATAGAGGAACTTGTCAACTTTAACGAACACGTATTCACCCCCAGAGATCAACTTTGATCAGTTCTCATAGAGAAACCAGAGAGCACATTATAAACCAATG